>JAEQBH010001679.1:0-600000 GCA_016808115.1 Tetrastigma voinierianum | reverse complement strand
ATCGCTCCTCGGTCAAGTAGATTCACCTTTTCTGCATCTATACACACCTCCATCTCATTACAAATCCTTATAGGAATCGCTCATTCTTTCATTTCTCGATCACGTTGAATCCACCCTTCTAAAGGGACCACATGAACTAGGCCTAAGGGTCGGCCTGATATTGTATAAATGAATCCTGCATTTAGCCATTTCAAGATTTCCTTTCTTATAACATCTTCATCATGTGGTTCAACCTCCTTTCGTGTTCAACTCCGATGTTTTCAGATCATCATTCAAAGAAGATTTTATGCATGCAAATAGGAAGGACTGATACTTTAAGTTCTTCAATCACCAAGTAATCGCTTTCCTTATAATTCCTAAGAATTCTTAGCAATAAGCAGAGTTCCCTTATTTTCATTCAGTTATAAATTGATATAACATCAGGTTTGCTCCTTCTCGGTTCTAAGAAAGCATACTCTTAGATGACTAGGCAATTCTTTCAATATTAACCCTTCTCGCACTACTACAATTTACTTCTTTCTTACATTTATGCCTAAATCTTATGTACTTTTTTATCTCAAACCCGCACTGCTTCTCGTGTTTTGAACTGGAATGCAAAGAATTCATAATCAACACTCTTAAGATACTGGAAATTCAACTCATTTTCATTGATAGAATGTTGGAGATTACAATCAGAGTTCAATTCAAAATTGAATGGATAAATGCTATCTACAGCCATACAAGTTTCTGCATCAACATCAGGTTGTGTCAAGCTTTTGTGGAGGTTAAATTGTACTGCTTCATCTCCCACTCTCAGTGTCAGCTCACTTTTTTGTACATCAATCAAGGTAGCTATAGTTGCTAGGAAAGGTCTTCCTAACAGCAAAGGAACTTGGGTATCCTCCTCCATCTTTATAACAACAAAACTAATGTGGAAGATAAATTTCCACTCACTCAACACATCTTCAAGGACTCCTTCGGTCGCGGCCACGGACCTTATCACTATCTATTAAAGCAGATTGTCGCTTGCCACTGACAAGGGCATCAAGTTGATGCTGGCACCTGAGTCACATAAGGCTTCCTTGAATTCATATTTCCCAATGGAACAGGGAATGGTAAAGCTGCCTGGGTCCTTCATTTTTGCTGGTAGACTCTTTTGAATAACTGCACTGCAAGTAGCAGTTAAACTCACTATTCCTTCCTCAGCAATCTTCTTCTTTTTACTCAATATATCTTTCAAAATTTTGGTATAATTTTCGCATTCGAAAGTGATCGCCTACAAAGGAATATTGTTCTATCTTCTCGAATATTTCCAAGAATTTAAAAATTGTTCCTTCCCTCCGCTTCAAGTCTTCTTTTGTGGAATGGAACCTGTGATGCGTAGTTTTTGAATCTTCCTTTGCTTCGGCCACAAGTCACCATGTGCTATTCGCAATTTGCACTTATTTCTCAATCTCTACAGTTTGCTCTAAATTGATCTTCTGTCCTCTCTTCCAATTTCCTTCTCTTCTTTTTAGTCAATCTTTTCTTTCTTTCGCTCCGTCAAGCCATTTCCGCCACTCCTTAACCGAACCAGCCATATAGTCCTTCGATTTTTCTGGTGCTCACTTCAGGGAAAGCATTCTCGGTCTCTTTCTACAAAGGTCAGTTTTCAATCGCCCAACTTGTGCTTCTAAATTCCTTTAAAGGAATGATGTGTTCGCTTGAAAACTGAAAGTGTTAGGATTTTAAAAGCCTAACTCGTGAAGTTTCCTCGTTCACGAGGTTTAGCAACCTCATATCCCCCATAAACTCGGTAAAGATCTACTTCAAAGGGCTGGATCCTCTTCTAACCTTAATATTCATTTCTATTTTCTCCTTGTTGTTACCGGCCGGAACCCCGGGTGGTCGAGCACCCTTGTCGTGATTTGCCCGTGTCTGGGTCTCGCCATGCCTCCACCATATGAGAAGTTCTCATGGTTCCTACATAGATTATAATGTGTGCAAGTCGGGATTGGGGGCTGGTGTCGATAGCTTCTTTGTTCATTCATGTACTTTGCTTCCTCAACTTGATAGGGATCTTCTTCACCGGTCCTCAAAGACTTCTTCTATCCTCTATCTCTTTCCACTGCTCCAATTTCATGAGCAGAGTGCAGTCTTTTCTCCTGTTTATCCATCATGTGCATTATAGCATCAAGTTTTACTTCCATGGCAGTCATCTTATTTAGCTCAATGACCTTACTCCCTTTGCTCTACTCAAGGTTCCCTAAAGATTTGTAGGGGGCTTTCATAAGGTATCTGGGCCAGGTCCGCCATCAAATCCCTCGCTCCTCGCAGACTTTCCTCTCGAATGCCCCACAACAATAGCGCTAATCTATGATACCCTGTAAGTATCATTCAAAGAGTGACGGACAATATCCATTTATGTCTTCGCATCTGGCGCCATACATAGGACATCTCTTTAGCAAATTTTCAGACCTTTCCTACGCAAAGATACAAGCTTTCACTTCCCTTGTCGAACACTATGATTTCCCCTTCTTCGCATGTAAGGGATTTAGGGAAAAACTGCCTAGGTATGCTTCACCAAATTCTTCCCATGTATCAACCGAGCCATATGGTAAATGATTCATACCATGTGGTCGCACATTCTTGCTGAAAAGGTGAAGAGGTGTAGCTTTATCACCTTCTCCGTCTCACACCATTCAATTTTAACTCGTGGTTTGGCATCCCGAGGAATCGCTAAGGTGTTCATTAGGATCTTCAGCTGGATGGCCAAGAAACTCATATTCCAATAAACCATGGTGATCAAGGTCACTTAACTCAAAGTTGTTAGCCTCTATAGCAGTTGTCCGATCACGGAAGAGCTTCGCTGATAACAGCCTCCAAAATTCTCCATCAGATCTCGTGAATGGAGGTCACGCTTGGCTCAACTGTCCGATCAATTCTTTCATCCGCTATGGTTTCGTTTTTTCCGCTCGCTTACTTTCCTTGCTCTTAGTGTTCTTCCAATTTAATCTGGCAGAAACATATATGATTTTGGCTTCCTGTGCATTAATTAACTTCCTAAAATGGAGACATATTGAGATTAATTGGAAACAATGGTATCACATATCATATATCCTTAAGTTTCTAAAAGATCAAGAAATTATGCAAACACCATACCAAACTGCTTTTTGTGCATTTCTTTATAAAATACGTAAAAATGGTCCAAATTAGCATTTCTCACAAAATATCAAGCTGATTCAAATCCTTTTAATCCCCGGCAACGACGCCATAAAACTTGTTTGTCTGTGAAAATATAGACTAAACCACTCAATTTAACACTTATACAAGAGCCTTACAATTTTCCTACATCTATGTCAAAGTTGAATAGAGTTGTTTGAAAATGAATAAAACTGATTTTATGTTTTGGAATTAATAATGGGTTTAGTCTATGACACTGCAAGTGCACAAATTATACAAGTAGTAAAAATTGGATGTAAGTCCAGATATCATTCCCACATAGATTGACAAGAATGTTGGAATCAACTACCATAACTACTCAAGATCCACACTATTTGAACCTCCTTATAATAGGTTGAAAAATTGGAATTTAAAAGACAAGATAATCATATATTACATTCATCTAATTAAAATAAAATTTGAATTGAACTAACAAATAAACTGGATTAAATCGACTGCCATAAATGAACACTCGAGATGAAATCATTGCTACGAATTACCAATTTCGTGATTAATTTGCTGACTTTCTATCCCGATTTTTAGATCCTCGGATTGTCAAAGATGCCTAATAATGCAAATTTTGATTTATCCATTATTCACTAATTAAAGGTCCCTTCTTTCTTTCAAAGCAAAGGATTTAATTCCACATTTGTATTCAAAACACTCTTTATAAGATCTAGGTATTTTCTTTTTCCATACTCATTTCTTACAATGGCATTTCTTGCATCCTAAGTATGGGTCATTGCAAAACTTTTACAAAATGGTTGATGACTCATCCTTTAGATCTGATGGATTTTTCCTTCTCCTTGATTAGATCTCAGCTAACACAGGGTTAAGATCTATCCAACAAATTAAGGTGAAATCTCTAATGTGTTAAATTGATAAATAATTCCCTTCAACTTCAACTATGAGTGAATTGGAAATCTATCGAAATGAACTCTCAGAGCTCCTTAGTTCTTCAATGATAGTCTAACTGATTAGTGCCCGAAAAGTACTATTTTGAGCCCTATTCGAGATAGGTTTTGAGTGTTTTTCGCGCACTAATCATATCAATTAAGCCAATTGATGTGTGAAGGTCCATTTAGTTCCACTAATACCATTTCGAGCTTGTTTTTGGTGATTTTGTAGATTTTTGCGTACCTCAGCCACTATGTTTAAGTTGATGACAATATATGTGCCGAATGCTGAGGAAACACTGTGTTTTCAACCATCCAAAAATATCAAAACTCAAGGTGGAATTGAAGGCAATGTGGATGAAGAAAGAGTGTAAAGCTGGAGGCATGCATGGCAAAGTAAAGGAAGGTGAAAGGTCTGTGAATTTCGCTATGATTGCTGTGTTTGCTGGGATTATGAAAATTTCACAATCATAGCTAAAAATTTGGTAATCTCTAGCTAAATTTCGCTAGCTAGCGAAATTCACTGTGTCTAGCGAAATTAACCAATTTCACTATCTCACATGAATTTCGCTATTAGTGAAGCTCGCTAGCTAGCTTAATACCATCACTGATAGCAAAATTTTCCAATTCGCTATCTCCTAATTAGGTTAGCTAAATTTTCTATCCTAGCAAAATTTCTCCCGCATAACAAATTCCCGCCCTATTAATTTTGTGTATTTGTTCCCAAACGACTACGCTTTTGGTGTATTACCACCTTGTCCTCAGGATAAGCCAATATTTTAGGCTTTCTTGTATTTTCACACTTTGGGTGGCCTATATAAGCCCTCATGAGAGAAACCCTACAACTTTAAGCAACTTTGATTTCAAGAAGAATTCTCAATTTTCTATTTTAGGTTTGTTTTTCTCTCTTCTCTCTCTCCTCTTCTTTCATTTTGTACAAGAAACACCCTCGAGGGTGGACAACTCAAGGGATGCTTGGCTAAGTCTTATAGCCTTGAAGAGGAAGGTGACTAGTTTGGTCTTGGGGCAATACAGTGGTCCTCATGTTAAATGCCACAAGGCATCGTATTTACGTCCCAGCCTTTCAAACTAGTGGTTTAATACATTTAATGTCACACATTTTCGCCAATACTTGCCATGCTTAGTAGTACAAGGCATGCCATTGTTAGGATGCACCGATATTTTAGATGGCCTTACGAGCCAACGAAATGCAGGCCGAGATACAGGCTTAAACTCAAAGGGCCGTGGAATGATGTTACCTGTGGAGCCACTCAAATAGAGGGCTCTGGTTAGGTTTTATAGTTAAACAAAGATCCGTTATGGCTTCGACTATATGTCACTTAAGTATAGCATGAGGGGATATAACCCGAGACAATCAGATAACCCCCATGTTATCGGGTTAGTGACGAACCTCAAGGTTACCATTTCACACTTTCATTTAAGCCATTACAGTTAGTCAGTAACCAAACAACTCCCACCTGCTTTGAAACAACCACAAATCCAAACAAAAGGGCCTACTATTTTCATACACTCGATGCGAGTCATTCATAGGATGAAACCCATCCTCGTGTCTCACCTAGATCGCTATGTCATAAGAAATTGACTACCACAAGAGGAGGAAACATAGGAAACAAATTTTGTTGATTCCGCTCACCCTACCGTGGCACGAATCACTAACATACCCACAAGTTAAATGTTCCGAGCTCTTAGGAATCTCCATCTCCAGATCACCCGTATACTCGAAATCAAAGCAGAAACAATCCTGAGATGGTATTCCTGCATTGTCACTGGGAACAACTCAATTCACAACAACATCAATCAAATCAAAATCCCAATTTCAGAAATTCCTTCCAATTCTGAAAGACTGTAACTAACAAAGCAGTCCATTCCAATGGAAGTTGTGCTTTCACCATGTAATCCACAATCACAATGGTATTGATCAAGAACATCCACTGTAACTATAATTCACTAGAAGAAACGAATTCCAAATATTGTCTTAACTTCATTGATTGGAAAAGATAATGAAAAATTAAATCCAGCTTCTACATTCTAACAGATTACTGGTTCAAATCCATAAAAAGAAAAGAAAATAAAAGAAAAGAAAAATCTATTATAAAATATATAGTGATTCTTCCTCATCCTTATAGACAATGGGTTTTTAAAAATGGAGTTTTACTTTTACTAAAAACTGTACGCCATTTATAACTTTTTAAATCGAATCCTGATTCCGAGGCTCCAGGTGGATTTCCCTAAAATAAATGGCCCAACTCTCTATTTAGGTCTCGACCTGAGAAATCCGTCAACATGAACTTAGTCTAGTCTGGGCTGTCCGCTGTGACCTCGTGAAACCGGGTCGCAACGTGGCTCTTCACTTTGTTCTTGCAATTGTTGAGCTGGGACCTGAAGTTTTCTATTGCGACTTGTTTCTTCAGTTGCAACTGGATTAGTGGTCACGACATGAATTCTTTGGACCATGTTAGTTGTCAATAGTGAGAACTCGTTGCTTAATTCCTCTTTGTTTCCAAGAATCGCAGGAAAGACCTGACATGTCGCGACCTCAATTCGATGTCGCGACTTGGCTCTTTCTGCCTTTACTGCATTTCTGTGTCGCGACCTCGATTCGATGTCGTGACATCATTTCGCATTACCTTTAATTCTTGGTCACTCTTCTTCAAAGTTGCATCATTCATTGTCTCGAGCCTCTGCCATGCCGAGACTCATATTTTTGGTTTGCTTGTTTTCAATCGACGTGACATTAGGTCACACCAAGTAGTTTTAATCACCATATCTTATCGCGACTCAAAAGTATGTCACTATTCTTTCTTTTCCTATCCAAATAGCAACCTATTTCTCGCCTCAACAGCTCTATCTGCTTTCTATTTCTCGTCATGACCGATCGTTTCTTCCCTTTGCTGAAATATATGTTGCGACCTTAATTTTATGTTGCAACATTATTTATGTTTCCAGCTATGTTGATCTTTGTTGCGACTGCATTTTTTCCCGACCCCCACAAATTCCGTAGTCGCGACTCCCGCCCATGTCGTGACTCGCCGCCTTTCGCTTCGCTTCGCACTCGTGTCGCTGACACCATTTTTGTCGCCAACCACCGATTCTCGGGTCACAGCCTCCCTTTTCATGTTGCGACTTAAATTGTTTGTCTGTTCATTATCTTGTCACGACATGGGATTTAGGTCGCGACCTAATCGTTTCTTTTCCTTGCTGAAATCTATGTCGCGACTTTAAAAGCATGTTGCGACATCATTTCTCCCCATCCTATCGCAACCTCATTTTTGACTCACAACAGTTTCCCATCAATTTAGCTTCTTTTTTTGGTCGCGACCTAGAAAGTGTGTCGCTATTGAATGGTTGCACTTCTTACCTAGGCTCTTATCCCAGTTGCTTAAATGTAGTCGCGACATAAATACCTGGTCGTGACCTTGATCGAAGTCTCCAATCCATTTTAGTCGCAACCTTAAATTGCATTTGGTAGAGACCTCAGAAGCTTAGTCATTATTATTATTCATAGTCGCTGATCTCAATTATCCGCTGCAACCGCAGCTGTCTTCACCGTGTCGCGACTTACAATGGTGTCGCGACATGAAATCCTTCCTAGCCCCTTTCGTCTCCCTACAACTTCTCTTTGTCGCAACGCCTTCATCCAAGATAGTATGATTCTAGTCGCGACCTCGATTCTCTGTCACAACCTCACCTTGGCCATTGAACTACTTTCACTCGATCATCACGAATTTCATTTCTAAAATATAAATTTGGTAATGTACATATTTCTCGCATAAAACAAGCAATTACATCAGAATAAAACTTAAATGATCAAAATCCAATGAGTTCACCTATCATTTCACAAGTAAAACAAAATCTCATCATTATGTGGTTTAATATATGCATAATGTATATGATTAATAAAGAAATGATAACATAACCTATGTAATTTATTTTGTAGTAACCTACCATTACCTGTTATTTGACATAATCGTGGTAAATAATATGTGTAACTCCCATGTATCTTGATGGAAACAAAGTTTTTCTTTTTCATAAAAGCTATAGTCTCAAGTCACACCCTCATGCAACTTATGTTCTTGCTGCTTTACTATAATAAACATAATCATATTTTGCACCCCATCCACTAATATGAGAGTAGTGAGGTGAAGATTATACCAAAGAAGATTTACAAGGTAATCAACTTACTTCTAAAGTGTCATTCTCTCATGGATCAAGGTATGAAGATCATCATTTTTTTTATCTTTTTACAAGGATTGTAACTATTATGTTTATGCATCTAAATTGGTTTTAAGAGAATTTATTTCCTCATAAAGTTTTGGCTTACACTAAGGTTCATGAATGAAAATGAATGAGGAGTAGTGGAAGAAAGAAAACGACACAAGAATAAATTAATAAATAAACAAAGTTGTTATCTTTTTCTTTCCTTTGGCCAATTTTTTTAAGAGAAATTATTTTATTAATCCAAACTCGCAATACATCGATAAAAACATATAATCAAAATTGCTAAAAACCATACGCGAAACAACATTCAAGTCATGAAGATAACGACCTACTAAGGATTATATTCGATAATGTTCTACACATTCGATATTACTATTACGACCATAATATATACGATTCCTAGCTTCCGCAACATATCAATTAATTATTGATTTCATTTTTATCGCTGATCGAATGTAATTTTACTATTCGAATTGCCTTTACACAAATAAACATCATACCACGGCGATAACAAACAAACTATGTACCAAGATGATGACAAACAAACACCACACAAAGACAACGACAAACACACCATACCAAGACGACGACAATCACATGTTGCACCAAGACGACGACAACCACACGCCTCACCGCAACACAACTAAAAGCATTTAAAACAAACAAAAACCTAGATCTTTGTAAATACTTTATTGAGGGAAAATGATAAAAAGAGGCTATAGATGAAGCATTTCATCAAGAATCTAATTAAAAATTATCCCCTTTATTTAAAGGAAAGAGTTAGTTAAAAAAAGTTATTTCCTTTGGTCATTTCTTTGTTAAAGTTATGAACACTTTAATATTCATTTTTTTGGGTTACTTTATTGCTAGCCAACACAATATCTAAAACATTAACCTAGAAATTAGTGTAATGTTGATAAATCTCTAGATAATTTACTATTTTATTTTTTATATACCACCATAGTGTACATGAAATAATTAAAAAGATTATTTATAATTATGAATAAAATTCAAAATTAATTTCACACGTTTTATCATAATTTACTTTTAAAAAAATTTAAAATTTATAAAATAAAATTTCATTTGAGAAATCACTTTTTAAAAATCATTTTCTTTCATTTACTTTTGTGAAAGTATTATTATATAGGCATGTGTAAACAAAATTTGGGAATAACTGCTCTAGTTAAAGCTCTTATCTATTTTGACAATTCTCTCTTTCTATTTCGTTTTTAAAATTGGGAAGTAATATTCTTGAAGCATAACTCATAAGTTTTAAGAACATATACTATGATACAATGCAGAGTGAATGAAAGAAATAAAAGTAATAATAAATTCAATATAAAAAGTAAAATCATTTACATAAAAATATAGGATCAATACATCTTTAGAAATAATTTATAAAAGTTTTAAATTTTGAAATAGAAAACTTTTAAATCCCTTAATTTTTAAAAGCAATTTTTATTAAAATTTATATTTTTCGAAAACATTCCATTGTGTAGAAAAGTTATTTTAGTTTTCTGACTTTGAAAATTTTGGGAATATCCAAATCATTAAAGGAAATGCTTTAATGGTATTTTTGATGATTAATTATTAAAAAAAGAAAAACTTTCTTTTGTAATCGGTTATGACAAATCACCAATTGTTTTGGCTCCCTTCGTAGGGCGCCCAGTCTCATTTTAGGTTTAAAAAAAAAAGGAAGAAGTGGGAATATCTATAAAATCCTTTTGAATTCCCTCCTTTTTTGGCTCCTCCTGAAATTTCAAAACCTCCCACTCTCTTTCTCCAATGAAAATTTGAGCTAAACTACACCCTAAATTTCAAACCAAAAACCAATTACCCACAACTGAAAACACTTCTCCCTCTCTTCTCCATAAACCCAAATGGAAAAATACTCAAATTCTTGTTTAAAATGGAAGTATCGCATTTCAAAGCATCCCTCCAAATACTACCACCCATTGCCTTCTACAAACACCTCAATCTCCTCCGGTCTAATTTCATCATCTCTCCTTATTCAATCTCCAAGCACGATCACCATAATCAGACATGATGGCGGCCATAGCTTTCTGCGAATGCAGCAACAAAGAAAATATCCCCCCTTTCTCTTCAAATCAAACCCACCCTGTTCTTGGGATCACCCCATCTTCCGCCAAAAAGTTCAGGCGAAAATTTAGGAAGCCTCTTGCTGATATTACCAACCTTGTCAACTCCTTGCCTCAATCAACTTCAGCTTCCTACATTGGCTCTCATCTTCCCCCTTCTGTACCAGTCTGCGAGCCAAATTCCAGAAAGAGGAAAGCAGTTGGAGATGCTGATTCAGTGCAGAGTACACTTTCCAAGACATTGAGGAGGGATTTCAGATAGTTCAATTTCTTTTTTCTTTTTTCTTTAATTTTTTTTTCTTCCCCTGAAATTTATAAATGGGGTTATGGAGCTTATCTGTTGCTCATCACCCAATTAAGAGTTATACAAGATCATAGTATTGTTCAAGATTGAATTTGATCAAAGATGTGCACTATTTATTTGGTTTATTGCATCTCACTAGGCGTCTTAGTTTTTATTTCAGATAAGGAGATGTTCTCTACTTCTACCAGACTCCCGGACTATGTTGATAGTGGATTCCTATAAAAACAAAATTGACAGAAAATAAGAGATAAAGAACACAAAAAGGAAAAAGTGAAAGAAAAACAAGATTTAGAGTTAACATATTATTTTTACTTTTTCATAATTTGATTTAATTTTTTATATTAGAAAAATATTACATAATTTTAAAAAATTAATTAATTTTAATTATATTTATGTTTTTATGGTAATTTCAAATATGAGAATTTTTTTCAAGTACTTTTCAAGAACAAAACATATCATTGAAGACATTTTATTAATATTTATTTTTTGTGTTCTTTATAATGTGTAAAGTGAATGTATATGAAAATGGCCAAGCCTAGGCTTAAAATGAAGCCAATCAAGAACAAACTCGAGTCGAGTTAGGTATGAATCGAGCCATGGGTTGCAAGCCATTTGGAGATGCCTGTATTGAGGCATGTTGATATGCTAAGTGAAAATATATGATTATTATTATTATTATTATTTACATGTTGAGTTTGTGAAAAAATAATTACCAAAAATCATTTTTTATTTTTCTTCTTTAATTTGCTTCTTTTGAGGTAAATTTTTTCTTGATTTTATAAGTTTAAATTTGAAGTAGTTTTTATAAAAGAGTTAAAATTTGAGTTTCCTATTGATTTGGATAATTTATTTTTCATAAGGAAGGCATGTTCAAAGAATGTAGCATTGCATGACCCTAAATTAGAATTGTTAAATATTAAAGAAATTTATGAATTTATTATTAGAAATTTGTAAGTCGCCATTTAAAAAATATCCAATAGATATGCAATCTATAGTTTATAGACCTATGTTTCTTTTATTTACTGAAATATTTAATTTAGCTAAACACTATCATACTTTCAAATATTTTAAATTAGGTGTCGATTTTTTTCCAAATTTTATATGGTGCTTTCTTTGAACCTTTATAAGGAATTTTAATAAGACGATGATAAGTAGGGTACGAAGCTGACAGTATAATATTTGCTTCCTCTAGTTATTAAGATGTTCCAATTTGTCAAGTTGTCTTTTGCATGTGCATGGATTCGATCTTAAGTTGAAAGGTTAACCTATGCTAGAATCTTCGGAACTTATAGGGTTTGAAAAATGGGCTCGTAGGCCCACTCACCAAGCCTAAAGGAGAGGCGCGCCTAACACAATGCCCAGACCCCTCGGCCCCTACACAAATTAAAACGAAGGCTCCGCCTTCTGCGCCAAGGATCTGTCTGATGAATTAGCGTCCATATCCTCGCAAACCGCATTGTATTTCACCAACATTAAAATAGAATAACCCCTAACAAGATATCATCCTGCCAATCCAACCAAATCTTATCAATAAGGAAAGGAAAATAATAAAAGATCATCACCAGTTGGATATCCTCCCAATAAGGAAGGAAGATTATCCTAAATAAACAGCCTCTTCTAAATCCATTCAACCGATACCGATAAGAAAAACTCATCCAATGGGAGCAAGTCCTAGTTACAGTACAACTGGTTGGACATCTACTATAAATACATGGCCACCCTAACTGAAAGGTAATGCGACCTGAGACGCATACTCATACGCAAATACATTCGCCTCTGCCAGCCTCTTTCTCTCGTAAAGAAACCGACTTAGGCACGGAAGGCCCACCTGCACAACCCCCTCACACCCTTCTTCCTTGTTTTTGCAGCAGAGTGCCACGTCCAGAGCCTGCAGATCAACAGTATAGCGATCCTGCCTTAGCCCAGACGATCCAGACGCCTGCATCCCACTCTTCACTAAACAATCCGGCCCAGCCTCAGCCGGGTTTCCTCCCACATGCCCTGGGCCCCAGCTCCGGCTAAAAAGGCACACCGGGCCAAGGCCGCTTCTGCTGGAACGACGCCTTTATAAATATAATCAATTCTCGGCGACGATGGTATTGACCAGAACACAAGCAGAGCAACGCTTAATCCGCTAAGGATGCGTGATTGGGCCAGACGACGTGGAATAATGGGCCTCCGACAAGAGAGAGAAGCAACGCAGCCAACACGAACGAAGTAAGGCCCACCAATCAACGCCGATGTAAGAGTTGGAATAACTTACCGACAAATGCAACCTCCACTTCCGAGACACCATTGCACTGAAGGCTCATAACGCTCCCTCGTGAGGAGAACGCTGTCACGCATTCCCGAGGTGACTAAATAGAAGAAGTCCTGGCCGAAATACACTTGACCACAATTGGCCTCCGACTAAGAGGAAACGGAGCAATGCTCGGAGGACATGTCGGAAACGAAGAACTACCTCACCCTCAGCCAGGAGCAGGAGAACAATCATGGGAGCAGAGGTTTAGGAGCCTTCAACAAGAACTCAGCCGTGTGAAGGAGGTGGTTAAAGGACGCCCCAGACACTATGGACACTCAGACAAAGAACCTAATCACCTTCACAACCGAGGTGCTACGCTACCCTTCCAAATAAATTAATGTTACTAAGTGGAAGTATTCATGGAATAAAAGATCCCGTCACTCACCTCTAATACTTACAAAATCAAATGGAGCTACATGGGTATCAGGACCATGTACGATGCAGAGCTTTCGCTAACACACTAAAGGCCCATTGCCTCGGTTTAATAGAATTCCACCCTTCATCAATCTCTCTTCATTCAGAGAACTATTCATCGCGTTCTCGCCTCCCATCATCTGGGCCGTAACGCTGCAAAACCGAAGTTACCATCTATCGACCATCGCTTTCGCCCGCAGGAAAGTCCTCAAGTCCTACGTGCAAAGATTCAAATCACGAGTCCCCGAAGATAGACATACTGATGAAAATTCGCAATCACCGCATTCATTGTCAAGCTAGAGTGCAATCAAAGGATCCATGCTTTCCATCTCAAAGAATCCTCGCTAAAGCATGGCCGAGGTGCCGCAAAAGCGCAGAAGTATAAATCCGCAAGAAGCCCTCATATCTAAGAAGGAGAGCTCCTCCACCCGTAAAGAGAAGAGTGGAACAGACAAACGACGAGGACGAAGCCCCAAAAGACAAAGCGACCAAGAGGGATCTCCAAAGAAAAATGAAGAACGATCCCCAAAAAGGCGTGGCAACCTCAGAGATCGTCTGGGTCCACCACGGTCCGAGAGACGACGACGTTATTCGCCCCATCGCTTCACCCCCCTGACAGCCTCAAAGGTCACAAGTCCCGCACGGCATGGAACGAAAGCAAGCTCCCGAGCAAGTGGGCTAACTCAAATGAAGCCTGATCCCGCCACAAGAGACAACACTGGGCATCAAGGAGCCCCATAGGACTATGGACATCGACGAACAACTCGATACATCTAAAGAGAGAAACAGAAAGACTTACGACATGGATACTCCTCCGCGCTTCATATCTCCAGGGTCGGCTTCCAAATCAGGCTCAATCAAACCCAAAACCAGGCCCTAACTCAACAACCACGTTTCTACAGACGACGACTCAAGACCAACAACCCTCGAGAAATCCATGGATCCCGTGAGGATTCGCAGAGGAGGAGAGTATAGTTCAGCTCGAAGTGCCCATTCACAAAGATCAGACACCAGCTAGGGAACATGTTTATATCCAACCGCCGCGACTCGACACATCCATCACATTCTCTGACTCATATCCGAGGATGCTAACACCCTCACACGCATCCGCTGGTAGTTCGTGGCAAAGAAGGGCCAACAAGACAATTTCATGTGGTCCTAATCGACAATCTGAGTTCACTACATCATCTCGCTACAATTTCGATAAGATGTGGGCGTTTGAGAGAGAAAATCGAGCCTCGTCAACGCATATCTGAGGATTTTCCGGGGAAAAGGTGCTACCTTTGGGCTCCATCCACCTGGTGCTCACCCCGGGAGAGCCCCTGCCGCGACGACAACGCTGAAGATTCCCTATCAGAACGATCACCTTATAATATGTTGTTAGGCAGGTATCTTCAACGCAATAAAGGCCATCCTCCGCTGCACTATGATAACTGTTCCCAACCATACACCTTAGAGTGCAGATGGTCTGCAGGAGATCAACGGTACGCAGAATGATACATGTACCCATGAAACAAAAGGCACGACAACATGCACCGATGAGCTCGACACGCTACGACGCAGGTGATCACCCAACCCGAAACATCGAAGAATCAGAACCCACAGACATCGATGACAATTCCGAGCATCTGCTTCACATCGATCCGTTAACTAAGACCTTTAAAAGCCTCTACTTCGCTGAGATGACAGATTTGCTTTGATGGAAGCAGCGGATATGGGAGGAATCGACCCACGTAATCACCTATAGATTGAATACTGTACCATCCTTCAAACCTATTGAAGAAAAGGATGAGCTTCGCACTTAAAGGCAAAAGCCATCAACGAGGAGGTCAAGCCTCCAAGCGAGCGATCAGAGAGGTGAGCATCCCGAGTGGTCAAGAACGTCGCCGCCAAGAAAGCAAACAGCAAGTGGCGACTCAGATCACCACCGACATAAACAAAGAATGCCCAGCGACGCCTTCTGCCGAGGATCGACCTCATCGGACGCCACCACGCTGCGAACTTCACATGGATGCCTTCCGCCACAACTGCCGCATGCACCCGCATCGACCGTCTCACAGCACAAAGAACCCATTGCCATCTAAAGATGCCGCTTGGACTCAAGAACGAGGAGCCACTCCACTGCAGGTCAGGAACCGGATGTCCCAGGCGTACAGGCGCACCATGAAGCTGCATACAGACTATACCGCAAATCCACTCACCACCCCTTCACATAGCCTATCTCTCCGGCCGCCCAAATCTTAAGAAGTTACAAATTACGAAGCTCAACTAGCCAAGTGTGCCTTCTAAGTCACCGGAAAATTCTCGCCCATAGTGAAACAACCCAGGAATCGAGGCAAACTTAAAGATAGCCGCTTGCTCGATACGCCGCTCACCTTCCGTGCATAGCCAAGTACAACGTCCGACAGGAGGATCATGCGCTTAGTTTGGCTCATATCTAGCAAGGATAAATGCCACCTCTTCCAAAGTTCAAGAAAGCCTTGAATGATACAAATTTGTGAAGAAGTACCTCACTTTGAAAATATACCTGAGTTCCCCTCCCATTCTAGTAAGTCCTGTTGAAGGGGAGCCCCTTACTCTATACTTAGCCGTGTCTGATTTTCAACCAAATACCGCCCTTGTCGTAGATAACGAGCAGTTCAAGACCCAAATTTACTATTGCAGCGAGCTCTAAGAGGAGTGTGAGGAGAGGTACCCAAGAAATCTGGTAAAAGTACTGCCTGTAATGGCAGCCTGAAGCTCCGCCCATATTTCCGTGCTCATACCGTAGTTCAACTAATACCCAATGAAACAAGTGTTGCATTAAAACCGCAGACTTAAGGTCGATAAAGTGGGCCATAGAGTTGAGCGAGTTCGACATCAGATACAAGCCAAAACTCCACAAAAGGGCAAGTCTCGTCGACTATCCTCGAGTTTACATTGCGTAACCCGCTATGACGCCTAAGCAACGATCGACCTCCCCACCCGAAACTCCCGTAGACGGAGCTCGAACGCGCAAGTGAGTGGAGCAGTCTTATCCTAACTTCCCGCAGGGAATAGACATCGAGTACCCACTGTGATTCGATTCCATACTTCCAACAACGGCCGAGCATGAGGTCACATAAAGAGCTCCTAACCTCGCCCATTCATTAGAAGTTGACTAGCTTAGAGGTTCACAATGACTTAAATGTGGTCGACAAATAGAAGATACCTAATAGGCCAAAAGGAAAGGATGATTCTATACCAAAGGTTCGTGATATATTAAGAAAATCTGTGGTCGGTTCAAAGGCCAAGATGTCCCCGCAGCAAAGAACTCCCAGCCGACGCCTCGCAAGCTTAGCCACAAATCTCACAGAAGACTCACAGTCAACACTGTCGAATACCCCGCGAACCCCTCAATCGATCTCTATGGCGAGGAAGTCATTCTGATCTAGTCCGTTTAATTCGATGGAGCCCATATGGGATTATATTATGTGATTTGCCTACCGACGCACCCGAAAAGTTACAAATAATATAAGGGCGAGGTCTTCCAGTTTACTAATCATAAGTGAAGCCCCATGCGCAGGATTTTCACACCTTTCCCAATGACAAATGCAAGACACCGAGTACGCACAGCCGAGAGAAGTACACGAGGGCATACGGAACTGGCATCGAGCTCGAGCATTAGTAGAAAAGTCTCGAGGCGGTGGACACTCACCGCCTACAATACTAAAGATGCCATCGACCTAGTCAAGAAATGCAGACCGCCAGAGCATGCCAAGATCTCACGCTCCATCTGAGCCCTGGTAACATCGATCACAAGCTCCCCCGCCGTCGGTAACAAGGTTTGACATATCGACCGCCCATCGTGGTACGCTGCACCATAATCGCCGTAAAGGATTACTTCACGCGCGCTGAAGCCGAGCCTTTAGCCACAATTACAGAGCAAAAGAAACGCAATTTCGTGTGGCGAGATATCATATGCAGGTTTGGCATCCCCAGAGCCTGGTATCGCATAACGGAAAATACCCGATAACGGGCCACCCAGAGATTATGCCGAGCCTCTAATTAAAAATTATTATCTATCTCCAAAGATACCGCAATCCAACCCGACAGCCGAAATCACTATTAGGAACCTCTTAAAGCCGCCTCAAGACCAAATCGAAGACTTTAAAGGAAATTGGGCAGAATACCTCCCGAGGTACTACAAGGCCTACGTGATCTAATAATGTTCAACAACCCAGAAACCCTATTCACCCCAGCCTTCAAGAGATCAAGGCGTAGCCCCCGTCGAGGCCGAATAAAGTCTCCCCAGATCGTAGAAGTTAGCATCAGTGGGAACACAAATGACGAGTGTCTTTCTGCCTAAATTTAGAACTCTCGGATGAAAAGCGAGCAAGTTCTAAGGTGTACAAGAGGATTATCAAAAGAACAAGGTACTATAATGTGCTCAAACAGGAGCTATAAGGGTCAAGATTTAGTCTTAAAGAACTCCTTCAGCAAGGAAGAACCCACAGATGGAAAACTCTGGCCCCAAATCGGCTGACCTTACATCATATCTCTAGTCACAGCCGGCAATTACGAGCTCCAAATGTATAAGGAAAAAATCTTACAGCATACATGGAATGCAGAGCATCTTAAGCGTTTTTACTAGTAGGCATCGGTTTGTAATATTAAATGTGTTCTCTCTCGATTTTATGTAACGAGTCGAGCGTTTCGCTGGTTATTCGTTGGGATATCTCAAATCGCTTTAGATATATATGACACAGAAATACATAATGAGAAAGTTCATAGACATAAAAGCCACTTTATTCCAATCGGATTACACTTGCCAATCATGATATCACGATTGGCAACTGTGCAAGGCGCCCTTTAAAAAAAAAAAAAAATAAGGTAAAGGAGAAAGAGAATGAAAAGAAGGAGAAGGAAAGGAAAAAGTTAGCCGTGGAAAGAGAGGAGAAGAAGAAAAGGAGGAAGGAGTTTATAAGAAACAAAAGGAAAAAGACAAAGAAAAACAGGAGAAAAAGAAGGAGAAGGAGAAGAGGAAAAAGAAAAAAAAAGGAATGCAAACAGAGGAGCACAGAAGAGTATGCACCGCCTTCTCCGGACGACCTCCCCAAAGACAAAGCTTGAATAACATGACTTACAAGGAGACTAGGGAAAAACATAACTCCCACAAGGTAAATGCAGACAAGATCGGGGCCTTCTTAATCCTGTGGATTCTCAATGAAGACGAACACTAGATCCGATATTTCATCTCGCACATACTCCAAATTAATGCATCACAAAACCAAAGCATTCAAATAAACTCTTAGCGATGAAGCCACCATTTATAAGAATATCATGTCTTTTCGAAACCCGTATGAATCGTCAAATTCTCCATAAATCAATATTGGAAACACGTCGCACCTTTCAAAGAAAATCGGTTTAATGGATGATAGCTAATCTAACAGCCGTGGCAGCCATACGCAGCAATACTGACGAGTTTATTCATTCGCATGTTACGCCGCCAGAGTTTAACACTTCGCTATATCGCTACTTCAATAATGCCACTATGGCGGTTACATAAAGGCTGGGAGCTGGCAAACTTACTTCGACGAAGCCACGGCTTCGCATAAAGCACGCTGCTGTGAGTCGCATTTTCAATTTTGGCTATATCACTACTTTGGCCGAATGCTACTATACATAAAGGCTGGGAGCTAAGCAACTTACTCGCTGTCGCATTCCATTTCAGATAAAGCAAAGCCGCTGTGAGTCGCATTCACCAGGCTACATTGCCACTCTCATTAAGATCACCACTCCTACCGAACGCCTACCAAGGCCACAAACACAGGAGCCAAGCAACTCACCGGCCGAGCCCATCTACTCAGACAGCCATGTCAGCCAGAGTCGACCACCTTAGCTCACATCGCCACTGCCACATCACCACTCCTACCGAACGCTCACCGCAGCCACGTCAGAGCCGCAGCCTCACTTCGACGAGCCTATCCACTCGCGCACAGCCACGCCGCCTCGGGGAGTCAGATCAACAGGCCACATCACACTGCCACTACATCGCCACTCCTACCGAACGCCACCACACACAAATGGGCCAGAGCCAAGGAAATTCCTCACTGACAGCCCATCTACTCAAGACAGACACGCCCGCCCCCGTGGAAATGATCAGCCTCAGCCACATCGCCACTGCCATCGCCACTCTACCGAACGCCACCATGGCCACACACAGGAGCCAAGCAACACTCGACGAGCCCATCCACCTTCACGCCACGCCTCGTGGCCGACCGCCCTCAGCTACATTGCCACTTCTGGCCACATCGCCACTGGATCGAACGCCTACCAAGTACACGCCAAGAGCTGGGCGTGCCTCTTACTCACGAGCTCATCTACTCAAATGTTACGCGCTTCAAGAGTCGACTACCAGTTACATTCGCGACGCCCTAAATTGGTGTCCTGCTGACGCCAACAAACAGTACCCATCTGATTACTGAGGCAAACAGCAGCAAATGCCGCTGGCTGTGTCATGATATCACATCTCAAACATCATTCAACTCATATTTCATACATTTCAAACCCATAAAAGATTTATATGATATTTACAAAAATTTACTTAAAGCCATTTCGGGCGCTTTCTTCTCAAAGATAATTTACTACGTGATCGCTCGATAGGGCCCCCCGCATTCGGGAAGTGGGGTCTCACGACGGTGAGCAAAGCCTGGTGAGAAAATTTTCTCTACGCTTAAGCATTCCCACCTAAACGAGATATGCAAATGGCATATCTTAAACATAATCAATCACATTCCATACAATGTCACCATTATATGAAATGTCTATATCATGCATGAGATGCGACCCTCATGCTCACCACCGAGTCCCACCGACTTCACACTCGACCGTCACGCGACTAAACCTATCACACACCATGACTGCACTACTGGACACCCTCCAATTTTTTATTTATCAAACCCGATTTGATTCTTTCCCTTTATTCTCAGGCCACTTGATTTCCGTTTACACCGTAGGACGCCGCATCACTTTTCAACATTTTCTACGAACTTACATCATCTGGATTCATGTCTAACCGCATAATATGTGGACTTTCAATTGGGGATCACCCTAACTTGTCTACCCAAAACATGTAATCATCTGATCATTTACACTATCGTGAATCTCATCTCGATTCTCATTCCATTTTTCCCGAGTTCACGACCCACTCACCAACACTAAGATAGCCCTGCACTCCACACCCGACCTGACGCGATGTGATCGTACATATGTAATGCATGATGCCAATGCATTTTCCTCATGTTAATATGTATGGATGACCACTACATGAACATTTCAAACTATGGAACATTATAATTTATACATATAATCTACCTACGCAAACCATATCAATACATCAAATAGCATGCATCAATATCACATTTCACACTTAGCATGTTATTCAAGTAAGCCATAACATACAACAAGGTCCCAAATCCTGACTATCTACCAGGTACCTCACTACTTTTCAAACATGAACCAATCCTATTCCAAGCATCATTATCACAACCACAAACCACCACACCCAGAAACTTTCGGTTACTAGTCCAAACCTCCTAACTCCCACAAATAAGACGGTGAAACCGGTCATGAAACTATTACCCTTTAACTCCAAAGCTTGGAATCAATTTACATGGCCTCTCATGGCCTCCCACAAGCAACTCCTACCATTATAAAGTTTTCTTTGTGCTAAAAGTAAAACCAAGTAGGAAAATATCCTACCTCGAGTTTGTCGAAACTCCAACTGTGTCCACACGTAGATCCCATCACAGTGGCACCAACTTTAGCCTCCTCTAACTTTCGAACGTCGAATTTCGAAACCCTAGGAAATCCTCCTTTTCCCTCTCTCCTCCTCTCCTTTTCTTCCTTTCTCCTCTTACTGATTCTTCCCTTTCTTTCTTCCCTCCCTTTCTTTCTTTCCTTTGCTTTTCTTTCCTTTTTCTCTCTTTCTCGTCTCTTATTTCCCTTTCATTCCTCCCCTCATTTTCTTCTCCTTCGTCCTTTCTCCTCGAGAATCCATCATTCGGTCATCGGGAGTGAAATTGCTTCCATTTCCTCAAAATCCAAGGCCCGTCTCCCCTTTTCCATGCATTTTCTTTATTTACAATTCCCACTTTACGACATCATCACTTTCATACGCCCAACGAGCCACGTGGATCCCTTTTCCTCACACACGGCCTCCATCAGGAGCCTCATTCCTTTCTAGTATACCATGGATCTTGCCAAGTGTCACATTCTTAGGTGCCATGTGGCATCCTCTTACTCGCTACGTGTCATCCGACACCCCACGCCCTCAAAAACGTTAACTCGACCACTTCTAATTCAACGAAATTCGACGTAGAAGCAATTTGAGATCTAATCTTAACTGAGAAGTCCGCTTTTGGCCATCCGAGATCTAGAAAAATTCCGGATTTTCAGCCAAAGTTACCATTTTACCCTTTATTCAAAATCTTTGATTTTCTGGGGTTTCACAACATTGCCACTCAGCTACATCGCCACTCCTACTGAACGCCACTGAAGGCCACAACACAGAGCTGCTACCACCGACGAGCCTATCTACTCGCACAAAGCACGTCGCCTCGGGTCGATCGCCAAAGAAGCATCACTACTGGCTACATCGCCATCCTCCTCCGCTGAACGCCACTACACACAGCCGCTTAGAGCCAAGCAGCCACTTTGACGAAGTCTGCCTACTCGACAAGTCACGCTACCTAAGGAGCCATCCTTGCTCTCGTACAACCCACCCAATGAGCCCAACAACTCACATGGACGAGCCCCACCCACCAATTCATATCGACCTACCTCTCCCAAGAGGCCACAAGGACGAGCCCCAACCCGTCTCGTGACTAACGAGCCTCATCCTAGAAGCAGCTCACATGGACGAGCCCCACCCGACAAGCCACAGAGATCTAACTCTTCCCAAAGAATTCATAGGACGAGCCCGCCAACTATTCGCATCGACAAGCCTTCCTAGAAGTCCACATAGACGAGCCTCGTCGCCAGCCGCAATCGGGACGAGGTTTATACGATCTAGCCCTATCCAACCTATTCCCGCATAGACAGAGCTCACTGTACTCCACGCCGACGCAGCCTCAACGATTCTACGCAGTCATGCGCATCTAAGGAGTCAATCTAATCTAGCTTATGATCATCAAACAGAGTCTAATTAACTCAAATTGACGAGCCTAACGACCAAGATAAGGCCATGCAACTCAGAAGTCAACCTACCTGGCGACACCAACCGAGCCCACCAACTCAAATCGACGAGCTCGCCAAAATAGTCATGATCCCAAGGAATCTGTCTAACTTCATGCAAATCGCCGATGGATCACCGGCCAAATTGACGCAGCTCCGCCTCTTGGCAAACAAAAAAAACATTTCAGCATATGTGCAAGAGACAATCAAGACTAGGCAGCCAATTCGACGAGCTTTGCCTATACAGCCTTACGCCAGGAATCGGTCCAACATACAATTAGCCCACGGCTTCTCAAACACTGCACCGCCGTTTAATTGCCTAACTCGCACTTCAATTCGGCCATATTTATCTGGGCGAAGAAAAGCGAAATACTTCATAAAGTGAGAACGTAGACGATAAAAATGAATATTTATTAAAGGAGAGCTACATATATCTCGCCCTAAGCCCGACAAAGGAAGTCGTTGTACATAAAAGAAAGATATAGCCGGCATCGTGAGGGCGTAAATGAGCACAAACCTAGGAATCAGCAGGAGGAAGACGTGGCGAAGAGGGGAACGGGCTTCAGGAGTATCCTGGGCTCGAGAATAATCCTGCGCAGAAAGACTCCTCCCGCCCCGTCACTGGGAGATCGGCTGAAGTCCAAGTCCTGCAGACGCACCCAAGCCATCGAAAAGCGAGCCACCCAGAGGCTCCACCGAGCACCGGTCTGGGTCCCCCGCCGCTAATAACATCATCCTCCGAGCAACCAAGGATATTTGCCGGCGGAAGATCCCCGCACCGCGACACTCCTCATTCAGCCGCCCCGTCGAATTTACAGCCTCGGAGGCCTCACGACAGTCGCTATTTAAAGAAATACCGCTCGAGGCCTCGCCACAGCCACTTGCCAGGTTGCGCCATTTTATCACACAGACGCCATCGTCGCACGTGAGGTTCCTCTCGAGACTCGCAGCCTTTCCCCGGATGAATGACAAGCCCTCCCTAACCGCTCAAGCCCGCACCAGAGGACTCCGCAACTCCATCCCGTCTCCCGATCGTGATCACCCGCCGTAACTGAGCTCACTCGACCTTTGAAGCTCGCTTTCAACCGCAGCCAAGCTACTCCGAATCTCATCCCTCCTACTTTCGCCGGCATCACCCAGCCGACGCGGCATGCTTTAGATTAGATTGTCTCTCCACTCCCTACCATACTACCATATCGCCTGCAAATTTCTACCGCTCAAGAAAGAGAGGTCGTCTCGCCTTATAAACTGAGCCATTTACGTTTTCGTCATTTTGCCTTATCAAATGCACTTTCCAAATGAGTGGCTACCTCGCATCAAACATGAAGTCAACATCCAACACCCGGATCAACTAAAACAGATGATCATCGATACTGGGACTTCATCGAGGCAACCCCGAAGGGATAGAGCTTAGAGCCCCTATCAATCTGCAGCGTTTCGACTCCCAAGGTTGTAATCCTTATGACTTTACAATATTGCACTCCGCCATGAAGTTCAAGATTAAAGAGCAAAGAGTCCCTCATTCGCCAACTTTTGATTCCGATTTTTCTTCAACTCTTCCACTCCTTCGAGAGTGTGGCCTACACTCTCCGGGTTAGCTGGATTCCAGACGGTAATAGGCATAACTCGCCAACTACTACTGACGCCCATCCAAGAGATTTTTCGTCATGAAGAGTAAAGGGCGAGAGCTCGTGACTACAGAGCCTTAGAAGCCGCAAAGCATCGCGCCCGCCCAGCCTTTTTTGAGCAAGAGAAGACAGAGACGCCCTCAATTTCTGAACCTTGATCGAAACCTACGATCATTCTCAAATGAGCTTGATTTTTCCGTTTCACACTCCGGTTTTTGTAGATGGTCGCCCTCAACCGGACTCTGAAGTGTGGAGTGGTCGCGGTGTTTCCAATGGGAGAGACTCCCATGGTGGAAGGAGGCAAGAGCCTCGAAGCAGTGGAACGCGTAGACCTCAAATTAGATGGTCTGATCAACCACCTATCGCTGCAAGGACGAGCAAGACATTCCGCTAACGCCAGAGCTACGACATTATCTTCAGCACTAAGGTCAAGTCGAGCACCTGGGAAGCATAAGAATAATGCAAAATCAGAAATATTCAGCAACCTTCACACAAGTTATACCGAAAACAGAGCAAACACTCACAAAGATTATCAGGGGTGGTCCAAGAATCGAACACCTTATAGTGTCGTCTCACAAGGATCATATTCCTGGCCGCGACTGGGCCACAAAGAAATAGCTACCTTCCACGACAAGTGGAGGAAGCAAGATCGTAGATCACTCAGAGGAGCCCAGGTGCCTCTGAGAAATAGCATGAAGCCCCTGTGGTCTCCTTCGTCTAAAAGACAGAGGAGAAAAGCCACACTGTGGACGCGAGCCTTCCGTCCCAAAAGGCCAATAGGCCTACCAAATACTCCTCAAACCGCTGGGGAGCGAAGTTAGCGATGGACATTGAAATGTCAGCAGTAACCCCTTTCATGAAAGGGTAAAAGGGAAACTAAGACCGCTATCAGCGCTTAATCTCAAAGAAACATACCATCCCCACCTAAGCCATATAAAACTCAAGACGTCAGGGTCCATACTCGGACGCCGTGGGAGGTACCATAACGCTCAACAAAGGTAACCCCATACGGCTGACCACCTTGCTAGGTCCCATACCATAGCATGTCGACGCAGATCATAATCCACCCCAGATATTTAATTAGGTTTGTTTTCCCTTTATCCTTATCCAAGGGAGAGGAGGCGCCCAGAACGCTTCTCGTGGTTCAACCACGTCGAACGGCCTACATCCTAACTCACCCTGTGAACCGGCAACAACTGAAGAGTCATCGCCGATACGTAAGGAAGAAGAGCGACCCGGACCCATAATAATAAAGAAATCTAATCAATCTAACCCGTCATGCACTCAATCAAGAGAAACCAAAGAGGCAGAGACACAAGGGTCCGTGAATAAGAGATGGAAGAAGCTACAAAAATGCCGTAAAAGACTCCCACACAAAAGGGCCGACAGAGAACTTGCCAAAATGCTAATGAGTTCTTAAAGGTCAGAGTGACCGAGAAGCACAGACAAAGGAGGTATTGCGAAAGAAACTAAAAGAAAGAAACCAGGAAGAGGTAGGGGAACGAGCGCGAAAAACCCAATACCATCAGCTATCACAAGATATATGACGCGACTAAGCCTTAACACCAACCTAACCTCAACAGACATCGTGAAATCAGATCCGATGCAAGAAACGATATAGCCCTCGCCATCGCATACCGTGACCCAAGGGTCGGGGGCAACCGACAGGTTTGAAATGGGCTCGCAGGCCCACTCACCAAGCCCAAAGGAGAGGCGCGACCCAACACAATGCCCAGCCCCCGCCCCTGCACCCCAAACGGCTGATCGGGCCCGCCAGGGCCCGAAGGATACCATGAATCAGAAGGTCCACATCCCGCAAATCATATCAGATTTCGCTAATACAAAATAATAACCCCTAACAAAATATCATCCTCGCCAATCCAACCAAAATCTTATCAATAAGGAAAGGAAAATAATAATATATCATCACTACTGATCTCTCCAAGGAAGGGAAGATTATCCCAAATAAAATGTACTCTTTCTAAATCCATTACCAACCGAGCATCGATAAGAAAAACCTATCCAATGGGAGCAAGTCCTAGTTATAAGATAATTGGTCGATTATCCTCCATTATAACATAATGGGTCACCTCCAAATGCGGAAAGGTACGCAGACTCTGGAGACGATACCATACGCAAATACATTCGCCTGCTAGCCTCTTTTTTTCTCTGTAAAGAAATCGACTTAGGCATCTGGAAGGCCACGGCACACCCTCACAACCCCTTCCTTGTTTTGGCAGCAGAGAGTGCCACGCCAGAGCTCCAGATCAACAAGATAGCGATCCACCTCAGCCTGTAGACGATCTCGCACGCCCGCATCCCAGCCTCATTAAACAATCCGTCCAGCCTGTAGCTGACCCTCACACGCCCACCTCAATTCCGCTAAAAGGCATCATCAGACCTATGTTCATTTTTCACCCCTAAAGCATTTTATTGCTTCGCCTTCTCTCGCTCGATGCCTAGATGATATTCACCATAAGTCTTTTTTTTGTTGGAATCTCGCCCTTAACTTTGATTTAAGGCTATAAACATGTTAAACAATGTTCTTTTTCCTCTATAATCCCATTAGATTGAGGAATGTGTGGTTAACAAATTATCCTATGTTCATCACAAATATCAAATATAGCATTTGATATGCATTCACCCCTCTCTAAATATAAATGATTAAATATGAAACTAAAAACAGAAAATCTGTAAAGAGAAATTAAATTAACCACTTAACTAAAGATAATTTGTCCTTGAAGCCTAACTCAAATGATAAAGAGGTGAAAATGAGTTACGAATATAATCTTTATAAAAACATAATACTACAACGTTACAAAGTAGATAGATATCGAAAAAACCAAAGATATATTAATGAAATTGTACAACTCAAATCAAAATCTTAATTTTGGAAAAAATCAACTTTCTTGCCCCTTGGACTGTACTACCTAAAAATGAATTATTTTATGCTTGACAAGCCATGAAAGCAGATTCCAACTCAATTTGATGCGGCGAAAAAACAGGAGAAAGCTGAATGTGATATATATCTTTAACGACCACTTTGCAAGATTCGGGGATGGGGGTATTTTTGGAATTGGGAGAGAGTTGTCCAATGAATTCATAAATTTCTTAACACAAATTCGTTTTCTCCATTAATGCTTTGAGGTTTATAAGGTGTTTGTCTCCCAGGATAAAATAATTGTCGAATGATCAATAAAAGCACTTAGCTACTATTTCAAAGAAAGTGTGTTTGAACCATGCATCGATTGAGGGATGATGAAATGATAACTTGACACTCATGAAACTTCTGACCTTATATCCTTAAAGACATGACACCACTTATATAGAGGATAGACAAAACTCTTAACCTTCTGGAATGCCAACGGGTTTGGCCTCACATACACTTAGAATTCTGAATGAAGAATAATTTCATTTATAGAATTTCGAACCTTCTATTAATTTCATTCACATTCTCCAACAAAAGTTGGGATTGAGAGTCCCTCTTCCTCTTTAATTCTCTCTTCAATGGGTCCAATAAATAACTTTTCTTGAAATAGAAGTAAAGTTCAGATTGCACTCAGTGGATCCTAAGAGAAAAAGGTCCCGCCCTTCAGAGAATGCTAGTCCTGGTATTCAGATCACTCATATTTAGAGCAGCTTCTTGAGAGGTTTGATGGTCTTGAGACTAGATTCTCAGCTAAGTCATAATGTATATCTTAACTTAGTTCCTTAATGACCAAAGGGTTTGCAGTAAATCCATCTAACTTGGTTTCTTGTTCATTTTGGCCTTTGTCTTCATTTGGTACAAAAAATGGAGAGATGTGGCTTGCATAGTTTGGATACTGTCTTTGCATTTTGGATACTTTGGTATTCTTTTGGACACATGGTGTTAATATTTTTGGTTATGTTCTGGAATTGTTAGGTGGACATGTTATTTTGGATAATCTTTGGACATATTTTGGATGATGAACATTATGGTTGATTGTTGAATATTCCATATGGATGCTAGCTGATTTTTTTTTCTTATGAAAGGAATTATTTCCTTTGCTTATTGAATATCATTTATGCTTGTGGATGTTTTCTGAATACCATGTCTTGGTATTTCATAGCCTTGAGTATCTTTGAATATTTTTGGTATAATTATTGTTTCTCTATATCCAAGTGCCTTGAATATGTGCTACTAATGTTTTTGATGAAGTATATTTTGTAGGATCTTGTAGTATCTAGGTTGTGAGATTGAGTGTATGGGTGAGTGGCATTGTATGAGGGTGGGTGGGGATTCTTGCTTGAACTCTTTCAACTTGTAAGGGTTTTGTCCTAGAATTGCCAAAGGAGGAGATTGTGAGTATTTAGTTTAAGTTGGCAATTTAGGACAAAATTCCATAGCCTTGGGTTCCCTAGCCTTGGGTGTTCAAATCTATGTATTATTTTCTTTAATGGTAGGAATTGAATAATTTCTAAGGGGAGTGTTGATGATCCACTTCAACCCGATTTTGTGTTAAAAATATTTTGGTGTGATATTTTTCTTGAATAGAGGGTTTGTTTATTTAAAAGAATATGTTTTTGCTTACCCAGATTTTTTGGATCGATCCAGCCTACCCAGATTTTGAGATCAATTGTCAACCCTTAAATCTAGGGTTTCTCCCCTTTATAAATCTTGTTTTCTCTCCTTTTAGGGGGAGAGAGACTCTCCAGCTATAACCATGGCTTTGAAAAATTTTCTCTTCATCCTTTGTGTTCAGCTTTTGTGAAAACCCTCATTCATTCAAAAAACGTTTAAGGAAAATCTTTTGCCATTGTTTTTAGAAAATGGATTGAGATCATCTCTACACTCTACTCTCAAAGCTATTGATCGTTTTTAGAGAAAACTATTGTTCTTTTTGATGAATTTTCAAGAGGAAGGCTGAGATCCAGCTAGGGAAGGACTCCAAGTACCGAGATATGATGACGAGGAGTTGAGGTAAGAAGGTTTTGTGAAGCAATAAATGAGGGATTTGAGGCTTCAAGTTGGGTACATCCTTTTACATCCAACTAATATGCATCATAATGAAAGTTTTGATCCATCGTATGCCTGTGATTTTTTACCTCCTAAGAGGTTTTTCACCTTAAATCCTTTGTCTTCTCATTTTCTTTACTTCTTTCTTCGATTATAATTTTTTGTTTATTTTCAGTTTTATTGTTGAATTTCAGTTTATTGTTTCATCTTGCTTGTGAATGCATTGATAAACTGTTTGGAGATTGTTGATTCATGCATCTTGCATTTTAAGATATTCATTAAGGATTTGTTCATGTTGTTTTTAAGGTATTTTTGTTGAGATTTGTTGGGTATATATATATATATATATATATATATATATATATATATATATATATATATATATATATATATATATATATATATATATATATATATGTGATAACTGATAATCTGTGTTTCAAAGAAATTCTTGAAAACAGCTGTTCACCCCCTCTAGGTGTATTCCTTAACTGAAATTCAACTTACATTAATTATTAATTTTAAGTCAAAGACAATTAAGCTTTTGTGCTAAGGTTCACGAACCAAAATAAATGGGGATTAGTGGAAGAAAATGACACAAAATAAATAAATAAACAAAGTTGTTAACATTCTAATATTCTTTTTTTTTTTTTTGGGTTATTTTTTCCATTATGAATATTGGAAAGCCAATATAATATCCAAAACATCAACGTAGAAATTAGTGTAATGTTGATAAACCTCTAGGTAATTTACTATTTTATTTTATTTATATAAATTTCAATTATTAGTGTATATATAATATTTAAAAAGATTATTTATAATTATTGAATAAAATTAAAAATTAATTATCATACGTTTAATCATAATCAATTAATATTTTATTTTATTTTTATTTTACATTATAACTTATAATATTTTTAAATCAAATATTAATTTGAAAAGGAAAAGAAGTAAAATAAATATCATTTAAAATTTAAAATTATAATATATAGTATTTTGAATCTCCTCATTATCTATGCTAAAATTTATATTACTACCAAAATAAATAAATAATATCTCTTTAACATAATAATATCCGAATAATATATTAAATATAACATATTTAATTTAATAATTACTAATCCATTTGATTTTAATCTACCTTAATTAAGATATGAATCATTTCATCATCTATATAATTAAAATATGAAAAATTTTAATCGACCGATATTTTGTAAAATATTCACCGATATTTTACCGATATTCCAATATTTCCGTGAAATCACTACCGATATATCCGCTATTTATCGATATTTCGATCTTAATATAATTTACTTTCAAAACAATTTAAAATCAAATTTTGTTAGATATAAGCAGACAATTCAAGTTTAACCAAATCTCTACTTCATGCTATCAGGTGTCCGAACTTCCCTATGGGACTTGATATGTGCAGAGCATATATAAATAAATGCAATAAAATAAAAGTGCACACACACTCTTTTACGTGGTTCGGTAACTTGCCTACGTCCACAGGATTGTGTCCAAATGTAAGGGTTTCCATTAATTTGATTCAAAGTTTACAATTAGTTTTATGTGGTACAAGAATCCCTCTCTACTCAAAGCCCTTCTTGGAACCTAATCATTTCTAGTGGAATTTAGAATAAACTCCATTCATTCCACTCTCTACAGCATTCCACACCCAATCTCACATTACATTAATAAACGATGAAGAAATTAAAGAACATAATTTTTCACCAAAGGTGAAAGACTTTTAATTTGCAATACCTCTACTAAGTACCTGCACTCCGCACTACTTCAAGACATATCTCATTCTTCCTCAAGATCAATTGTAGAATCCGTGATAAGCAACTTCTAAAGCCTTGAATTTATAGCTTTTGGAAGTCTTGATATGGCTGGATCATTATCCTAATACGACTCTAGATCTCACATTCTATTTTCTGTACTTTCCTTTAAGCTATCATAGCTGAATAAGGAAACTTGAATCCTAAGTATCCTTTTTAGAATATAAATCTAATTTGTTACTAATTCTAGTTTGATTGCTTAGAAGTCCGAATCTTATGAGGTATTTTTCCCAAATCCCGGCCCGTTTAACTCACAACTCCGCTGAAACACTCGTGGAATGCTCAGATCCACATTATTTAAATCTAAAGCAGTAGCCCCTTTGTACAGGAGCTCTACCTGTGATACATAACCTATCCCAACAATCCAATATACAATCCATGAGTAAAACGCCACTGTACTCCACAAACCAATACTCATCTTAATAATTCCCAACTATATACGAGTAGTTTCAAGAGTCAAAGCTTATTTATACAACACATATTAAAATTCTAAAATTTAATACATGTACATAATGATAAATAAAGCCATAACCCTCGCTTTTCTTCTCAACTTGGGCTTCTATGATGAGCTGCCTCTCGTGCGCCTCCCCTCGTACCCAAAATATGTTCCTCGACAAAGAGCTAACGCCAGAGCGGAATCACCCTAAATGAAGCCATTTGCTCCAAGCCGCATACGCACGCTCCAAAGTAAACACACATTCAAGCAAATGCATGATCCTACTAATGTCTACCCGATCAACTCATACCCCGAGTCCTCATCGACTTTTACACTCATTGCCCAATGATGAGACTCATTATTTTTCAAAACAAAGATGTTGTTTTTGATAAATGACTACTCCTCCCATATTAGTAGTGACCGACTCATGTTATATTTAAATGGACTACCTCTCCATGTATATCAATCTTCACGACTTCGACGATTGATATTTTATAAGTGACTACCCTCCGATAATTATTATTATTTAGTCAACCCTTCAAACCATTCTCTTAAGAATCACCTCACGCATCACTCCTATCGCTCTGTGGTGCCTCAAAGGCATATGGAATGCATGATGTCAATTCCATTCAATTATATAACACATGTAACATATACTAATACATATTCACATAATTTAAATCACAAACATGTCATAATTTCACAATTCATTATACCAAAATTAGCTCACTGGGCTAATTATCAAACACTTATAATTCGACTTGAATTATTCAATCAAACACATTATTTCACAAAATCATTTTGTGAACACTATTCTCGAAATGGAAGTGAAACCCCTGCCACTTCGGGGCTAATTCACTCAATCATCTACTCACTTTAGAACTCCACTTCACGGCCATTTCCGGCCTCATACAAACCAACACAAGATTTATCGCCAAATTCTTATAATTAACAACCCAAACAACCCATAAACTGTTACTCGGCTGCCCATGGCTCCCAAAATTTTTAAAAATCTGCCCAAGTTCGGGACTGATCAAACTCTGCTTAAGGCCTCATACCAACCGAAACATTATATAGCACTTAAACAAAGTGTAAAACCCAAGTAGGATAAAACCCCTACCTCACGGAGTTTGTTGAAAACTCCCAAAACCGGTGTCCACGCGTAGGCTTCTTCGTGATAGAATGAATTCCTTCTTGCTCTCGACGACTCGACTTCATTTGACTGCTCGGGTATTTTAGAGAGAAGTCTCTCTCTCTCTCTCTCTCTCTCTAAAACCTTTAAATTTTAGTTTTCTGGATCTCCTCTCCCCAGCACGTTTTTAGTTCTCATTTTTAAGGGCAGGATGACCACTGCAGCTTTTGTCTCTTTTCTAACTTAAGAATTTAAATAATGACCATTATGTCCCTTTTTTCCCCACTTGACACTTAGCACTATCTAAGCTCATTCATTTTCATCATTTCTCTACTACAACATATGGCACATGAGTACATGTTATATGTGATTTTGTCACATCAAATATCGCTTTATAGCACCCAAACGCGACGTCAAAAACGCTGTAAATTTCGATCGTCTTAATTCCACGAAATTTGACGTGCTAGCTAGATTTCGCAAGACAATTCCAACGGTGAAATCCGTTTCGTCATCCGAGATCTAAAGAATAAATTTCGGATTTTTTTACCGAAATTACGACTTTACCCTTTTTCCAAAAATTGAAATTTATCGGGTCTTACAATGAGATTCGACCATTATCCTCTTGCCAAATAGATCCTTGGCTTGTTGGTACCTTAGAACTCTTCTTAGAACCAAAAGACTCCACAAGTACCTTGGCCTCCAAGCTTGAAGACTGTCTTGCGTCCCACGTGTGTTCTTCCTTAGTCCGAACTTCCCAATTCTAGCATGTTCTTGTACTGTGGGACGGCCTTAGTCCAAACATAATTTTGGTTTTTCCAAGGACGAGATGTTTAATCCATCAAATCTTCCTCATATTTCATATTCTAAGTAACCATCTTCTTGTAGAATACTGAAGACAAAAATATTAACAATTCTAAACCCAATAGGTTTAAAATCTAGTTTGATAGTTTGGATTATTAGATTGGAGGGCTTTCCATTATCTATAAGACGTTAATAAATCTTAGTTTATTATAATGTTTCTTCCTAGAAATCCATATATCAGAGGAGTCATCTCTTGAGTAGAGTCCTATTCTCGTTCTAACTCTTGCTCAAACTTGGTCTAAGGATTGAGTCCTATTCCAAGTAGAATCCTTCACCTATCATGATTCATGTTGCATAAAACCACGTGACATAGTCCTAGACTGAGTAGGCTCCTTCTTGTTGCACCAGATCAGATGACTTTGGCATGTAACAAAGCCTCACATTATCTAATTATGGATTTAAGCATTATCTCTTTATTGAGATTATCTCTAGGTTGTTATAGTGGGAATTAGTATACTTAGGCACCAAGCAATCTTCTTTAAAGTGGAGTCCTACTTGTGGTCTAACTTCATTCCAAAGATTATCTCTTATATGGATTTTCTAACCTTTAATATTATCCATAGGATCTAAAGAAATCTTAGTCTCTTCAATTTCTTCCTTTGGATTGCCTTGGGTTCCAAGAGTTCAGAACTAATTCGTGTCCTAACTCAATTCTGAACATAGTCCTAACTCTTTTGAGGGACTTCATGTTTAAACCTTCAAATCTTCATTAAACTTGAACTTTGAAATAAACATCTTCTTATGAAATATTGGAGACGAAAATAGTGCCGATTCTAAGCCCAACAATTTTTATAAATAAAATTTCATTTGAGAAATCAATTTTTAAAATTAATTTTCTCGATTTACTTTTGTGAAAGTATTATATCGGTACGTGTAAACAAAATTTGGGAACAACTACTCTAAGTTAAAGCTCTTACCTATTTTTAGAATTCTATATTTTTATTTCATTTTTAAAATTGGAAAGTACTGTTCTTAAGGCTTGGCTTGATAAAGGGGGTGGGGACAGGGTTTTTTGACATCTTAGGTTTGAATCTAAGAACATATTACTACAAGAATGTAATGCTAATAGAAGTAAAAAAAAAAAAGAAAGTAACAATAAATTCAATATAAAATGTAAAATCATTTATATAAAAATGTAAAATCAATATGTCTTTAGAAATATATTTTTTTTTAAATTTAAAATTTGAAATAGAAACCTTTTAAATATCTTAATTTTTAAAATATTAAATTTATATTTTTCGAAAATATTCCATTGTGTACAAAAGTTATTTTAGTTTTCTGACTTTGAAAATTGGGAATATCCAAGCTGATTATTAAAAGAAATGCTTGATGGTATTTTATATATATATATATATATATATATATATATATATATATATATATATTTGTAATCGTTTATGACAAATCACCAATTGTTTTGGCTCCCTTCTATGGGCGCCCAGTGTCATTTTAGGTTAAAAAAATTGGAAGAAGTGGGAATGTCTATAAAATCCTTTTGAATTCCCTCCTTTTTGGCTCCTCCTGAAATTTCAAAACCTCCCTCCCTCTCTCTCTCTCCAATGAAAATTGGAGCTAAACTACACCCTAAAATTCAAACCAAAAACCAATTACCCACGACTGAATACAATTCTTCCTCTCCTCTTCTCCAGAGACCCAAAAGGAAAATTAGTCAAATTTTTTGTTTAAAAATGGAAGAATCACATTTCAAATCATCCCTCCAAATACCATACCACCCATTACCTTCTACAAATAGCTCAATCTCCTGCAGCATCATTTCATCATCCCTCCTCCAATCTCCAAACACCATCACAATAATCGGACATGGCGGCCATAGCTTTCTGCGAATGCAGCAATAAAGAAAATATCCCTCCGTTCTCTTCAAATCAAACCCACCCTGTTCTTGGGATCACCCCATCTTCCGCCAAAAAGTTCAGGCGAAAATTTAGGAAGCCTCTTGCCGATATTACCAACCTTGTCAACTCCTTACCTCAATCAGCTTCAGCTTCGTACATTGGCTCTCATCTTCCCCCTTCTGTATCAGTCTGCGCGCCAAATTCCCGAAAGAGGAAAGCAGTTGGAGATGCTGATTCAGTTCAGAGTGTACTTTTCAAGACAATAAGGAGGGATTTCAGATAGTTCAAATTCTTTTTCTCCCTTTTTTTTAATTTAATTTTTTTCTTTCCCCATGAAATTTCTTCCGTTTTTCCAATAACTTGTCATGTGAAATGGGGTTTTGGAGCTTATCTCTTGCTCATCGCCCATAAAGAGTTATTCAAGATTATAGTATTGTTCAAGATTAAATCTGATCGAAGAAGTAATTTATTTTATCTCAATAGGCAACACAGTATTTTATTAGGCTCTCTTTATAACCGGAAAGTATTAGGAAAGAAAATAAAGAGAAAAGGTGAAAGTAAAATAAAAAAGTAGATTTAAATTAATTAAATTAATTTTATGTGCTTATTCAAATTTATTTTATTTGTTTCTTTTTATTATGATTAAGAAAAATTGAGGTATTTTGATTATATTTGATTTTTTTTTTATATTTTTATGGCGAAACCAAACGTAAAAAAAATAATTTTCCTTAGTAATTATTTTCTTTTCCTTGTATTTTCTAGGTTTCAAACGAAAAGGAGATGTTCTTTATGTTGGGCATGTGTAAACAATATTTTCTTTAAAAGAATATGATCAAATCCATATTCACATTTCATAATAATTGTTGGATCTTGAGTAAATAATTTGTCACATAAATAAAATATATCAATGTATTTATTTGATGAAGAATTAACCATTTTTGTAGAGGGAATTGAATTAAATTGGCTTTTTGACTATAAATTGGTTTCTCTCCTTTAACTCTATTCTCATGTAGCAAAAAACTTGATGAAGTTAGTTTTTGTAACCCTAATATGCAGATAAAGGACCAATTTATATGTGTATCACTCTAAATCTAGTATGTCCATCAAATACCAAAATCAATGGCCGAGACTTATTCCACTATTAAATAAGAGCAATTAACCAAATAGGAAACTTAATTAAATTAGTAAAAGTAATTAAAATATTAAAATATGGCCTTTAAGTTTCAAACCATATTCTAACATTCTCCTACTTTGTCCAACAATTCATAACATTAACATTTAATAGTGTAAACATTAGGTGCACAAAATAAATCTCATAGTGCCATTATTTTGTCATAATTAGCCTCAACATAATAAATCGCATAGTGAGAGTTATGGCGATCATACACTTTCAAATTGTATACTTCCTTCCATATACTACTACACTATTAACTTATCATATTAGGCCACATAAGTTATATATAAATAACATAATGACCTCTTAATTGTCTTAAAAGATTTCTTGTTCAAACTAATAGGTATATAAACATAAAGAACAAGGAATAACTTAATGTGCTCTAAATATTTATGCATAATATTTCCAAGAGTAACAAATAACATCATAATCAATCATCAGTATAACCAAGACCCATTCTATGTACATGTTCTTTAAATGTCTTTGATTGTAAGCCTTTATTTAGAGGATCTACGATCATGAGATCCGTTCTAATATGTTCAATACACACTCTATGTTTCTGAACCTCATCCTTAATGACAAAATACGTTAATTCCATGTGTTTAGCACCTCTGGAATATTTATCGTTCTTGGAGAAGAAAATTGCATTGGAATTATCATAATAAATTTTCAGCGGCTTGGTAATGGTGTCGACAACCCCAAGTCCTAAAATAAAGTTTATAGCCATAACGCATGAATCATAGCTTCATAAGCTACAAACTCAGCCTCCATAGTAGATGCAACAATGATGGATTGTTTAACACTTTTCCATGAAATTGCCCCTTCTGCTAAGAGGAACAAATAACCAAATGTTGACTTTCTATTGTCAAGACAACCACCAAAATCTAGGTCTGTATATCCAATCAATTTTAACTAATCAGATCTTTTAAATGTGAGCATATAATCCTTAGTCTCTCAAGAGAATCTCAACACTTTCTTTCAGGACTTCCAAATGATCAATACTCAAAGATTACTTGATATCACCTAGCATTCCAAACTATGGGTTAATATCAGCATGAAGGCAAGCTCTGCAAGTACATCAAACTACTAATGACATAAGCGTATGGAATATTTTCCATTTCCTTACGTTCCACTTCATTCTTTGGACATTGTATGAGACTAAATTTTTTTCCTTTCTGTAATGGAGCAATACCTCGCTGAACAATTGTTCATATTAAATATCCTAAGAATTTCCTCAATATAAGCTTTCTGAGACAATCCTAACAATCCTTGTGATCTTTTTTCGAATGTAGAAATTCCAATCACAGAGGATGCCTCTCTCATATCTCTCATTTCAAAATTCTTAGAGAGAAAATCTTTAGTCTCATACAAGATGCCTAAATCATTAGCAGCAAGCAAAATATCATCAACATATAGAACTAAGAATATAAACTTACTCCCACTGATCTTTCGATAAATGCATCGATCAATAGTGTTTTCATGAAAACCGAATGAGGTGATAGTATCATTGAACTTACATACTCATTGTCCGAAGCTTGTTTAAGTCTATATATTGATTTCTTAAGTTTACACCATGTGATTGTTTCCTTCTATGGAAAAACCACTGTGCCGATCCATATAAACTTCTCCTGCATTCCATCGAAAGGCTATTTTCACATCCATTTGATGTAACTCTAGATCATATTGAACTACTAAATCCATAATGATTCTTAATGAATCTTTCTTTGAAACAGGTGAAAATGTCTCTTTATAATCATTGTTGTCTTTTTGAGTAGAACCCTTGGCAACAAGTCTAACTTTATATTGTTCGATATTGCCATTCAAGCCACGTTTAGTCTTAAAAACCCATTTACATCCAACTCGTTTTGAACCTTCTAGCAATTCGACGAGATCCCAAACATTGTTTTGAGTAATTGGATTTAACTCTTCTTTCATAGCATCAATCCATTTATTAGACTTACTTCACCATAATGGCTTCAGGAAAACTAAACAGATTTATCAATGCTTACAAGCATAATATGACTTGCAAATAAACCACATAATCATCCTAAATAGCTACCTCTTACCATGTTTATTTTAAGGCCATTCTCGTGGTTCATTTATGCTAGTTTGTGGTGGGTTAGGGTTCTTCCTCTTCATGGTGCTTTCATCCAAATGTTGTTTACCATTGTTTTGTTCTTGCAATTCTGGAACAACATTTGGAACAATTGTGGATGTAGAAATGTTTATGGATAATGAAACATCAACCCTTATTTCATTAATATCCACAATTTGTTTGTTATCACTCCCACTAACTTCACCATTCTCAATAAATTTGGCATTGCTTGTTTCAATAATTCTAGAATTATGGTTTGGACAGTAAAACCTATACCCTTTGGATTTCTCTGGGTTACCAATAAAGTAACCACTTACAATTTGAGAATCCAATTTCATTTCATGTGGATTATATACTCGTGCTATTGTTGGAAAACCCCAAACATGCAGGTGTCTCAAACTAGGTTTCCTTCATGTCCGTAACTCAAAAGGAGTTTTGGGAATTGCCTTACTAGGAATCCTATTTAATAAATACACTGTAGTTTTAAGTGCATACATCCACAAGGATTTGGGTAAGGAGGAATTACTCATCATACTCCTAACCATATCCATTAATGTTCTATTTCACCTTTCTATCACACCATTTTGTTCAGGTGTGCCTAGCATAGCATATTGTGCACATATGCCATGTCTTTTGAGGAACTTTGCAAATGGACTTGGATTTTGTCCCGATTCATCATACTTTCCATAATATTCACCACCTCTATCAAACCTTACTATTTTCACCTTTCTGTCTAGTTGCCCCTCAAGTTCATTAACAAACACCTTAAGGGCATTTATAGCTTGAGATTTTCCTTTAAGTAAATAGACATATCCATAACGTGAAAAACAATTTATAAAGGTGATAAATATTTTCCACTAAAGATGGAATATCAAAAGGTCCACATGACATCGAAGGTGCATTATTTCCCCAATAAAACATTACTTGTGGCTCATTTCTTGTTGTTTGGTTTGCTTTCCCTAATGCAATCCACATACAACCAAGATCAATAAACTCTAGGATTTGCAAAATCATTCTTTACTAATCTCGCACCTTTTCCTCGATATATGACCTAAACATTATGCCACAAGCAAGTAGAGTTTCATTGCCATACTACTTTAATTCCACATTCGAAGGAATACACATTAGGGATGTAGAGAAATTAACATCAAGCTTCAATATATATAAACCATCCATATGGATTCCTGAACCAATAAGGGAATAATTTTTATTAAATAAATTAAAACATCCATTTCCAATCTTAAAAGTAAACCCAATAACATCAAGTTTTGATACAGAAACTAAATTTCTAGAAACTGAAGGTACATAGAGAGTTTGTAATATATCCAAGTGACATCCGGTATCTAAAACAAGACGATAAGTCCCCATGTGACGCCCCAAAATCCAAGGGTCCGTTGACCACCCATCAACCCACGGAAGCCTGTGGATATTGTGTAACTCAATACTACATCATGTGTCCTATTCACCAGGATCCATAATTTCACAAAAATGGACAGAGTCCCCTTCATACGAGGAGCTCTTCCTAAAATAACCAACCTGCTTAATATATAATACTATAGGGAAAAAACATATAGTAAGGAAACCCAAGTTCACCTAGGCGAGGCAGGGCCTATCATGTAGGCCTGGCCTTGTGCTCGCCAAGGCGAAACCCACCTTTTCCTAGGCATATTGCTTCGCCTTGGTGAAGCTCACCTTCACCTAGGCAAGGTAAAGCCTATTTACTACCCAGACACCATATCAAAACAGTCTAATGAGTTCGCCACTCCTTTTACATAAAAATACATAGCGAGTCTCCATTTCAACTCTTTAACACATTAGTACATACCAAATTTGTTGTTTAGTTCAAAACCTTACATAAAAATAATCATAAAGCCAAGGGCCTACTTTCTTCATTCTTATGGTCTCATACGAGAGCATCATTTCGCATGTCTTCAGACCTGAAATGTTATCCATATGTAGAGCTTATGCCCACAGCAATTCCTACGGAGGCTACTCCCCACCTAAGTGCACATGCAATGTTCACCTTTGACACTTTACATTCACATCAACAATTCCAAGTAAGAATATGCAATCCTAAGTTGAAATTGTACATGTCATGCCATGAAATGATGACTCACTCTGGTACTCATATCCCAGTCTTTATCGACTTCACATAGTGATAATCATTACTGATGGATTACATCCAATGATCATTTTGAAAACAAAATTCATTTGTTTACAAACCAAAACGCATTGGATGTTACACCTTAAATAATCATTTCATATTCAAAACCACGTGTCTTTTGTGGGCAGTAGATTTTAGAGTCTCATCGTAGGCTCCACAAGCCTTTTACACTTTTTGGACTTTCACCATCGGAGTTTAATGAACCAATAACGGGTCTTTCACTCGAGGGAGTGTTTAGCCCTTCTTGCTATTACCCGACACAAGTTTTTCCGTTCCATAATGTTACTTTGTTTCGAACTTCACCAATGGTATCGAAGCCTACTACATCAATCACCCATCGGCGATTGATTCTAACCATGCACCTGGCTACCTATGAAATGCGATAAACGCAGCATATGCAATGTGATGCACCATTGCATGTTAATGCTGGGCGACAGCATTTAAGTATGAATGCCATATGGACAATTTAACTCATACATTTTTACCATGTATCATGGACAATTATATTACATGCAAATAATCTCCAAAACAACCATTCATCTCAATGTCAATATATAAGCATACATATATCAACATTCATCAAACAACAATTGACCAAATCATGTTATTACAAAATCAAGTAATAACAACTTTAACTCTCAAGGCCAATTGTGACATATAAAATGCTCACAAAATAAATTTAACACAACAAATTCTAAACCTGCCCTTAACCTGGTCATAACCTACTAAACAAGCTTCTAAACCGGTCATGTAACCTACCAAACAGTCCTAATAGTCCGGATTATTCTTCTTAATCCATATAGTCCCTAAACAAATTTTTTTAGAACATACTATACCCAACCATAAATCAATTCACAAAACGGCCACAAAACAGCAATTAAAGCCGTTTAAAACAGGCCAACCAACCTTTTAAGGCATAAATCCAGGCAAATAGCCCTTAAAACCTTGCTTTGAGCATGCCATGAATAGTCACAAATTCAGCCACGAAACCGGCCACCAATAAGCCATAAAAACAGCTATAAACAGTCAAAAAATAATCCAAACAGGCCCTTAGGACACCTACATAACATTCCTCCTAAAATTAGCCCATAGGATGGAAATAAAACCAAAATAGGAAGAATCCCTACCTCTTGGAGCATAGTAGAATCTCAAGAACACCTCCTAAGCCTGAAAACATTAATTTCCCCAAATCTCCTCCTTTGGATCTTCTGTGAAATCCCTCGATTTTGGTACCCATGCGTAGCCCTCGTTGAGGCGATGAACTTTGGTTCTTGGCTCGAGAATTCCGATCAACAAAACTCCGTGGATTGTCGAAAGAAGCCTTTGACTCTCTTTCTCTCCCACGGTTTGTCCCCAGTGGAAAATGAGAGTTCTCTCTCCCAAAAATCTCTTTTGTTTAACCTTATCCACAATTTTAAACACTTGGCCCACGTCGCACCACGTGTCCATGACTGGTTCAGGTCCATTTCTGCCCTAAAACAATTTATTTCGTCCCAGTTTAAGTTCAAATAATTTTAAATGAACTTTACATAAATTATTTTCCACTTTCAATATTTTTCTTAAAAATCCCATTTTTGGAGTCCACCAGATACCCGTAGCCCCGAAAATTGTGAAAAATCCGACTATCTCGGAATTCAATGAAATTCGTTTGGTAACTAGATTTCGCGAGACAAATCCAACGGTGAGGTCCGTTTTGTCATTCGAGATTTAGAAAATTTAAGGTATGCAGCATATACTGTAGCGGCAATTTTCCATTTTGCCTTTTTTTGAAAAAATTTTAAATTTTCCAGGTTTTACACCCCATGCCTTCAATTAGGGCCTTCATTCGGTTACCCATGAATAAGAAATTGTCATTTAGGTTTATGCTCTGGAATGTAAGGAATCCCTTCATCAGACAAATACGAAAGAGTGGGCACCAAAATCCAACTACCAAGTACTAGAAGGAACTTCAGATAAGTTTGATTCGAAACATACAAAAGCATTGAATATACCTTTCTTTTCAAACCATGCTTTACGTTTCAGCAATTCAGAAGATTCGAGAAAATTCCAATTTCTAAAAAGGGTAAAATGGTCATTTTGAAAACCAAATTTTTAGATCTCTGATGATGAAACAGATTCCACCGTTGGAATTGTCTCGAAACTAGCTAGCATCATTGATCATTTAATTCCGAGATATTTAATTATCGTTTACAAGTAACTTATGCTCCAAGTCAGAAACGGGTTTGAGAGACATGTGATGTGAAGAAAGTCACCTATTACATGTACTCTTATGACACATGTTGCAAGAGTAGAGAGAGGATGGAAATGGATGGCCGAGATAGTGCCAAGTGTCAAAAATCCAAGACTTGAGGACATAGATGGTATTAAATGAAAGTTTAATGAGTATGAGACAAACATGGAATAGTGTCTTCTTCTCCAAAAACACAAAACGTGCAGTGGCTGGACGTGTGAGATGCAGAAAGTTGGGATTTCATTTCAGAGAGATGCGCTCCTTCTCTGATTTCAAACATCGAACTACACACGAGCAAGAAGCAAAGTTGCTTTACGCGGTGAGGCATGCTGCAAGGACCGATTTGGTGGAGTTTCATAACCCAAGAGGTAGGATCTTTTCCTACTTGAGTTAATCTTTGGCTAAGAGCCACGAATGTGGTTAGAAACGCTATTTAGTTTGGTTTTTTAACTGCAAACTCGTCTCAAAAGCTTTGGAACCGAGCGGAGAAAATTCTTTATTTGTGTACGTGAACAAAGAACTGAGGTTTCACTGCTCTATGAATAGTACTATGAATATTTTTTGTGTGAATTTTGCGATGTTGGAGGATTCAAATGAATTGCTTGTGTTTGCTAATTGTTTCATGTGGAGCTTAATTTTGTTATTTATGTGAATTCACATAACATGTTTTATGATTAATTATGTTAATATATATGCATGTGAATATATTAGCATGAATGTGTTGGAATTGACATCATTTATTCCATACGCATCTGTGGTGCAGCTCTAGAATATTGTGTGAGTGCATGATATGAAATGAAACAAAATGAAAATGTTTGTAAAAGGAATTTCAACTAAAGATTTTCTGAGAATCAGGTTTGGGAGATTGTCCAACACCATTTACTTAAGGGCCTCCATGAATTGTTTCAAGGGTTATCCATCGATTCACGAGGGTTGTCCAATATTTTACTGAAACTCAGTAGTGTGTTTTCAAGAACAAAAAGCTTTTGTTTTGAAACTAATTATTTTACTCTCGCATATCAGCTTTCTAGGCATGCAGAGGGAGCTTCATGAGGACTCCTGACACGAAATTAATATGTAGACATTCGAGTAGGTTCATGTAATTGCTTGAATGTGTTTGTTTTACAAGCGCATGCAGTAATTTAGGTGGGGAGTAACCATGGTGAAATTATCTCACTGGCTTTGCTCACTTTTACGAGGGATCACCATTTCAGGTACAAAGAGTTACCCAGAAGTGCACTCACTGTGAGGTCAGGTTAGAAGAAAGTCGATTTGTGGCTTTGCATTATTATGTATGATATGTATTAGAATTTTTATAATTTTAATATATGTTTGTATTAAGAGTAATGTAAAACTATTTAACCATGATATATATTTGGTCGATATTTATTTTGTGAGTATTGATGCAAATAGCCCAAGTGGCCATTATTTTACTCGCATGTGGACCCCGTGGTGGTCATTGTAAACTTGTTGGGACAGTTTGTACTCTCGGGTAGAGCCCCCGTACAAAGGATGCTCACCTCGATTTCGTGAGGTGTCAGGAAGTTACCCGACATTCACGTAGTGGCATTCCGCTGGTCGACGGTTGTCAATCCACCCCGATTGGGGTGTCTCGCCTGTAGATCGGGCCTCCAAGTTTATAAATACCTAGAGCTTAGTGTCAATGAGTTAGGTATACGATTACTTAAGACTTGATGGGAAGGGGTTAGATCACACATTCCTTGTTCACTTTGATGATTGATGTGTGATGAATTGTTGTGTTATGAATTGTGATTGAAATTGTATGCTTGGTGAATAGCATAGGAATGATGTTGAACACTAGGGTTTAGTATGAGAACAAAAAGGCCGAGAATCTCGCTTACTTGGTCCGTATTAGAATGAAAAAAAATGAAATGATGTGAAGAATTTTTTTTTAGGTTTTACCGTGTGTAAACTGAAAACAAATGGATAAAATAAATTTTAAGAAATTCTATTTGTTTATCGAAAAAGAGCTGTTTTTTAATATATATATATATATATATATATATATATATATATATATATATATAATTTTTTTTTTTTTCAGTCTTCTAGTAGATGAAACAAAATGAAGAAAAAAGGAGCAGTTGTTGCAAGCGCTACTGGGCTATCGCCCATTTTCAGCCAGGTATGTCACGATACAAGAACCAGATTGCGGACATGTATGCGTAGTGTGCGCAGGACAAAGTGTACAGTGCCACAACACACACGAGCGGGCGCGCAATGGCACCCCCATGATACGATCACCTGGGCCACGACATCACCGGCGCCGCTACAGCCCTGGCTGCGGGATCAGGTCGCAATACACAAAGGTTGTATCGCGACATAGGCGAGCTACCGTCGCTAGCCGCGGTCACGATACGCCAGACGCGACAAAGGCAGTCCGGGCTAGCAGGTGTTTCACGATACAACCACGATCATGGATAGAGGGCGCAGGCTCTGGCCGCCTGGTGTGTCGTGACACGCCCTACGATAAGGCAACAACCGTGCCGCGACACCGCGGGCGGGCGACGCTGCGCTGCAGCGACACCGCCGCCTATGCACGCGACACCCGCCCCAAGGGGGCCCGCACACCCGCCGGGCAATAGGATGCGACACGGCCCACGACACGGCCGCGACACGGCCGGCCTGGGCGCAGTGCTCACAAGATTTGCCAGGTTGTGCACCTGGTGCACCACCTCGCCTTTGACTCAAAGGTACCGCTTGAGTCACTATTCAGATTAATTATTCATTAAGATTTTTCAAAAAATTTTTGAAATAAAATAAAATCGAATGAAATAAAATCTTTTAAAATGAAAATTTCTAAAATAAAATTTTTGTTGTTAAAAATGATTTCATGTGGAATTATTGTCTTGCATTTCCTATGAATGCATGGACATTGTGTATGAAATAAATTTATCTGTATGTGATAGTGTCTCAGGGCTATTTTACGCCTTAGAGATACTGCATTAGAATTTAACTTGCCATTGCCATCGACAAATTACCGAGGGCGAGGACGTAGGAGGTTATCCACCGAGGTAATCGGCTCAGCACCACCCGCATTTGACCAATAGGCTTTGTTGGGAGGTCAGGGATTGCAAGGCCGTTGCCAGTACACAAGCCAAGTAAATGCATGGCCGTGGAGGTTCGAGTAACCTCAAGAGGTTTAGCACATCATCCCTCCGATCCACTACGGAGGAGATTCTTCACGGTATGCACTACTGTCTGGGCGCAGATTGGAGAAGCAGGCTATGGAGATTACCTCTGACACGACCAGGATTAGACTAGCCGTTGTCTACCTAGAGAGAGAGGCCCAAGTATGGTGAAACTGGGCAAAGACCTCTAGAGATCTAGAGGCAATGACATAGGCAAGAGTTCCAGAGCTGCTCTGGCGGGTGCATTTTCCTAGATACTCCGAGACATGCAAGGCTCGGGGAATTCCTGTAGCCGCTGTGGGACGCGAAGGACTGAGCTGGAGCTTGGGGAGGGTCGAGGCCTGGAGGAGCCCTTCAGATGTGAAAGTTCTCCCCTAGGATTGGGGCGAGATAGGGATGATATGTCGGGCCGCGAGTTAGAGATCTCTGGACTCTACTCACGTTGACCCGAGGATCATGGACACGCCGAGTCTCGACGTCATCCCAGTGGATGGATTGACCGACACCTTACGTAGTCACATCGATTGTGAGCGTAGGGAGGGCTACCGCCACACGAGACTCCGTGACTCGTGTTGTATTTCTCTGTGGGGATAAGCATGATATTTGCACTCGCATGCTGCACGAGTCCGTGTGTTGGGTGGACAAGCAATGTGTCAAGCAATGAGTCTTACCTTGCAGGACGAGGTGAGACCGGACTTTAGATCTACCTCGAGTAGCTTGCAGCATGAGGATGTTTTTCCGACGAGTTACCTGGATTGCCTCCACGCAGGGTTGTAGACTCGATATCGGTGTTACACCCCGGCATTGCCCATCTCTCATGATTCGGGGACAAGAGGCACCGCCTGAAAGCATAAGAACTCAGTCCAAATGATAGAGCCACTTGGACAAGGGGTTCATTAGGATCTTCGAGCACTTCACCCACTGGGCGCTCCGCTTTGCTCAAGGGCTGAAGAAAGACAAGACCTCGACCGTGTATCGAATTATGAGGTCAACAGTGAGCTACGATCAAGAATCTGCACTCCACGCGAGGATCGATGATTCGCTTGATCAGCTGAGGTGAGCGAGTCTACTCTAAGATAGACCTTCGTGACCGTTACCATCACCGAGGGTTGTATTTATATACTCTAAGACAAGAGCTTAGGACGACATGGGCACTTTGAGTTTATAGTGATGCTCTTTTGATTGGATGTGAAATGCGCTAAAGAACATTCATGATCTCATGCATAGGGTGTTCCAACCCTATGTAGACCGGGCCACGAGTCTTTGTGGATGACATCTGATATACTCCTGGGCCAAAGTGGGAAAGGCCGAGTATCATTTGAGGATTATGTTACAGCTGCTGAGACCATCAATCGTACGCCTGCCCGCAAGTGCGAAGCTTGCTTATCGAGGTGAGGTTGGCTGGGGATATGTGTGTCATGATCAGCGTGTCATGACCCGCAGAAGGCTCAGGCCGTGATGAAGTTAGGAGAGGTCAAGTCGGGCCTTGGAGATACGTAGTTTCGATCGGGTCGGGTATTACATGAGATTCATCGAGATTTCTCCGATTAGCTTATTAATTTGGCGACAAGATTGACCTAAAGGAGGTCAAGTTTGATTGGATGACCGATGTGTGAGGCATTCAAAGAGTCAAGAGAGACTACTACAACTCTCCTATCTCGATAGTGCTTCGATTGTGGGACAGGGGTACATGTTGTATCAGGATAAAGCCGAGGGCCTGGATCGATGTGTTTGATGCAATGTGAGGGTAGTAGCTTATGCCCCCACACAAGAATCATATGAGAATAATTACCCCACACACGATACGGAGTTGGCGGTCATAGTCTCGCCTGAAGATTTGGGCCGCCACTATTTATACGGCGACAATTCGAGGTGTACTCACCACAAAAGTCCTAAGTATATCCACGCAAAGGGGACCTCAACATGAGGCAACGCAGATGATGAGTCTGAGGATTATGACTTCACAGATTACCATCCCGTAAGGTAAACGTAAGGTCGATAATTCGCCTAAGTCACAGATACTGCCATTAGTAGCTTCTCGTAATGGCATGCTTCTCTGACCGTGGGAAAGTTTCCGCCATAAAGATGTACCAAAGTGGTGCTCAGAGACGTTGGGGAGTTTAGTAGGCACAATCGTCATGGAGCGCAGTGATTGAGTCCCGTAAGGACGCGCAGATAGTGTCCATCGTGGACTCCATAGTTATGTACAGTGACGCAGGGTCGGACTGCCCATGCAGATGGTAGTCTTCTCAGATAGAGGATCGTAGTGGTTCCTCAACTACCTGAGAGAAGATTCTCGTGATTTCACCGCTTCTCGATTTGTCAGATCCAGTGGCAATGAAGATGTACCAGATCTTCGTCGCTGCAAGATTTCACTCGAGTGGATTTAAGAGACGCTTAGGGGGACTTTGTCTCACTGATGTCTCACGGTCAACAGTTAAGGCCGAGCACCAAAAGCCGCAGACGCATTTCACCATCGAGGGTCGAGTGGAAGTGGCAAAAGACGTCATGACTGACTACACCCACTTACTACCTGACACCGCAGTGGACATGATGCTGCATGGTGATAGGACCTGGCCTCATCGGTCGACACATTTTCTAGCCGTGCGATGCACCTCCTCACATCGAGGATTACGCCGGCCAGATATCCGAGATAGTCCGGCTACATGGAGTACCTAAGATCCATAGGCTCAGATAGAGGCCTTAGGTTTCATGTGCACTTTGAAGAGCTCCCAAAAGGCAGAAGGCCACTACAACCATGAGCACAGCCCACCCACGTATTTGATGGTCGGGCCGAGAGAGGACTATGTTGTGTGTTGGGAGGACACGCCGCGAGCATGCCTCTGATCATAAGGGTAGCTGGGGAAGAAAGACTCGCTTCTTAGCGGAATCTCGCCTACAACAATAGCTATTAGCGAGTATACGCATGGCACCATATGAGGTACTGTGGCAGAGCTGGCGCAGATCACCGATATACTTGGACTCAGGTGGGAGAGAGCTCCATCACCGTCCTAATCTGATTAGAGAGACACCTCCGACAAGGTGAGCTGAGACACAATGTTCTCTCACTAGCCAGAGTCGATAGGAAGAGCTTATGCAGATGTAATACCGACCCTTAGAGTTCGAGGTTGAGATCATGTCTTCACAGGATGCCTAAGAGAGGAGTGGTCAGTTCCTAAGCGAGGGAAGTTATCGCTCGAGGTTCACTGGGCCTTCAGATAATGCAGAGGTAGGCATCAGAGCGTAACGGTCGGCTTTATCGCCCAAAGATGCCGCGTCCACGGTGATTTCACGCTTCCATGCTCCCAGGTACACTCCGTATCCAGCCTAGTGTAGTGGATTGAAGAGAGATTGAGGTTGACACTGATGGGACCTTCGAGGAGGGACCAGTATGCATTATAGATAGCTGAGATAAGGTTTTACGACGCAAGACCATGAGGCTAGTGAGGGTGTTATGGCAAGACTGCTGAGTGGTTGGCTCAACGTGTGAGCCATATACACGACACGGCCACCTATCCCTTCTTGTTAGGATGAAGGCACGGGTTTAGTCATTAGTACTTAAAGGACTGGTTTACATGCATGTATATAGTGCACGCTACATATGCATGTGAATGGTTGCATTGTCTAGAATTTCTGACAAAATTCCTTTTGGCGAGGAGAACGTAAGACCCAGAAAATTCTAATTTTCTGAAAAAGGGCAAATGGTCATTTCGTCAAAATTCAAAATTTTTCAGATCTCAGATGACGAAACGGATTCCACCGTTGAATCGCCTCAAATCTAGCTACCACTGACTTCTCACGAATTCGAGATAGCCAATTTCATGTTTTCAAGGCATGTGGTGTCAAAAGAAACTGCCTCTGAGTCATGTGATATGAAGAAAAGTTACTCGATTACATGTACTCTGTGACATGTTGCATGAGTAGAGAGATGATGGAAATGGATGGCCAAGATAGTGCCAAGTGTCAAAAATCCAAGACTTGAGGACATAATGCATAAATGAAAGTTTAATGAGTATGAGACAAACACGGAATAGTGTCTTTCTCCAAACACACAAACGCATATCGGACGTGTGAGATGCGTAAAGTCAGATTCATTTCAGAGAGAGAGTGTGCTCCTTCTCTTTCCTGCATTCGGGGCCGATTGACCGCGGCCACTGAGCAAGAAGGAAGTTGCTCTACGCTAAGGAGTAAATACGATAAGACTAATTGTGGAGTTCAATAACTCCAAGAGGCAGGACTTTCCTACTTGAGTTAATCTTTCTAAGAGCCATGTAAATTGTTAGAACGCCTGGAGGTTTGTTTTAATCAGAAACTCTACCAAAAGCTTTGAATCGAGGAGAAAATTTTATCAGGGTCGTGAACAAGAATCTGAGGGTTTCACTGCCTTACATGAATAGTAACATGAATATTTTCGTGTGAATTTTTATGATTTCGGAGCGATTCAAAATGAATTGCTTCAGGTTTGCACTAGCCCATGTGGAGCCAATTTGGTGTTGAATGAATTCCGTATAACATGTTTTATGATTAATTATGTTAATATATATGCACGTGGAATATATTAACAGAATGTGTCGAATTGGTACTGCGATTCCATATGCACCGGCAGCCTAGAATATTAAAGTGAGCGCATTTACATGAAATGAAACAAAATGAAAATGTTTGTGAAAGGAATTTCGATGTAAGATTTTCCGAGAATTGTAGGATTGTCCAACAATTCACGTCGGAGGGGCCCATGAATTGTTTCGAAGGGTTATCCAACAGATTCGCCTCGGTGGGTTGTCCGATATTTTACCGAAACTCGGTAATGTGTTTTCAAGAACAAAAAGCTTTTGTTTTGAAAACTGATTATTTTACTCGCATATTGGCTTAGGCATGTGTGAGGGAGTCGGTGAGGACTCGGGACACGGGGTCGGTCATGTAGACATTCGAGTAGGTTCATGTAATTTCTTGAATGTGTTTGTTTTTCCATGCATGTACACTTAGGTGGGGAGTAACCCATGTAGGAAATTATCTCTACTGGGTTTTTCCCACTCGTCGAGGATCACCATTTCCGTGCAGGCCAGTGGAGCGACGGAAGTGCGACACTCACTGTAGGTCACAGTTAGAAGAAAGCCGACTTGTGGCTTTGGTATTATTATGTATGACATGTATTAGAATTTTATAATTTTAATATATGTTTGTATTAAGAGTAATGTAAAACTTGAACTATGATATATATTTGGTCGATATTTATTTCTGTGAATCGATGCAGGCTCAAGTGGCCATTATTTTACCTCGCATGTGGACCTTGTGTGGTCATTGTAAACTTGTGCACAGGTTTGTACTCTTGGGTAGAGCTCCCCGTACAAAGGAGGCTCTGCCCGATTTTCGTGAGTGGTGTCGGGTTACCCGACATTCACGAGTATTCCACGGGTTGACGGGTTGTCAACGAACCCCCGGTTTTGGGGCATCTCAAATCTTTCTAATAATGTCCTTCCTTCTTACATAAATGATATTTGTTTACCTTCTTTCCCTTCTTATCATCATCAATGACCTGAGTAATTTTAGCAGATCCTTTCTTCTTAAATTTCTTGGATTTTGGATTGAAAACTTTACCAATTCCTTAACCCACTAGGTTTACTGAATGAACTCCTTATGTTCTAGTCTCGTTTCCTCTCGAGTAAGCTTACTGGGCAATTCATTAACATCCCACTTATCCTTCATAGTGTTATAGTTAATTTGAAAAGGCCCATACTTTGATAAAAAAAAAAAAAAAAAAAAAAAAAAAAAAAAAAAAAAAAAAAAAAAAATAATGAATTCAAAATGAACTGCACTTAAAGGAGTCATCAACTTCATACCTAAATGGTAGTCTCACACAACATTAGTCATATGAAGGATATGTTGCTGCATGCTTCGCAACCCATCATACTTCATGGTCGTGAGTTTAGACATAAGTGTCCCTGCAAGTGACTTATCAGTGGAACGAAAGCACTCTTCCACAAGCTTAAGGTATTCCTTAGCTATTACACTTTCTGGAAGAGTAGACTTAATGTTGTTGGCAATAGTCATTCGCATAAAACTCAACAATCGTTAGGATTGTCCCATGCTTTATGATTCAACTTCTCAAATTTCATTGCTTCAGACGCACGTTAGTAGGCTTTTCCTCTAATAGTGCTAAGTCAAGATCCAAGACACCTAAGTGGAAATTGACTTGTTCATGCCATTCAGAGAAGTTTAAACCATTAAAGATAGTAACAATAGAAGCATGCAAATGTAGAGAAATAGCTACAAACACATAAATGCTCACTAAATCAAGAAATTCAGATAATCAAACACATAAAATATATTGTAGGTCTCCTTTAGGTTAACACAACAATATATACACAGCATCATCATCATAATTAGACCGCCATTTAAACTTTACAAGGTAACTAATTAAATCATATCAAATATATATAGCATCTTTGGATATCTATAATACACTTGACAAGAAAATATTAAATTCCTCCTTTATGATTAGTAGTTATAGAATATCGATTTACCTTTGCAACTTTAATTTCTATCAACTAATAAATCTAACATAAATAATAGCATTTGTTATTAAATTTTGGAAATCATATGACCATACATAAAAATTAATTTGGCCACTTTGGTGACTAACAAATTGATTTAATCTCAATGTCATATAATTAAATAATTATATTATTTAAAATAATTAATACATCATAATACCCAAAAGAAAAATTTGGACTAATAATTCGAGACGGAGTTTTCTCGTAACCTTCCAAAACAATATCCAATAAGTAAGTTCGAAACAGAAAAAAAGGCTTGGAGAATCCTCGCCAACACAGGGTTTGGCTTAGATCCCATCTCAATATATAACTTTAACATAATCTAAACTTTGTGGGTCAAAGGATATATCTTTAATACAAAAACATACTTTTCATTATTTTATAAACATAAAACAAAAGATCTCATGGGACATTAATGTCCTTTATTTTCCTTTAATGCATGTTAGAAATGTTGTTACAAATGGCTTAATGCTTTCGGGTGCTTCTTATGCGTTAACACATGTGCACATGCATCCATTCAACCAAAAACAAAAAATCGAAGATTGATGCATAAACAGTCATGTTCATGCGGGTTACAGAAAATATTAAACATCATCAATGTTCTTAATCATAAATCATAACCATCCATATTTTCTCATAATCAATCATAATATATGAACAAATTATTTATTCAGAACACTATGGCTCTGATACCACATGTAGACAATATTTTCTTTAAGAGAATATGATCACATCCATATTCACACTTCATAATAATTATTGGATCTTGAATAAATAATTTGTCACATAAATAAAATATATCAATGTACTTGATGCAAAATTAGTCATCTTTGTAAAGGGAATTGAATCCGATTGGCTTATTTTTTACTATAAATTGGTTTCTCCCCCTTAACCCTAATCTTATGTAGCAAAGAACTTGATAGAAAAGTTAGTTTTTGAATTTGCTAACTCTAATTGTAAAACCCGAGTAAATTTGAATTTTTTTCGAAAAAGGGCAAAACGGTAAATTGCCACTACAGTGTTGCAAACGTAACATTTTTCTAGATCTTGGATAATGAAACAGACCTCACCGTTGGATTCATCTCGCGAAATCTAGTTACCTAGACGAATTTTATTGAATTCCGAGACAGTCGGATTTTCATGATTTTCGGGCGTCAGGTGCCTGGTGGACCCCAAAAACAGGATTTTTGAGAAAAATCTCAAAAGTGGAAAAAATAAATTAAGTAAAGTTCATTTAAAATAAATTGAATTTGAACTGAGATGAAATAAATTATTTTGTGCCAAAAATGAACTTGAACGAGTCGGGAACACATGGTGCGCGATATGAGCCAAGTGTTTAAAATTTGGAAAAAAGGGTTAAAAATCATTTTTGGGGCAGAAAGATTAGATTTATGCTGTCTGGTCGTGAGAGAGAGAGGGAGAGAAAAAAGAAGAAAAAAAAAAATCAAACTTATCTCTTCGATCCACGGAGTTTTGTTGGTCGGAATTCATAAGGCAAATAACGAAAGCTCATTTACTCGACGAGGGCTACACATGGGTACCGAAAACACGGGATTGCACTGAGGATCCAAGTGAGGAGTTCGGGAAATCAAAGGTTTCGAGTTTAGAAAGTGTCCACGGGACTTCATAGGGCTTCTACTACGCTCCAAGAGAGATTCTTCATACTTTGGTTTAATTTCCACCCTAAGGGCTATTTGGTTTTGTTTTTTGCCCTAAGGGCTGTTTGGTTGTGTTTTTTTGCCTTAAGGGGCTGTTTGGCCAAATTTTGGGACTGTGGGAATGCTGCTCTGCTTTGATTCTACACACTAACTAGATTTTGGGACTGGTTTTCGGTTGGAAAACGAAGGGAATTTGGACTTCGGTGCTTCATAAAAATTGTAGCCGCATTAGTGAAATTGATGTTAGGCTTTTGAATCACCCAAATTGGACTACTACAACTCAAGTTATGATCCATTTCATTCCCGGGACTACCAATATCCTATTTTGACCCTACACACTGTCTAGAATTTGGGATTGGTTTTTGGTTGGAAAACAGAGGGAATTTAGACTTGGGTTCTTAATGGAAATTGTAGTTGCATATGTGAAATTGATGTTAGGCTTTTGAATCACCCAAATTGGACCACTAACTCAGCTTTACGTCTCATTTCATTCCCGGATCGCACAACCCTCGTTTTCACCCTACACACCGTCCCTGCAATTTGGGACTGCTGTCAGAACAAGGAATTCGGGGAATTCATTTTGCTCAGAAACAGAAGGGAATTTTGACTCTGTGTTCTTCATGGAAGTCAGAGTCGCATCGCGAACCTGATGGTAGGATTTGATCAGCCCTACAACTCAAGTTTTGGTCCATTTCATTCCCAGGATTGCCATAACTTAGTTTGCTATTTGCTTGTGTCCAGATTTTAGGACTGTTTAGGATTGAATTTAGTGCTACTATGGGATTGAATTTAGTGCTACTATGGGATCACTCAGACTGCCACGCTTTGTTTAGTGGTATGATTGAAGCCTCAGGATGGTCGGGTTTTGTAGCCTATTTATGGCTTGTCTCGGGGCCAGTTTTGTGGACTGCTTTTGTGGGTATAAAGATATGCCACACTTGGCCTCAAGAATCAGCGTGTTATTTCGCTTCGTATAACATGCTCGTGGTAGTTGTGTGATGTCGTTGATATAGTGTACAACATATTAACATGGGCAGAATGTGTGATTGTATGGAAATTTATGTATAGGATATAATCGTCTATGGCACCTGAAGTACGCTAATATCGTTTCACGAGCATTCTTTACACATAAAGGTTATAACATGCAATGGCGCATTGCATTGCATATGTAAGGGGACATCGCATTGAATGTGTGACGCCTCCAACCCGACACTCGGTGTCAAGCGAGGGTGTCATTTTATTTATTTTTATTTTTTTTATAAACTTATAACCTTTAAGCTTGTTCATTCATATAATGTTAAACATTTAACTTGTACTATATTCTGTAGTAGTGGGATTACAAAATATATACAAGCTCCATATGGAAGTGTTCAACATTTACACATTTACATTGTTTACAAAACAAAACATATGGCAAAATATGAGTTAAAGGCTTCAGTGGCACCACAGTGTGTCGGGTTTAGTTGCTGACGTGGAGTGTCCTACTTCGCTTCTCGCTCCTATACCTACATGGATGAAACACTAGTTAAGCCCTACGCCAGGAAAACTCGTGACTCCACCACTAACACCGATCAATACACTTCATACATATGCATACACATCTAACATATTATATCATTTAAACATGCTTATACATATTTCTATATTTACTTATCATACCATGTTTCATTTCTTATGATTTTACATTTCATTATGTTCTCACAATATACTTGTCATCGTGATAGCGGTGTTATGCTTCTCTTATCATATCATATCATTTCATATGTCATATTCCAGCTATTTGTTTTATGTTTCATGCCCGCATAAACCTTGGATAAAGGAAACTATAAGGAGGCCGTGGCGTACTCAGCATGCGAAGCGATTAGTACATGGGAAGCTGAAGGCGCTATTATCATTGTACGAGACAATAACTATCTATATAGAAATTAGAAACCTTTGTTATCATTATGCAGACAATGACCATCTATAAGAGCCCGAAAGCGGCCTTAATGACAAACGGGGCCAAGCGATCAGTATCTTTGCGAGACTTGCTTTGTTTTTCCACTAATAAACATACCCATCCTATCCCTACACGGAGTTCTAAGCGAGACAATCCATGTGTATTTTATATTTCAGTACATATCTCATTCGAATAATTATTGTCATCCGGTGATCATATCGATATTTACAATCATTTATTTATATCTTTGTTTCGTATCATTATATGCATGAATAACTATGGTTACCATGTATGCTTATAGGCTATTTAGTATCATTCCAATTTCATCAAGCTATATATGGATGGATTACAGACTCAAAGGGCTTTCCATAGAGTCGAGAACATCAGCGGAGTTCGGACAAAGAAATTATGATCGTCAAAGTTGGAGGCTTCTATGAGCGGTGACCTTCTGGCGAAACCGGCGGGGCCTACTATTTTTCATGATTTATGGACCTAATATGAGTTCCAATATCATAAAGCTATATATGGATGGATTCTAGACTCAAAGAGCTTTCCATAGAGTCCAAGAACATTAGAAACGGAGTTTGGACGAAGAAATTATGATCGTTCGAAGTTTGAGAAATTTTGACAACATCTCCTTTAAAACCCCAATATTTCCTTAATACAAATATTCCTCAATTGAGGATTACAATCAACCAACCCAAGTCCCAAACACAGCCAATATACCAAGTAGGGTTCTTTTAGACCCAAATTCATCAAAAAAATAGGTTTATGGTTTCTTCTTCATCAAACAATTCCATACAAAAGTCCAAAAGTCCAATAATCCATACCAAAATCATAGTTTCCATACAAGTTCCATACAAAACTTAACAAATTCCATACCTTTCTTCTCATATTCTTCTTCTTCTCTTCCTTTCTCTCTTCTTCTCCCTTTCACGTTTTGTGAGACCAAAAATGAGATATTTTTGGTCTCATCCCCTTTTTATATTTAATTTTACCTTTTATTGCACTTTGGTCCTCCATCTCTCCTCTATTTGCAAATCAAGTTATGCATATTCTACTTTATCCCATAGTCTTCCTATCTTATGACTTTTATATCTTGTTTTGACAAATTCCACTTTTACCCTTATATCTTGTACAAATTCCGAGTTTTCGAAATTTTCCCACTTAGCAAAATAATAATTACGAAAAATTTTCAAATGCACTAATGATATAACCTAATTATGTTTAAAAATGACTAGGGTATATTTTTGGGTGTTACAGTATGGGTGTGAGTGCATGGTTGAAAAAAAATCAACACTGCATTTAGTGTTTGATTGGGTGGGCTCGGTCAAGTGGAACGAAGTCCAATAGAGTCGCTCGGTTGAATAATGTGGTAAAGAAAACTTGTGTCGGGTAATAGCAAGCAGGGATACACACCCCCTCGGGTGACAGACCCATTAATTATGGTTAGACATAATTCCAACGGTGAAAGACCGTAAAAGTGTTGGAAGGCTTGCGGAGCCTGCAATGGAACCTCGAAAATTCGCTACCCACAAAAAGACATATGAGTTTTGTATACAAATGATTGTTGAGGTGTAACATCCAAAAAGATTTTGGTTTGAAAACAAATGAATTTGTTTTGTAAAATGATCATTGGATATAATTCAGAAATGATGGATTTTATCACGCATGGGCTTTGGCATTGTGTGATAGGAGTCGGTAAGGACTTGGATGTGATGGGAGTCGGTAAGGACTAGGGGCATGGTACATGATTGAGTCTCATTTCATTTCATGGCATGACATGTAGGATTCCATAGTAGAAATTGCATGTCTTTACTTGGAATGTGATTGTGAATGTGTGGAACATGACCATTGCATGTGCACTTAGATGGGGAGTAGCCTTTGTAGGAGATATTCTCTACTGGGCGTGGCTCACCCTTTATAGGAAAACATTTAAGGTGCAGGGTGTACATCGGTGGACGACGCTCATTCAAGGCAGCAATTGTGAAGAAAGCCGGATTATATATATATATATATATTGTATAAGAGTGTTGTATTTAAACTCTTAAGGACCACTTTTACTCATAAATGGACTCAGATCGGTCATTGTGTTATATTGGGCCCCGGATGGGTCATGTTGTTGTGTAATGTACAGGTTGGGAATTGGATAGAGCTCTCGTACAAAGGAGACTATGTCCAATTTTTTGTTAAATTATGGATCCCAGTGAATAAGATATAACAGTGCGGTATTGGGTCACCCAGTATCCACGAGTTTTCCGTAGGTAGATGGTTGGTCAACAGACCCCCGGGTTTTGGGGCGTCCCACTAATAGGCAGAGAGAGGACCAATTTATATTTATGTGTATCACTATAAATTTGTTACATCTATCAAATACCAAAACCAATGACTAAGACTTATTCCACTATTAAATAGGAGTAGTTAAAAAAATAGGAAACTTAATTAAATTAGTAAAACTAATTTAAATATTAAAATATGACCTTTGAGTTTTGGACCATATCCTAATAGTGTGTCCAAAGCCCCACATCGATTAAGAATGAGAAGGTTTGTTAATATATAAGAATGGACAAAGACAACATCCAATTGGTATGAAGCATTTTGAGGAAAAAACCTAAAAACAAAATCATGAGGGTTTAGGTCCAAAGTGATTAATGTTGTATCAATGTATATAGGGATTAGTACATAAGGTTTCCCAACACAAAAATGAGCACTAATATGTGTAGTGAATAAATGTGAAAAAAAAAAAGAACACATGAAAAGTGAAAGTAAAACAAAATTTAGAGTAAACAAATTATTATTATTTTTTCTTAATTTGATTTAATTTTCATTAGATAAGTATTACATAATTTTTTAAAATTAATTAATTTTAATTATACTTGATTTTATTTATGTTTTTATGGTAATTTTAAATATGAGAAATTTTTCTCTAAGCACTTTCAAGTTTCAAGAACAAAACATGAGTTTAAAGCCAAAATAATTCATTTCTTATTTTAAATACACATGTAGACCTTTTTTTTTTTCAAAATATTCATAAAACTAATCTTTTTACTTTTTAAAACCATATTTACCAATTGTGATTTTGAAAATTAACCTTAAAAATCACATTATGATGGAGTTTGGTAAAATTTAAGCGCATTCTGCAACTACGGGTTTAGGTTAATTTTCAAAATTCAGTTGGTAGCTTTATGTTTAGGACATCAAACCACAAAACTTCACAGGTTGGTAGTCAGGGTTTTTAAAAAAGCAAAGAACTAGTTTGAGAGTGAATATTTTGAAAAATAGTCTATATGTGTCATATTTTTTATAAAATGAATTACTTTGATATCAAACTCACAAAACATAGCATTAAAAATATTTTATTAATATTTATTTTTGTTTTCCTTATAATTTGTGGGTAGAAAGGATGAAAGATTTAACCTTTCACAACAATTTCTTATGTTTCTCTTATAAGTCTTTCTTGGAAGAGTAACGTTGATCCCTACACCGCACAAACCACAGGGTTATATACTAGCAGGAAGATACATCATGGACAATTATAAGAATTAGTGCGCATTTTCTTGGCATAATGCTCGTCGTGGTGGAATAATGAGTCGCGAGTGACAATGTCAGGACTCCTGATTGTCCTTGCTTTTACATGTCGCAGTTATGACCGCTTCTCTGATACCTGAGGTGATTTGGTCAATCAAATCCTGAACACTATTGCTATCATGCCTGAGGTGATTGAAATGGTAGCATACCCGACCTTCATGAATCATACGCCCGACGGGAATTCATATCGGCCAATCTGGTTACTATCCGGGTCTCCCGTTGAATTCGAGTCATCCATGTCACAGTCATGTGAGGTGTGACTTATCCCATTCCAATAGCCGCCCTAGCGTTGTTGTAGGCCATTAGGGTTGGAATGAAGCTAAAACCTTTGATCTTCGTGTGCTGTAATAGCCATCATTGCACTGACGCCTCCATGATCCTGCATTGTACAGATGACAGTTCCTGATACGGCTTTGTGATGGCGTATTTCTCCATACGACCAGTGCATTTAATGTAGGTTTTGAATAGCCTGTCTATAACGTTGGTGTCCTTGAGTTTAAATATCTCCTAGGTTCTCCTTTAGGGGATTTTTGGTCTATGCTATCGAAGAGTTCTTCTCCTCCATTTTTGTTTCTCTTAGGTTGCTCTTCTATACTGGTGCCTTGGATGCAATTGGTAACCCCTGTTTTGAAATCATTCTTAAGGTAAATGTGAACTTCAAAAATTTAAGAGATAAAGTATTGTGTGCCTCTTGGTGTCTAGAGGCTCTGCAACTAGGTTTTCTGATTTTTTTTTTTTTACCTCCCTTGGTGCTAGATGAGTAACTATGGTGGATTTTCTAGGCTTCGTATTGGTGACGGAGGCACTCAATGGATGGCTAGAAGAGAGGGCGATCTTGATAGCAATATGGATGAGGACTTACCCTTATCTCCCTCCTGTGTTGACGCTGTTAGGGTCATAACATGGCTCAGGTCGGTTAGGGAATCCCGGGCTGATGCATTTTGGAAGAAATTTTCCTTTCCTCCCAATGTCAGGGTTTTATTTTCTTCCTCGGGGCCTCGTTTTGCAGCTTGCATGGAGGAAGACAGAGGGGGAATGGATTTCATGTATTGGCTAGAGGTTCACATAAGTAAGGGGCTGAGGTCCCCTCTTCCTCTGTTGGTGCATCAATTTTTCCACTTTACTCGTCTCTATCCATACACACGTGAACATGATACATGTTTTGTTAGGGGTGTATATACCGAACCGCAAGTATGATGTGTGCCTAGGCTTGGAGGAGGTCCTTTATTCTTATAGCATAAAGCGACATAAGCTCGGGAGGTATTACCTTGTTGTTTATGCCAAGTTGTTGCAATTGGTGACGAACTTGCCCAACGCAAGCAAGAACAAGCCTTAAGGTAATGAACTATTGTTCGGTGCTTGGGGGTGTGCGAGGGACCCCATGCTCCGGGAGTTTCGAGTGAATACAGACCCTCATTCAGGTCTAGTGTAGCGATCTAAGCTCTACTCTATCCATGCCTTGATGGTTTGATTATAAGGAAAGTACTTTAATATTGTTTGTGTATGTTGTGGTTTGTATGATTGATGTCAGGAAGCGGAAACTCGTGGCGACCTAAGTCGGCTGATTTGACTTCTTTGGTAAAGGTCATAACCGTCAGCGAGTGAAAGAGATTTTAGACATCTTCTCACACCATCGAACCTTCGGGAGGTTTTTGACCTTCTAAAGGAGTTTATCCTTTAGAAGGTCCTGAATTTAAACTTTAAGGGTTCGGTAGACGTTTGAGCCAAAGAGCGGGTTCAAAATTGTCTTCTCACTAAAGTGGGAAGCATCGGGGGGAGATGGTGGAGGATCTTGTGATGCTTTCCCGTTTAATTTCTCCTCCATCGACCTTCCTTATCGTCGGTAAAAAAGACCGAGGGAGGAGGCGAAGACTTGTGATTCAGGCTAACAGAATTCTGCATAACCGTGACCACAAGATTGGGGAGATCTTTTAATCCTCAGCCCAGGAAGGAGCTAGGGACTGATACTTGTCTCCAGAAAGGATTAGTCGTCCTTCCCATCGAGGGAGAGGATTAGGATGATGGGATTCGTGAGAGATGAAATTTGCCAGGAGATGCATCCAGCCGAAGGGTAGGGAAGTAGTGGCTTCTTCGAGGAATACTGTCTAGAGAAAAACCAATGTCCCCTATTCCCTCGAAGCGCTTATGTCCGACCTTTCGTTGTTTGAGGAGCTGCTCCTAAAAGACTTGGACGAGGAAGTGCTTACCTCATTAGGTGAGGTGTCACGGTGGAATGGAGTAAGGGGGGGGGTAGAGCTTCTAAGGATCTTATTCCCTTCAAGATGGCGACCTCCATAAGCACCTTCCCTATTTATTGTTTGCTTTGTATTTATGTATATACCTTTAATTTTCTACCTATTATACTTTGTGATTCTCGTAGATGAGCATGTTCAGTGCCTATATGGAAAAGTACAATGATATACAGCAGCACTAGCTAAGCTGACTGTCTCTTCTAAAGGAGAGAGCCCAAGAGCTATAAAATAAGGTGCAAGCAAACTCTCGAGTTCCGTAATTGAAGAAATACATGGAGGAAGCCCGACTAAAGTGGATCGATCTGGCTAAAGAGTGTATCTTTTTTTTCGCCCAGGTGAAAGGCGATCTTGAAGTAGAGGTCGTCTTAGCGGACTCTGAGAAGACCATCAGGGCTGCGTAGCATTCCGCAACCCAGAAATAGAAAGATTACGCAGTATTCATCGAGCAGAATCGTAAAAATAGCTTCACGTAATTAGATAAATTACGAGGTTACGATTGGTAGCGGTAGGGTAATACTAAATCAACAAAATTTATACACTGGCCACCTCCTACTTCTTGTACTTTACTCACGTAGTATAATTATTTCAGGATCGTCCACAAAGATGAGTTTTCTTTTTGAAAATGACAGACTTATACTGGTGGTTTCTATTTGGATAATGGGGTTGGACAAAAAGAGTGGGTTTTAATGGTTGTCACTGAAAATAAAACATATTGAAATATGGAAAGAGGTCCTTAGATATCGGACGCTAGTTTAGGTTCTTTTAGGCAAATGGGGGTTTAAGATTACTTTACCTTGCATTGGGGGATAACATATAGTCATATCAGAGCGGGATCTTCATTTTAACTATAAAAGCGAATGCGATTAAATCTCTTTGAAATGGCATTCTTGGCCATTAATGTTCTCTCGATCCAGTAAAAAACACAAGTCTCCTTCACTCACACTTCCCGATGGCTCATAAATGATAACTTAACGAACATCGTGGATCTAACATTAAAGCGTCAAATGAGCCACTGGCTTTGCAATCTGCACGACAATTCAAAGGTACTTGAAGGGACCAAAACCTAAAATTGAAGAAAGAACATTAATGACGGTGAATACAATTAACATGAAACCCTTAGTTTACCTTAGGATCTTCACTAGTGGCTTTACTTTAAGGAGGAAGGGGGGGGTTTGTATACTCATCCTGCGGTATCATCATAGAAAGTGTTTGGCTAGTGAGAAAATGAGAAAATGAGAGAAGCGAGCTTAAAAATTTCAGCCAGCTTCCCAAAAAACCAAGTGAATAATAGCTGTAAGGCTTTTGACCCGTCTCTTGACAATACAATTACCCGAACTAAACAAAAAATTTGAGAAGTATTACATAGGAACTAGTAGGAGGAAACCAAAAAAGGAGGTCCTGAAGAAATTGACAGGGATGGCGAGGCTTGAGTCGCGAGCTGCGAATAGGTCAAAAAGAATTCGACGAGGGATGGCGGGAAAAATTCACGAGGCTGTGAAAGATTTGTAGCCACAGGCTGCGAGGTTGTAAAATTACAACCCTTCTTAAGTGAGGAGCTTTAATCTTGCCATTTTACTGCCGAGCTTTGAATTTGATTTATTTCTTCATGCTTGTGTTGAATCCTAAACCCCGATATATATAGCCCTAGCAGCCTTGACAAAACATGCCACAAATTTGATCGAGTAGCATTGCTAGGTCCTTAACATCTTCTTGGGTGATTAGAATTTGATCTTACACCACAAAAATCTTGAAACCAGTAGTGTTAAGGGTGTGAAACAACCTTATTTGGGTAGTAATCACTCCCCTCAACCAACACATTGCTAGTCCCTTAGCAATGAAGGAAGAATAAAGCAATCAAAATCAAGATGAAATATATATATATATATATATATATATATATATATATATATATATATATATATCTGAAAAAATGGTTTTTCAAAATCACTAAAGTGATTAAGAAATTGACACACGGCAAAGTCATCAAAATCACGCCCTAATGACTATCTCGAGAAGGTGTGTGCTATGCATGTTGATATCGAAAAGAGTGTCAATTCCTAGAGAACCAAGCACAAACCTTCACAAAAACCTAAATATTAGCAGTTAGTTTTCAAGCATAGTTTACTTGACTGGCACTCTCCCCCCAATCTAGTTCTTTTCTATACATAGCAAATTAACTAACCTCAATATATTAGGACCTTGTCTTTATTTTTAAAACTCTTTTTGTGTTGAGGGTGCAATGCTGAGGGAGTCGAACTCACAATGTCCATTTAATGAGAATTCGCGATGACTCGGCAAATTAGGTTTAGGCGTGAGTCGTAAGGATCTACCGACCCATTAACTTCTTTATATTTTACCTTGGACTTCAATAAGCTCGAAACTCCAGTACGTCACAATTTGCTAAGCTCCACCTATCCACTCGTGTAATGAGCAACAAAGTGTGTGACTCCTAACCAGTTGGTTTAGGGCCACTTGGGGTTTTAAAGACTTTAAGCCGTATACCCCTCGGGCCAGGTGCTCGGGTTTTAAGAGCGAGTGTCCTGACTTTTTTTGAAGACTCATTGGTGCTTTTTAGGGTTCCCAACCTATTAAAGGTGTTCAAAGGTACTAGGTCAGATTTTTGCAAAGTTTAGGAGGCAGAATGGTTGTGAAATATCATTGAAAACTAATGTGCATAGTGTGTGGATAGCTGAGTGGAAGAAAGGTTGAAGATAAGAAGAGTTTCAACAGCTCACCACCCTTATAAGCATAAGACCGCTCTAAAATCAATAAGAGACAGACAAAGATTCAATTTCTCCCATCAGAAGTCGAGAATTATAAAAATTTTCTGAGAAATCTGATGGAAAAATAAGAAACTGAGAAACTAAAAACATGTACTGGAAACTAAAACATGTATTATAATGTAAAAAAAACTAGCAAGCCATTCAACTATTCAAAACAGACTTACTCAAAACATAAAGAAAACTTCTTTCTTTAACTCTCACCCCAACCAAATTCTACATTGTCCTCAATGTGGTTTTGGAATGGAAATTTGAGGGAGGAAGTGATACCTCCTTGGTGAAATGTAGTTGGTTGTTGAGAAGAGAAACCACATGAAACTAGAAACAAAAGAGATGAAAAGTGTTAAACCAAAATATGAACAACACAAAATATGATCATGCTACACATGAGATAACAAAGATAAAATAGTGCTTATTAAGCATCTTCAGAGGTGGAATAGTCAAATTCGGCAAAGAGCCTTTGAGGATCATTACCTAGTGGGGCTGCTATTGTATTTGAAGCAAAATGGCTACAATATGTACATGGATGGATAGGAGACTTCTTAGGCTTTCCAAAGAGACCTTATTCACCCCATTCGTAGCTTCAAACGACGTTTATGACTCTCTTGTGAGTGTCAAGGAAGAAGAGAAGAGAGGTTAAAAGTGACTAATTGGAGCATTTCGAAAATTATGTCTTTATCATAAGTTCTAAAGTATTTTTTCTAGCTATATCTAGATTCTGCACTCTCTAAGCTTTCCAATGAGACCAAGATCACCCAAATCGGAGTTCGGATGAAAAAGTTATGGGAAAAACCAGTGGCCATGAAGATTCCTCGCGGAAATTTCGTAGTGAAATGTCCTCAAATTCGCGCGGCGAAATCAACTTCGTTCGCGAATTTTGGCTGCGAAATTCTTGCATTGCGAAATCTCATCGTGAAAAACTATCGGGCTTTGCAAAATCTCCTCGCAAGGGTTGCAAAATTTCACAGGTCATGAATTTTCTTTGTTTCAAGTGTCGAACCTCTGACCTCCCCCAAGAAATTAAGCACAAACCTGCAAATGAAATCTAAAGATCAAATAAAATCAAATAAAAAGCAGAAAAAATGAAATATGAGCTATAAATAAAGATTAACTTAAAGTTAGAGAAAATCTAAAGAGAAAAAAAATGAGTAAAACAAATGTAAAATAAAATAAAATAAAATATAACCAAAAACAAAAAAAATGGAGTGGACTCTGTAGTCTCAGGGGAGACTGAGTCCACTCAACCCATTTTTTTTTTCAAGACTTCTTTATCAAACTCCTCTATACTCTCCATCGCCTTCCTTCGCAGTTCCCGAAAGACAAGTTCTCTCACTTCAGGCCTTTAAGCAAACTTCCTCCCCGTGGTTCGTAGTTTTGCCGCTTAAGTGAAAAATGTTGAGCCCGCTGTCATGTTGCCAAACGTAGCTACATGACTCCATTCTTGCAGTTGATGATGGCATTTGAGGTAGCCAAGAATGGCCTCCCAAGTATGATGAGCACATAATTGGCTCCTGTAACCACTGGCTCGGTATCGAGAACAACGAAGTCCACATTATAATAGAATTTATCCACCTTCACCAACACATCTTCGACTATCCCTTTTGGAATTTTTATTGATCTGTCCGCCAAAGACAAGGTGATGGTAGTGGGCTTCAACTCTCCAAATTTCTAACTACTAGAGACTCCAGTATGAAACAAATTGGATACTAGCCCCCAAATCTAATAATGTCCTTTCTACACCAGTTCCCCCAATGTTCACTAAAATGGTAGGAGATCCTAGATCTTTATATTTCACTAGGGTCTTACATTGGATGATGGAGCTCACCTATTATGTCAAGAAAGTTGTTTTGTTCACATTCAATCATTTCTTTTGCTAAAGACATGTGTCTTGAGAAATTTAGCATATGCCGACTCCGGCTGATCATGTCTAGAAGAGGGATATTGACTTTCACCTGCCTCAGCACTTCAAAATTTTCGGGCCAAGTTGTTCACCCCTTTGCCTCTAAGTTGAGGAAAAGGTGGAGGCATGCTCTTTTCATCATATCCTCTTTTATCGCATTTTTTCAGTTCCTCATCTTGTCCTTTCTTTAACATTATGGTTTAGGCATTGATCAAGTTAACCTTTTACCACTTCGTAGTGATAATATTTTCACTTCATCCATCTTGGGAGCAGCTTCACTGGTACTAGCTACCTGGTGGATTCCCTTAGGATTCTACTGGGTTTGTGAAGGAAATTTGCCCTTTTCCTGTACTTGCTATTGATTGGTGAGCCTTAAGATGGACTACTGTAGGTTGTCAAATTTTTGGGCAATTTCATTCTAGAACCCATATATTCTCTTGTTCACAATGCTTTCCATAGTATCAATTCTCTGATTTAACTGCACATTCACTGCTTTATGCTCTTCCACAAAGTTACCCACCACTTTGCTAAGGTTCAGGATGGCTTGCTTAACTGGAGAAGTTGGCTGTGGTTGTGATGGCTGAGAAGTTGAAGCATATTGTGGAGTAGCAGGTGGTGCATACCGTGGAGGTTTTGGCTTCCAAGAGAGATTTGGGTGATTTCTCCAGCTAGGGTTGTAAGTGTTGCCATATTATGCATTGGTTGATGGTTTGAATTGACCAACAACATTTGCTTGTTCCACTAACATCTCCCTCATTGTTGGAATAGTTGGACATTGTTCTCCTAGATTCTAAGTGACTGACAAATGAAGCATGGCTTGTTTGGCATAGAAATCTCAATCACCGCTGCACCTCATGTGGGTCACTTCCACCCTTCCAACCTCTCTAGTTAAGGTGGAAACTTTGGCTTTCATGTCCATGTCCTCCGACAGAGAGTACATGCCACCCTCAGATTGATCGAGGTTTCATTCTTCCATCTCCCTTAAAGCCAGCTCATCCTAACTCAAGCCTCGCCATAATTCAAGAAATCCAAATCTTCCTCTTGATATTTGCTCAAGAAATCTCCTCCACACATAGTCTCCAGCAATTGCTCATGGTAGGAGAAATTCCATCATAAAGTAGTCGATAAGCAATCATGTGGTCAAACCCAGAGGACAATCACTAGTGCTTCCATATACCTCTCAGCATGCATATAATTTTTTCATTCTCAATATCGATAAGGTGGAAATCAGGTTCACCTCTTTCGCTGATGGACCAAAATACCTATATAACTCTATAGCGCTATCACCCAAGGAATATTATTCAATCCCCAAATAATAATGCCATGAAACTTGTTTGTTGTGTTTTTATCTATCAGATCGACTAAAAGCGTTTCTTAAGAGTAAATCATTTTCTTTATGGTTTTGATCCGTAGATGCCGCAAGTGTACAAAATGAACAAGTAGTAAATTGATTTAAGTCCGTGATATCGCTCCTACGACCAAGAATTCCTCAACAACTACCCCGACTACTCGAACTCTCTATACTATTTGGACTTTGATAGGCAATTGAAATATCCTTAGCAAACCTTAAAATAATAAAAAAACTGAAGAGAAGTGATTTAATAACAAATGAATAAAACCGAAAATCTAAAATAACAAATTCAGACTGAGGTTATTTTAAAGTGGCATTGAAAATAATGGCTATTGTGAAACATCAATTCCTCGCAGATACCCTTCAGAATCTTTGGCTTCATGAACCATGCATTTAAACCCGGCTCCAAGGAATAAGGCAATGGATCTCCTTACGGCATCGCTCATCATCTAATCTTCCCGATTCTTTCAAGACAGAGGATTAGATAACTACTTTAACTGCTGCCTGTTTCAGATATTTTTCTTTTTCAATACTACAATTCCTCGAACATGGACTGTAAACCTTAGCTCCTAGACATGTATAGTACACTTTACTCGGTTTCTCTTCTCAAAATTGAAATAGCTTCATCCTTTTCATTGATTGTGATCCGTTAACACTGTGGATTGAACTTACTGCTCAATAGAGGTGAACTCTCTCGTTTTAAAATTGATAAATCATTCAACTCAATCTCATTTTTAAGTGAGAAGACGATTTATCTACTTACATTCAGCTGCAGCTCATTAGATCTCCATTATCGTTCGTGATACCTTTCAGAAATTCGCCATTACTCTCAGAATGCGCTTCCGTGTCACTCGCAGGGCCTCCTGGAAATCGTAGAGCATTTGTAAACAAACTTATCGGCAGGTATAAAGATACCGATATTGGGACTGATTACGTATTTAGAACTAAAGAAGTAGATTTATAACCGGTTCAAGAGCTTCCCGAGCAATAAGTAGAAAGATAAATTCTAACAACAGAGTCTATTCAATGGAAGCCGGGTTTAAATTACTTATTACACCACGCCAATGGCTTTCGATCAAGAAAACCACCGAGATCTGACATCGGAAACTGATTCTCCAAAATTTGTCCTAATTCAACGATCCGCATAAAGAATTTGAAAGAAATAGAATTTACATTCACCTTCTACTTTAACACTAACGCCCAAGTCCAAATTTGAAAGAAATAACAATCTAATCTAAAATAACACCTAAACAAAGAAAGAAAATTAAAATACATGAGCCTTTGTGCTACCTAGATCTCTCGCTCAGTCGCCAAGAGTTGCTTTCCGCAGCTCGCTATTTATGTGGTTCTCGTCGGGCCTCCTCAGGATTTTATTAATCGACCATTCGCTGTTGCCGTCGCGACATCTACCACGACATCTGTTCAAGCATTTGCAGCGTAGTTTTTATTTGGTCAATGACTTGCCTTTAGCATCCCTTGGTTTCCTTCCTATGTCGCGACTCGATTCCTTTGTCACGACCTCGCCTGTAACACCTAAATATACCCTAGTCGCTTTCGACATGTTTAAGATATTTGTGTTTAATCTTGAAAAAGTTTCGTGAGTCGAATGCTAAACACGAATGAGAGACCTTAAATTACAAGAATTCAAGGACAATTTTGTAACGGTCCAAAAGGGGCTTAAGTCCTAATGTGAAAAGACTAGAGGCCAAAATACAATAAAGGAAAGTGTATTCATAAATAGAAGGAGTTATGGGGCTTAAGCAAATAGTACAACTTTAACCCAAAAATGCTTTTAGTGGCCAAACAAGGCCAAAGAAAACTGATTTAAAGACCAAAATTGGTCTCATTCGAGGAAGGGAACAAACGGAAGAGAGAAGAAGAGAGGAGGAAGAGGAAGAAGAGAAGAGGAAGAAAAAGAGAAGCGCATCAAGCCGCAAGGTATGGAAACTAACTTCGCTATGGATTCTAAGAGATTACGATGAATCGCCATGTTCGGGTTGGTTAAGAGTTTGTCCTCAAACACGGGGCTTTGCCAGTGGTTTCATTTTAACCCCAAAATGATTAAGGGCAAGGTGGGTAAAACCCATGGCACAAGAAGCTCGCGAAATCCTCTCTCTTCGGGAGGATGAATTCATGGTTAATTAAGAGTAATTGAATTGGGGTTTAGAATAAATCCTAATAAATCCTCGAGTTTGATTTCAGGTATGAGTTATAACCCATATTGGAATGGGTTTTGAAGTAATTCATGATAAGTCTTTGAACTAAGATAAGTATTGAAGGAGGAATTGAATAGAAAAGAGATTCCAAGAGCTTGTACCGGTACAATTTCGGTTCTGGTCGTTTTTATTAACTTGTACCTAAGACAAGGGGACTTGAAATCTGCATAACCTCGTTTCCGTTTTCCCGTTTCTGACCAGTTTTTGTATTTTGGCCATAACTTCCTGATTTCTTATTCAATTTGAGTGATTCAAGTGGCCACTTAAAATAGACTTCAAGGAGAACAAACCATATTTAATAAGTATCTCCAAATTCGGACTCTAGATAGTTCAAAAATTCACTCAAAGTGGGGATATGTGCAAGCCCATCTTCTCGTGATGCATCGCTGATCATAGAGGATTCCCGATCGATTCGAACGTGAAGTCAAGTTCCTGTCTGATTTGGGTGGATTTCTAATTGAAATGAACCCTTAGCACCTTAGCTTTAAAAGGAGCACAAAGAACCAGTGTCAAATATGGAAACAAGCACTGGAAAATTCATCTAAACTATCCCTTCTAGAAACTGTGAAACTCACTAGTTGGCATGAAATGTCATAATCTCGAGTTTGATGATCCAATTGATTGATATTCCAATTCCTAAGAAAATAGATTCATAGAGGGACTAGAATACATGAATGATGTGTGGATAGGCATCATATCGCATAAGTATATGAAATGCCGTATAGAATAGGCATGAACTATGAATATGAGATGAAATATGAAATATGAACCCAAATGATAATATGTCATAACACATAATGTGGCTAAGAAGGCCCCCTATTATAAGATAGTGTTATTGAACTCATATAATTGTAAAATTGCCTAAGACCAGTTATTGAATGACATGGCACCTATGTTACGTGGGAAGGCACGATAGTGTTTCTATTTCCCTCTCGATTAGTGCGAAGATACTCTCCGACGTGCTTCTGCGACATTAGTACTTGCATTTCCTCTGATTAGTGCGACGGCACTCTCTGATCTGTATTGTACCTTCAGGTACTTATTGTGTTGTGTCCTACTCATTTCTCAGACATCGGTTTAGGCAATCTAACAATTATATGATAAGACTCAATAATGAATAAGAAATGAATATAGTAAAGATCCAATGTACCCACGAGTACATCCGTATATGTTCCGTAGCACCTACTTCTGCACCTCAGATTTGCTCCGCAGCGACCGGGCACTTTTTGTACACGTAACACCTCCGTAGTACCTACTAGTACTTTTGTATACTAAGAAAACTCCGGTGAACTCCTATGGAGATCCCGAATAAGTATAAGTCCAAAGAGGTACCTTCACAGCTCCCGCATTCCAGAATACCTCAAGATAAGTCCAAAGAGTACCTAAGGGTACTCTCGTGACAATAAAATAAGAGCAGTTCCAGAGTACCCACGTACTCAGATTCGAAACAAGTGTAAGTTCCAGAAAATAAGTATAACCAGTCGTACCTACTCTGCACTTCCGTGAAATGAATATGTGATCCGCACCTACGAAAGACTAATGTCCGTATCCTGTGATAAGTCCGATCCGACCAGACGCGCTATGATCCCGACCGTTCGACTTTATCGTACTCACGTACCTTCGCAAAAGAATAAGATCCGAAATACAAGAATCAGTTCTCAGAATACAACAAGTATAAGATCCGTTAGGACAAGAATAAGCCTCGTGACACAAATATAAGTTCCAGAAGACAAGTATAAGTTCCGTGAATATACATAAGATCCAAATACATGTATAAGTTCTCAGAATACACGTGAGCAAGGACCAAATACCAAAAGAGGTTCAGCAAGATGTTATAAGCTCATTAATATACATAAGATCCGAAATACATGTATAAGGGGTCCGTAATACATGTATAAAATCCGAAATACATGTACATGCTTCGTAATACCAAGATAAGATCCGAAATACTGTAATAAAACTCAGAGTACACAAGTGCAGAAGATCCGTAAGACAAGGATAAACCCGTAGTACCTACGTACCCTTATAAGTCCAGGTATACGCTAACATAGGACTTTGTTGGGGATATGATAATAACACAAGCTGTACTGCATCAGATATTCGATCAAGTAAGACTTACGAGTACTCCCGCATAAGATTAAGTTCCCAAATCCAAGATATGCTCCGCACTCTGCGGATACCTACGTACCCTAACAAGTGTAAACTCCGTAGATAAGTATAAGTTCTGTAAACTCCGCTTTGAGATTCTGAGATATAAAGCCTCAAGATTTATACCAGAAATTCAATAAGAATAAGATCCGATCGCTATAAGTATAAGACCCGATAAGAATAAGTTTGTCATGAGTATAAGATCCAATAAGGATAAGTCCGTCACAAGGTAATTTTGTAAGTATAAGATTGTTATATATAAGTTCGGTGATCATATATGAATCAGATAAGCATAAATACGGATCCTACGAGACATAAGCATTCCGTTAAAAGTCACAAGGCACAAGTAGACGTAATTATTTTGATGACACAAATAGGAACCAACTCAAATCCCGAGAAAATCAAGTGAGTATGTAAAAGAGATGAATTGATGCCTTGCCATTGCATATGTCTGCTTGCTCAATATGATCCTCGACTGCTATATATCGGGTTATATGATTCATGATGATTTCGATATTTGTTTCGTTATAAGTTTATCATGATTCATTCTAAATGGCTGCATCGCGATAAGTTATAAGATATGCTTCCCACTAAGCGAAAAGCTTAGCACGGGTTTTTAATCCGCGGTAGGTACAGAGAAGACATCAGCAACATCCGCGATACCGCCAACACACTCTCAGGCGGTTCACTACATGTAGGTTCCGCTCGATTTGTAAAATGTGAAAGTATAGTTTTGTATTTGTAAATGGGACTCTACGTGTGTCTAGATTTTGATGGACACCACTCCTGGTAGTCTCTTAATATGTATATGATATTTGGATTCTCGTTATAAGATGTGGGCCATACCCACGTACCGCTGGTTAAAAAAAAAATCGTGCAAAGAGTCCCAAAGATTTGGTCTCATATTCCGAAAACGGGCGTGACATCGCCATCGCCGCTAAGCTTTTATTTGGTCGTGACTTGTCTTTGCATCCTCGTTTCCTATGTCGCCAATTCATTCTCGTCGCTAATTCTCCGCTGTCTGCACTCATCCATTCTTCCCAAAGAAGGTTCATCTTCCGTCGCTAATTTAATGACGCCGCGACCTCTAAATGACGTCGCGACCTTAATTCCTTGCAAGTTGTCTCTGATACCCACTTTAGGAACAATTCCTGATTCAGTCTAAATGTCGCGACCTTTAGGAACAATTCCTGAAGGGCAAGTTGTGTTGATGTCCCGACCTCTTCTAAATGTCGCGACTTCGATGTTCAGTCTCTTGAAGATCTTATGTCATGACTTCTATGTCTATCGCCGCTTTCCACTCGGCTGCGACCAAATGGTGTCGCAGACATCAGTCTTGTTCTTCATTAATTTTATGGCTGCATGACTCGAGTTTCGCGGCGACCTGCCTGCTCGCCTTCAATCGCCCTTATGTCGCTACTCGAGTTTCGCGGGTTGCGACCTTGACGTGATTCTTCACATCGCCCAGGCATCATCATGTATTATCAGGTCCTTTCTTCGCATCTCTCCCGCTATGACATCATTCACTAAATGTGGTCACTCTTGCCTACTCTCTTCTCGCTTCTTCCACTACAATATCCTCTTCTCAATTTCGCTTATATAGCGCTTTGGTGAGTTATTCCACATTTCGCATATAAATCCTTCATTTCTTTTTAGATAGAAATCAATTAGAAAATGGACTCCAAAATTGATGACTTTTATGCTCATCAAACTCCCCTTAAACTTAAATTTTGCTTGTCCCCAGCAAAGAAAAGAGATTTGCTCGTCCTCAAACAAAAGGACATTTTTCTCTGCTTGCTTTGCAAGCTTGCAACCAATTTAATCGGAAAAGACTAGGAATTGCATTCTTTTCTCAGATATCTAGTCAGTCCAGATGAAGGTTAGTCTCCACTCAATCCAAGTGACAAAACTAAATTGGGTGTTGAATTTGTTTTATAAACAAAAGATAGCCGCTGGATCCCTCCGCTGAAAAGTAGGTTGGTTTTCTTCCCTCTTTTCTGAGTCGCTAACCTCCGGGAGGTCCTTCGCGCCATCCTTCAAGATTTTCCAAATTCCATATGCTTGTTGTTCATATTGATCTCCACTAATGTAGGTAATTCCAACCTTCAAGATCAATCAGGTCTTTTTGGTTTGTAATGTCGTGCTCTGGCTCCAAAGTGGATGGATTTGAACTTTAGGCCAAGATTACCTGCACTTTCTCATTTCTTACTTAACTACCGCCCTTCTTTCCTTTCAATTTCTTTAATCGATTCCCCAAACTTCATCTGGGGGTATATTCTGATTTCTTTTGTTTAAAATTGTTCATCTCTATTTCTCATTTGTACTTCTCACCGTTGGAACTTTTTTCTTTCTGGTCACCATTCAGAATAAGAATGTTCGTCTCTTTTAGGCTTTCTACCACCTTTTAGCTAACTTTGGGTTAGTAACCCCATACCAGCTGGCATTAGGGTACCAGGTATCAAAACACTCCTAAGAACTTAATTTGCTCAAGAGAGTTAGCCACAAGACAAAACTTCTTCCTTGCTTCTTTCGTCAGATTCTCCCTCGCTTTAGATCTTTCTCTCTTCACCCCTTCTCGATTTTCCCTAGTTCCCAAAAATACATACTCCCCCAAACTTTATCTCTTCCTCCTTGAATTTTTGCAATCGAGGTTCTTACCTGGAGGATTAATTATCTAGGATGACTAGGGATTTTAAATGGCTTGTTTTGAAGATAAGGATTGTTTCTGCCTGGGTTCAAGAACTAAGGTGCATGCGTAATATTATAAATATAGTGTCTAGAATGGCTCAAATCGCCAAGGATGGCTCGGTGATCATTGCTAGCTGTATCATCTAGATTTCTTGATCAATAATCTAACAAGTTCTAGAATCCAGCTTGATTAATCGTGGATCAACCCTAAGGATGTCCTCGACTCACTTCAATTGACGAGGAGTTACATGATTTGCTGTTCCACAGGTTCTTCGCTTAATGCTTATACTACAAACTCAAAATATATTTTGCTCCTTCAATTGTATAACTTTCCTTATCTTGGACTTCGTAGCTAAATTCAAGTCAATTATGCAATTTGTGTTTCAATTCAATTATATGTCTCGATACGCATGATACGCAATTATTTGTGTTTCAACTTATCTTCTAGTCAAACTACTTCTAATAGTTCGGTTATGATAATCGACATTTTCGCATTCTTGAACTAAATCCACAATGTTATTCTCTATGATTCAATGAAGTATGATACAATCCTAGCTGCAAGCAACATGTGAGTATTTCCTTTTCCTGAGAATTTTCTTATTTTATTCATGATATGATGCAAAAGTTGAGAATAACGATGCGGAAGAGAGGAAGAAGGATAAATCAATGGGAAGATTTATTTTTTTCTTTTTAGGGGAGGAGCAAAGATGTTGGGAGGATCCAGATCAAGGGTAGCCAAATTAGGAGAGAATTTGGGAAACTTCATTTCAATTCTCTTCTTCTTCTTGTCATTCTCCCTCTCTATCTGTTCTTCAAGGATCAATTCGTTGGTGAGATCAACCTTTTTGTTTAGATCATCTTGTCTTTTCCCCAACGTGTTCATCGTGTTCTCCATTTCAGTCATGACTTCTAAAAATTTGTAAAGATTATTGTTGATCAAATCCAAATTTTCAAGCAAGACTTTTCTTCTGAAGGCATCTTTGTCATCAAGCTCTTTATCTCTTTCCTTCAACCTCTTCTCTAAGTCCTTGAACATTGACATGTAGAGGAATTTGAATCCCTTGATCTGCTCCATAGTTTTGGCTTCCTGATCTGAGTCCCTTTTCTTTATGATTGTTAGGAGTTGAGAATCACGATCATACTGATTGTTGTAAAATGACTCATGGCTCGGTACTGCTTCTTAGTAGATGCGTGATCTTTTCCTCCATTTCCTTCTTGAATTTTCCCTCTTGATACTCCGGGATCTCCTTCATCTGCTCTTCCTTACATTCATTTCTTCTTCCGTTTGCTGATCTCTTCTTTTCGAATTACGATTCATACACTTCCTCACGAATTTTGTTGGATGCTCATTCCCTTTCCCTTTCCTTTCTTCCATTCTCTTAAGATGGGCTGAGCATCTCCATTATTTGATTATTCCCCTGAGCTCCCCTAGAGCTTTCACCAGGTTCTTGGAAATCTCTGTTCCTGATAGGGGGAGAGATGGCCAGTGGGGTTGAGAAATTCATAGGGCTTCTATCATCTTATTCTCTGTCCTTTGCAAACATAAAGGTGTTCTCTTCTGGATGTTGCTTAAAGTCTTCTTCTTCTTGATCTATGACCCCGAGAAAGGTGTCTCTTCTGTCTTGCATTCTCATTTCTTCTCTTGAATATGTATTATAATCCTTTTAACAGTTCACGGGCCCTTTGCTTACTCTATGGGAGTTAGTGGTGAAACCATGGGCCATTCTTCTTCTTCCCAAAGTTCCTTTCACGCACGGCCCTCAAACATAGCCTCGTGATAGTTCTTTGGGTGAGGATCAAACCCCTTTTATTCCTTCATGGTATCTCATTATCGAGTTTTTCAATAATTTGCTCCTTTATTAATCTTGTACCCATGATAGCATAAAGAATGATTGCTTCTTGTTCCGTGCCGATGCGGACATGCTTGAGTCGGAACCATAATAGAAGGCGAGTAAAATACTTTTGCCTCTTTATTAAATCTCCACGATTTTATGGTCTTTGCTTTCTCCTTTTCCTTGACCCTCTTCCCTTTCTGAGTCTGTCAACTTTCTTTGTCTTCTCACGGTTAGGGTTGTCTATCATCTTCTTGAATTTTGAAGTCCATGATTCTGCCCTTCCATTCGAGTACATTTCATTGATGGTTTCGCTCCATACGGCGCAGGCTCCTCGACATAAACAGAGTTATCCTTCCTCCCCACCAGGTTGGAGTAGAATTCTCGAACTACTGCTGCGTATCCGGACTTTTGATGCTTGCAAAAGTTTCCCCAACCTCTTTGTTCTATTAGTTCCTTGAAAGGGGAGATGAGTTTGCTGAAGCCTCTTTCTCCGACAAACCCCTTATCGGCATAGTACTTCTTCCAGATGGAGAAAGCTTCTTCGATCTGGTCGTCTTCCTCTTCTTTTCTTTGTTTTCTTTTCCCCTTTTCTACATTTGCTTGGAAACTTGTTGAACTTACGATGGATTCAGACGACGGGTTCTCCCTTGTTGGTTCTGACGAACTTCCCCTTGGCAGTATATTCTTCCATGATCTCGCTTAGATTGGGACGAGGTTGTGGTCGACCATTTGAAAATAAAGACGTTTTTAGGAAAAATTTTGGATCTAGGGTTTGCAAGAATTGAAAAACCGGAGAAGTAGGCAGATGAAGAGTTGTATTTGCTTCAGGAATGAAATATTGAGTGGAGGAGTTTCACCAGCATTTGCAATTCAATCATTATTGTGGACTCTTTATTACGCCGTTTAATTTCACTTGTCGCGACTTAAATTTCAGGCCGTAATTGTGTGTTGTCATTAAATAAAGGGCATATTTAAAAGTTGCCTATTGCACACTTTTCTCTTATGTCGCGACTTATTATTGTTTGTCGCGACATAAGTAAGTTGTGGGAGGACAATATATCATCAGGTTGCGACATCTGGCATATCTATCTCCCTTTTGATTACAAGTAATTTCATGGCGTAGTTGAGTTGCAGCGACCTCACTTATTCTTTTTTGAAGAAATTGTTCTTGTCGTGACCCAGATGTTATGTCGACCTCAGATGTTTCTGTTGCGACCTCAGCACCTGTCGCGACACATTATCTTGTTCTCCCTCGATCTTACTAAGTTTACCCAATCTAAATTCGCGACCCAGTACATACTGCCTAAATTTAATCCCAAACAACAATTTAAACATGCATTCTATTTATTCTCCACAAAATTTGTTTAGGGAGAAAAATACTCCCTTTCAAGTCATACACATCTGTGGAAGTCTTTGGAGCCGTCCTAAGAGTTGGTTCTTTCTCGCTTTGAGCCTGGGTCTAGCGTGGAGTACAACTGTGACAATTTCAAAAGGTTTAATTGATCAAATACTAACTTAGCAAAAGTCCTAACAAATCATTACAAGAATAAAAAAATCAAAGCGAGTAATTAAAAAAGTCAAAATCTATATAAAAGAAACAAAAATCTATATGAGTTTGCCTCTACTTGAAATTTGCTTTCTGTTTTGAGTCCTTCATTTGGACTAGTTGTTTCAAGCCTTCTCTCTCTCCAATTCACCGGTAGGTTCTTCCTTTTCTTTCTACTCCTGTTTGAGATATTGCTTGATCTTTGACCATTAACCTTGAATTCTTTGGCATCGGTCACGAGTGTGGATCCAGAAAGGTAGTACTTGACACCACTGTATATGGTCCACTCCATTTTGATTTCAACTTCCCTGGAAATAATCTTAATATGGAGTTAAATAGCAGAACCTGATCCCCTTCTCTGAACTCTTTCCTCAGAATCCTTTGATCATGCATTTCTTTGTCTTGTCCTTGTATATTCTAGCATTATCATAGGCCGTTTCTCGGACTCTTCTAGTTCATTGATTGGAGGCAGTCTCTCTTCCTTTGCAATTTTGAAATCGAAGTTCAGCTTCTTGATGGCCCACATGGCTTTGTATTCAGTTCAAGAGGGTGACATGGTTTGCCAAAGACCACTCTGTATGGGGACATCCCAATGGGAGTTTTGAATGCAGATCCACGTAAGCCAAGTGCATCATCAAGTTTGGAAGACCAATCTTTCTGCTTGAACTTACGAGTCTTTTCAGGGATCCTTTTAATCTCCACACAGTAGAAATTCACCTTGTCCATTAGTGCAGGGGTGATAAGCTAGGCTCATTATATGTTATTATACTTGCTCATGAGCTTTGCAAATATTTTGTTATAAAGTGGCTTCCCAGATCAACGATGATAGTCTGCAGGTGTTCAGAATACCTTTCGATATGTTCCTTTGCAAGAAACTCACTCTTGTGTTAAAGCGTCATTCCTTGGACAAGCTATTGCTTCCACCCACTTGGACACATAATCCCTTTGCCGGCCCGGTATGTACAAGTTTCGAATGATGGTGGGAAAGATCAATAAAATCTATTCCTATACATCAAAGAATTTGCACCACCATATGCCTTGTAGGGGCATTTTCGTTTCCTATTCTTGATATTTCCAATCTTTTGGCATCATCACATAATATGACCCATTCGGCCACCGGTCTCTAAAGATAATTAGACCAATAAAATCGGATTGGAGTATCTTATGGTAGTTTTCTCAGGAAAAATGTCCCGTATGGTGATGCATGGCATTCATTCGAGGAATTTTGCATTGTTCACTCTCGGCACACATCTTCTTATAATCATGTCGGCACCTCTTTAAATAGCAATGGGTCATCCTAGATGTAATACTGTGTCGATTTTGAGCTTTCTTTTACATTTGGTAGGCCGGAATTCGGAGGCACTACTCCCTGAAGCCGTAGTGCGATCTCCCGGTATACCATGGGAGTGGAATGACCATTAAGCTTGATTGCTTATCGGAAAGTTCTCGTGAGTCTGCCTCCTCCTCTTCTACTTTGTTTTTTTCTACTCTGGACAAGTGATCAGCTATCACATTGTCACAACCTTTCTTATCTTTAATTTCCAGATCAAACTCTTGTAGTAACAACACCCACCTTATCAGTCTTGGTTTGGCTTCCTTTTCGACATCGAGATATTTGATTCTTTCATGAGTGGTGTGAGCGATAATATAGGATCCCAAAATGTATGGCTAAATTTCTATAGCTATGGCTAGCATCTACTTTGATGGTTGAATCGTTTTCTTGGGCTATTGAAGGTTACCTTTAGCATAGTAAATGCCTCTAAATATCTTCTCTTTTCTTTGCCCACAATCTGACTCCATTCGCAGAATCAACGACATCACACATTATTTCGAATCCACGATCCCGTGCAGTGCTGACCATGATAGGTGCTTGAACTAATGCGATCTTGATTTCTTCAAAGGCGCCTTCTCGAAGTCATCAAATTAAACCTTGTGTCTTTCTCGATAATATTTGCATAATGGTCTTGCTATTTTTGAGAAGTCTTTGATGAATCTCCTATAGAATCTAGCATGTCTCAAGAAACTCCTTATCCCTTTTACTGTTGTGGGCGGTGCAAGAGTCTTGATAATCGAAACCTTTGATTGGTCTACTTCTAGTCCCGTGTCAGAAATTTTATGACCAAGAACAATACCTTACGTACCGCGATAAGCACTTTTCCCGATATAATGCTGTTGTTTGTCCTTACATCTTTGAAACCTTTATTTCGGGTTGTTTAGACAATGCTCAAACTAGATCCATATACTATGAAGTCATCCATAAAAATCTCTCCATGACCTCCTCAACCCGTCGAGAACATGGACATCATACACCTGCGAAAGTAGCGGGAGCATTGCTGACGAATGGCATCCTTACGGTAAAGGTGCCATAAGGGCTACGTGAATGTGGTTTTCTCCTGGTCCTCGGGTGCAATAGTAATCCCGGTTATGGCGGGAATATCATCTAGAAACAAAAATGAGAGATTAATCACGCTAACTTTTGTCAGCTTATCGATCAATGAAGAGTAGCGGAAATGATCCTTCACAGTTCTTTGTGTTGGTTTAGGTAATCGATACATACCTCTCCATCTGTCACGTTCTTGTTGGAATTAACTCATTTTTTTCATTTCGGATCACAGTGAACCCACCTTTCTTGGGAACCTGGGCTAACCCAAGGACTGTCTGAGATTGCATATATAAAACCAGCATTCAACCATTTGAGCACTTCCTTTCTGACTACTTCTTTCATGATTGGGTTCAGTCTTCTTTGATGTTCAACGGTGGTTTGCATTCTCCTCCAGCAGTATTTTGTGCATGCATATTGAAGGGCCGATACCCTTTAATTCATCTATGGACCAAGCAATCGACTCCACGATAATTCTTCAAAATTTTGACTTACATTCTTGACATCAACGAGTCTAGCGAGATAATCAGCTTACTCTTTGGTAGCTCCCGAGTAAGCATACTTGAGATGGCTTGGCAGCTCTTTAAAACTAGCCCCCGTTTGCCTTGGTCTCTTGATGAATTCCTTCTCTTCATTATTGTCTCCATTGTCCATCTTTGTTTGTTTAGACTCAACACCTTTTCGGTAGAGTGCAAACTGATGTGCGGAAAATCAGAATTAATACCTTGAGATCTTGGAAATTCATCTCATTTCATTGATAGGAAGTTAGGCATTACAATCATAATAACAATCGAGTTGTTGAGATAGACATCATCTACTAACTGTAATCTTCCTATCTGTCTAGAATTCTTTAAACTTTGGAATGATTGAGTAAATTTCAACTTCTTCTCAAACCACAGTGAAACTCCTTTGCATATCTATTAAAGCAGCTCCAGTTGCTAGGAATGGCCTTCCTTGCAGCAGAGGGACTTGTGAATCTTCTTCAATGTCCAGGATGATAAAGTCGACAGGAAAAACAAATTTCCCCACCTTAACAAGCACATCTTTAATGACTCCTTCAGGTTTCGCCATTGTTCTATCTGCCATTTGGAGAGTAATAGTAGTGGGAGTAAGCTCCCCCAAACTTAATTTCCTTGCAACAGATAATGGCATTAAGTTTATACTTGGGTCCTGAAGAGCCTTTTGAATTTCAAATCCTCGATGGTGCAAGGAATGGTGAAACTTCACGGGTCTTTCATCTTCTCACGGTAAATTCTTCTTTATCAACTGTTCTGATAAGCGGTCGAGATTCCCTCTCCTTCCTCTGCAATTCTTCTTTTCTTGCTTAAAATTTCTTTGAATTTGGCATAAAGTGGCATTTGAGTTACCATACGTGAATGGCATGCTTATTTCAACGGAAAGTTTTCAAAAACTTTTGAACTGCTCCTCTATCCTTGACTTTTGCAGTCTCTGCGGAAATGGAACTGCAGGCATAGAGTTATGGGCTTTTCTTATGCTCTTCTTAACTGCTTTGCTTTACTCTTTCTTCCTTTCTTTCCCATTGACTTAGCATTTTCGGGATCCCTTCTCCCTTGTTGCTTTCATCTTTCTACGACTTTTCCTTTTCTAATTCTTTCCACTTCTAAGGCACACTTACCTGACCATGAAGTCTTCGGATTTTTTCTTCGTGTCACTGGGAAAAGCATCTTTAATTTGATTCTGCGAGGTTGGGCGGTACCTGTTGCGTTTCCAGGTTCTTGAGAGAGGCATTGGTGGTTGTCTGAAAATTTTGAGAATTGGTTTTGGCTTCCCGGTCACGCAAACCTTTGTTCATGGAAGTTTATGACTTTTATTTTCCCCGTGAGCTGCGGCGCTCTGGTCTTGAGTCTGAGTCCTTTTTTGACTCGATGTTGTTTACGCCCTCTCACTTGTTGCTCTTCTTTGAGTAGTGGAGCATACCCTTGTTGAAAGTTTGCCCATGTCTTGGGGCGTGTTGTGCTCCTCCACCATAGAAATTCTCATGGTTCCTTAATCTTTGGGGTATAATGCGGGTTTGGCAAGTTGAGGGTTAGGCAAATTATATGCTCACGTGCTCGTTCAAATAGTTAGCCTCCTCCTTGCGCAGGAACCCTCTTCGGCGCCCCTCGGCATTAGTTACTCTTTCTTCTCTTTCCCTTTGCTCTATCTCATTTCTTGAGTGCATTCTTTTATCAGCCGTGTATCAATGCATCAGCTTGGCCTCCATAGCGAACATCTTGTTGACTCTGATCGTTGTTTCCTTTGCTCGGCTCTTCACGAGATTCGAGAAGGAGGTCTCATATTACACACAGCAAGATCATCGATCATTTGTCTTGTATATTGCTCCTTCTTCTTCTGAATGCTCAGCCTTAATTTTGCATCTATTATACCTTTTGAGGTATAATTCATGGAGTATTAGAAGATGTCCATTTGTGTCTTGGATCTATCAGTGCATGGGGCGTCTCATGACCTCTTGTATCTCTCCCCCAGCGATTAATACAGGACTCTCATCTTGCTTGTTTGAAAGTAGTAATTTCCCCTCTTCGTTCAGAAGTGAGGGATGGAGGAAAGAATCTGCTCAGGTAAGCTTCCATCAGCTCTTCCCATGTATTAACAGATCCATATGGTAGTGAGTGACCATTGTCTGTATATCTCTTAAAGAGAATCGAAGCAAGCTACTTGACAATAACCAGTCTCATACCATTCATTTAACTATATTGGCCATTCTCGGAAGCGGAGTCCCGAGTGTTCGTTGGGATCTTGGTATTTGTGGGTGGTTAAGTTGAACCATGGTGATCGGGGCTGGGCAGGCTGAAATTGTTAGCATCTGTGATGGCTGTCTGACATTTGAGTGTGCATCTTGGATAATTGGTCTCGGAGAGTCCTCCGTAGTGTCTCGCTCTTGAGGTAGCCTGGCTGCCAGATCTTTGGTTGACTACCACGGTCAATCTTCGTGCGCCATCTCTGCTATTTGCACTCTTAACCATTCTTGGCCCTCTAAGTGTTCTTTCGATCTCGGTGTCTAGGTAGCGCTGAATTCAGCTCCACACTTCACAGTGCATAGATGCTCCACAAATTATAGTATACTAAGATCAAATGGAGTCGAGTGATACCAAAAATTATATTTAACATGAAAAGCTCTGCAAAAATTTGTTAGCTTGCTAAACTCTATTTGTTGAATCATATTTTTGCAAATTTTCATTTTCTTTTTATAAATTATGTCGAACTAGTATTTGGCTTTGAATTACGAATATTGATTCATAAATTCTTTCAATCCCGTGACAGCGCAAAAAACTTGTTCACCTCTTTCGATGATGGACCAAAATACATACAAATTTATAAGCGTTATCACCCAGAGGACTATTATCTGTCCCACGACAATAATGCCATGAAACTTGTTTGTTGTGTTTCTTATCTATTATCTTGATCAAAGCGGTTTTCCTTATGGTAAATCATTTCTTTTTGGTTTTGATCCGAGGATCTTTGCAAGTGCGGTCGAACAAGTAGTAAATTGGATTTAAGTCGGATATCGTTTCCACGAGATCTCGAATTCTCGATCAACTACACGACTACTCGAGACTACATCTTATTTGGACTTTGATGGCCCGTTGAAATATCATAGCAAACCTTAAAATAATAAAAACTAAGAGAAGTGATTTAATAACAAATGAATTAAAACTGAAAATCTAAAATAACAAATTCAAACTGATCAGTTATCTTTTAAAGGGAGCATTGAAAATACTGTTATTGTGAAACATCAGTTCTGGAGGCCCACTGCACTTTGCGCTTTGCTTCATGAACCGCAGTTTAAAAAACTTGTCGAGGAATAAGGTAGTAGGTTGGATCTCTCCTTACGGCATTGTTCATCATCTTCCCTGATTCTTTCGAAAACAAAGGATTAGATAACTACTTTTAATCTAGGTTGCCTTGTTCTGGATATTTTTCTTTTTCAATACTTCATACCCTGAACATGGGTGTAAACCTTGCTCTAAGACATAGGTATGGCATGGGTTTACCCTTTCTTAGTTTCTCTTCCTCAAAAGTGGAACAATTCATCATTTCCTTGATTAAGATCCTTGCTAGGGTTGAACTTCTTGTTGAATCGAATTGAACTCTACCTTTTAAATTGATAAATCATTCCAACTTCGATCGATTTCAAGTAGAAAACGATTTATCTACCCACGATCCGAGCTCATTAGATCTCTCCATTATCGAGGTTAGCATACCTTTGAAAAATTGTTCACTACTCTCAGGAATGCCTTCTCACAGTATTTATAACAGGGCCTCCTGGAAATCGAGAGCATGAAACAATCCCCTGTGCAGTATAGGACAACGATGTGGGATCGAATCGAAATATTTAGAACCCGTAGTAGATTTATAAAGGCGAAGTTCGATGGCAGATAAATTTCTATAGGAAAGATAAATTCTAATAACGAGTCTATTCAATGAAATTTGGGTTTCACAATTACTTTATTACACCTATGATAGCTACGATCAAGAAAACCCGCGTAGATCGGATCTTACCAAATCAGAATTCCAAAATTTGTCTAAATTGAACTGATCAGTGATAATTTAGAAAGAAGTAAGTGCATTCGGCTTCTACTTTAGCAGCTAACGTCGAGTCAAAGGGCCCAGAAAGAAATAACAATCTAATCTAAAATAACAGCGAAACGAAAGAAAAAGAAAATTAAAATACGCAGGCCTTAGAAATTTTTTCTAGATCGTTAATGTAGTACTTTCCTTGATAGCATTTGCTTATTTATAAGGGTTACGAGTTGGGCCTCCTTGTGGATTCAGTTAAGCGCGTTTGATTTGTGTCATCGCGACCTCGATTATTTGTAGCGACATCGGTTATCTAAGCATTGCGAAGCTTTTATTTAGTGCGGCTGCCTTTAGCATCCGCGGCTCTTCACATGTCGCGACTCGATTCTCGGCATACATCGCGAAGCTTTTATTTGAGTGTGACTTGTCTTTAGCATCCTTTGGCTCCTTCCTATGTCGCGACCTCGATTCTTTATCGTGATACTCGGGTTATTCTAGCACTCATCCATTCTTCCCCGAAGAAGGTTCATCTTACAGTGCAACCTCTAAATGGCGTGACCTTAATTCCTTACAAGTTGTCTCTAATACCCACTCTAGAGAACGATTCACGATTGATGTTGATGTGCGACCTCTTCTAAATGTCGCGCTTGATGTTCGATCTCTTGAAGATTGATTCGTGCCCGCAGTAAGTGGTAAATCAACAAAATTTATATACACAGTTCCTACCTCTTGCGCGTGATCGACTCTTCTTGGAGTATAGTGGTCTAGGGTCGAACACGGGGATGGGTTTTCATCCTAAAAATGGTTTGCATCAGTGCATGAAGGTAAGGCTTTCTATTTGGACTTTTTGGAATTGTGTTTCAAAAACAGTGGAAGTAGGTTTTAAAACTGATAATTGTAAAAACTGAAATTTAAGTGTGAAAAAGTTAACTTTGAAGATTTAGGTTACTAACTTGGCAAGTTAGGGCAAACAAGTGTCCTCAGGTTTTATCCTCGCGTTATGACATGCAACATATAGTCCATGGCATATGGGATCTATATTTAACCCCTAGCAAACCTCACCCGTGAAACATCTCTATTTGAGTCAAGCAGGTAGCATGCGATTATATTTACTTTTAGTTTAAAACCACAACATTTAATATCACCTTAGAGGCTCGTAAAGACCATCTAAGAACAACAGTCTAAAGCATAGAGTATTGGCAAAACAATATGATAAATGTTATTTAACCTTAATTTGAAGAACCATTAACATGTAAATATTATCTCGAGGCTAGTAAAGACATCTAAAAAACAACAGTCCTAAAGCATGGAAGTATTGGCGAATTAATAACATCCCATGTTATGCGGCTATGTTTTGAGAATAAGGGCCATAAAATACACTACAGTAGCCTTTAATACAAGAGGACAACATGCATATGCCCCACCACCAAGCTAAGCTTCCTTATCTTCAAGAAAGGAGAGCAGCGAGCATCTCTTGAGTTGTCATCCTCGAAGAGGTGTGTTTAGCGGCCAGGAAAGGAGAGAAAGAAGAGAGAAGAGAGAAAAGAAATAAAAGCAAAACCTAAAATAAAAGACTTTATTTACAAAAAATAAAAACTTACAAAAATATCTTCTCCCAAATTGTTCCTCCAATTCTTCACCAATTGTTCACCACTTCTTACAAAACAAGAGGGGCTTATATAGGCCTCCTCAAGGTATGAAAATACCAAAAAAAAAAAAAAGGAAACAAACCTATGAAATTGGCTAAGTTATTGGACAGTTAAATGTCCTGAGATTTAGAGCGAGTTTAACATTAATTACAAAGCATGTGAGGCATCAAATTTATTTAGGGTGAAGAATTTCGCTAATTAAGCGAGAAATCAACGGGTCTAAGCGAAAACAAAGGAATTTAAGCTAAAGGTGGGTAATTTCGCTGGCCTTCTTGAGAATTCATTGTAAACTAACGAAATTTTTGTGGCGAAATCGAGGTTTTTCGCTAAAAGTAATTACCTGTGCGGCCCGAAGTGGTCCTAGCGGAATTTGGTGTTTTAAGCTAAGGTTGCGAGGAAATTTTCCGGCCCAAGGTTGAAATTTTCGCGATCTGGCGAAAATTTTACGAAGCAATTCGGCTTTGTAGATTCTTCCTTTGCATTGCCTCCTGTCTTGGCGCATTGAATTTTTCTTCATTTGCTTTGGTTTCTCATTGATTCTTGGGCCGATTGATGGAAGCCGAGACTTGAGTTCAAACTTCCATGATTCATCGTTCATCTCGACGTGAGCTCGAAAGTGGCTTTGCAGAAAACGGCGAAAATACTCCACTAAATGGCATAAGTACCTCTTAAGAAGACTAGAACACTTCAATTGGTATATATGACATGATTAATGTACAAAAAGCACTTTCAGAAACCTATCTAATATAGGGTTGAAATTGCACTTTTGGGCGTGTCACACCCCTGACAAAGCGTTGCTAGTCCCTTAGCGATGCAAAATAAAGAAAAGGTGCATGTAGTGATTTGCAAAAAGAGTTATGATTAAAAGTTCATGCATAAACATTACCTTAACTTGAGAAATTGAAATCCAAAGTTGTAAGCCGATATGAAGGAATCAAAACCATACGAAACGATTCGAAATTCGATATTGGATCCATAAATTCTCAACTTGAATTTCTAAGTCTAATGGTTCTTTTTGTAACTAGATTAAGCGATAAAGCGCAAAATTGCCCTCTGACTAGCACTGACGCTGGCCTTAAGTTGTTGAACGACCTAGATAGAGTGGTGCACTTTTCCTTTCTTTATTCATCTACATCGTAGGGTGCGATACTTAAAATCAGGCTTCACCCAGAGTCGGGTGTAATAGCGGGTCCGCAGATGACTCTGACGATAAAGGTTTAGGGCATCGACGAAAAGGATCATTTGACCACTAACTCTAGAAACCATGGACTCGAAGATGACCGAAAATTAGCACCTGAGTCATTAAAGCTTCACTATCCACCCATTATATGAACCTGTCGATGACTCGGCGATTAAGGCAGGGCGGCCGGGTTTTGAAGGCTTTAAGCCGCCACCCCTCGGACCGGGTGTACCGGGTTTCAAGGCAAGCTTCGACTTTATTTTTTTGTATTTTAATTTTCTTTTCTTTTCTTCACTTTTTCTTTTCTTTTCCCTTTTGGAAAACGACGGTAGTCTTGTTGCATGGTAACTCTGAAACTTTATCCTAGGTTGCAACATTCTAGTGGCTTTGCAAGCGAAAGAAGGCACACAATTTCACAACTGTTAGAACGTCACATGGAGTGCGTGTGTGAATTGTATAAGGAGAAATTTAGAGTTGAGCATGCGGGAACTTGGTGACGAAATTATGCCGAGCATGGAATTTGTCTGGCATATGGTGGCAAATGGTTATTGATTTTTCAACATGAAGCAATTCAATTGTCAGTGTAGCAATTCAATTTGTTCGATTGAAAAGAAAAACACATTTAAACCTAGTGGAGGCACAAAAACATGATATGTCTAGCGTATATATATAAAGCGAATAGCTTTTGATGGCAAAATAGGTAATACTTGAATACAAAGCTAAACACAAAACTATCACTGCCTACTATGGCTAATACATAAATCCTAGCGAAATTGAAAATGATTGATAAAAATTTGGTAAATAATAAGTAAAAAGAAACCTAACCACCTGTTCTTTGTGGTAGTGGTGAGTGAGTGGGCACAGCTAACATGGCCGCGGCAGAACATCAGTAAGGCTGCGTCAGTGGTGGGCTCCTCTGCGTGACGGGAACATGAGGAAGACCGGGTGGGTCTGTCACGAGTCGACATAGATAGCCTTAAACCCGACCTCGATCTGGGCGCTGTGTAGGCTATGAAGTGAGGCGGATGGCATCAATCACGGTATCCTCGGTGGCATGGATGTACTCCGGTGAATGATGTGCCAGAATGGGAAGGCTTTGGGTATCTGCTTTACTTGTTTGCTGATGTAGTATGTGGAGGGAGATGGAGGTGAGCGATGCGGAATGGGAATCCTACGTGCGGGCTCGAGGGACGGGCATATCATGCAGTATGGTAGTCCTCGGCCTCCGACCGTGCCTCCTCCTGGTCACGTGGTCGGATGTGGAAAGAGGCAATAGTCATAACCACGGTCTGACGCTACGTAGAAGGCATCTAGCTCTCATCTACAGCACAGGCTCTCTGGGAATCCCGTGCGCTCGAGGTATAGCGGAGGAGTCTCGATCGATGATGGATGCTCTCTGCTCGGTCGAGTTCTTTTCGATGGACCTTCTCCTCAATGCAAAAGGAGAGCCATCGACAGAAGGGTGAACCTAAATCCCCCTGAGATCGGGTAAAGTGCCTCCGGGATGGCTCCCCCTCCTCTGCCGTAATCTTTGCGGAGGGAGCAGCTACAGTACGTAGCGGATGGTCGGTGGCGATACGGGCGGAGCCTCTGTAGAATCTTGGACCCGGCGGTGATGTCTGCGGCGGTGCTCGGACCATCTCCCTGTGAGGCGGGTGGGCCCAAGCTCTATAACCCTCTGAATTGCGCGGCGGTATGCGCAATCCCAATGCTGCTGAAATATCGGCTGGCCTGAGTACACCAGGGCGGTCATCTATACTGAACTGAATCTCTAGTGGACCGTCTGTCTCCCTGGATGTCATAGAGTGGTAGAACTGCCGTACCACTCTCGGGTAATAAAACTGTCGCGGAGTCATGAAGGGTAGGAGTGAATACTCCTCGATCAATCTCAAGACTCAGATATAAAATTCGACTCTCGTGCGGAGATGTCGTAAAATGACTCTGATGAGGAAACTCTGGCGTGGGTAGCATTCCGGAATGGGGTTCCTACGAAATAGTGGCCTCGATCCTCGGTATTTGGCGGCAATTTGTGGTGATGAAGTCGCCTCTGTGGCTGGAGATGGCGGAGATGGTGGGGCACGGTGGAAGATGACTTCGCTGGGCGATGTGCGGGCAAGCGGTCGGGCCCTCTGGCTTTCTCCTCCGTGAATACCGGGCGATGGGGCCGGGGTCGTCCAGAATACGATAAATCTACAATCACTGAGGCTCACCGGGCCGCCTGCAGGGCCGTGATGGTACGGGTGGGACTGGTGGGACCGCTCTCTCGGGCGTCTGAATCTCACGGGCCCGAGCGGGACCAGCCACTGTCTGGTATATGCGATGTCGAGTAAAATCTTTCGAAAGGGCTCATTTCATTGTCTCTTCTTTGCCTTGTAATCTTGAACCGGAGCTCTGGAGGCCCTGCTGAGCCACCACAAATGGCTCTCGTGAACGGGGCTCACGTTGTGTTTGGGACCACTGAACTAACCCAGCAGGCTCGGAAATGGCGTTTGGATCTTTGAGGCGAGCATAAACCGGAGGCGAACAGAGGCACGGGAATGTGTGAAGCGAAATTTGGGGTAGTGAGCGATCGGGGCTCGTGCGCGTGGTGGAAGCTCGTTGAAGGCTCGGTCGGGGGCGGGTGCGTGCGTGGTAGGGATGGCTATACTAGAAACTCAGTCGATGGCTTTAGTGTAGAGTTTGTGGCTCGTCTAGCGGAGACCACGAACTCGGCAGTGGAGCTCGAGGCGGGGTCGGCGGCGGCGGGATTGTCGGCGTGGCGGTCTGGGACTCCGGGGCTTGGCGGGGAGCTCGGGACCGCGGTGGGAGGGGAGAATGTAGTGGCATTCTAAACGGCCCTCCCTGTTTATATAAACTGTAGCAGCATTAGAAGGGTCATTCACTTGTTCTACATTTTTTAGCGAATTTGGCTCACACTAGTACACCTACTTGATTCGAATTTTCGGGTTAAAATGAAAATTAATATATTACTAAGTAAAAATTAAAGACAAACTTAGGAAATAGAATATATCGAATAATTTAATATAAAATAATAAATCTTACCAACTTGCTAAAAATGGAAAGAATTTGCTAAATTAGAAACATACTAAAAATAGTAAAAATAGAGTGACTAAAATAAAAAAAATAATTGTTGAACTACAATTTGGTTTGAAGCAAAGCAGGTTGATATACGAATTCTTTAAGGAGGGTCGGAGGGATGATCTCTCGACCCGTACGGTTACTGGGCTAATTCATAGTTTTGGGTGCCCGAGTTTTGTCTTGTTCTCGGTGATGGGCGGTGAATTAGGCGATTGGCTTGTTGGTGTTGGCAAGACCAATTCTTCTTCATCTCCATGGTAATTACTCCTTGCATTTCACAGTCCTTTGTGTTTTCTTGCTGCCCGATCAATTGAAACAACCTCCTTAAATTTGATTTTTCAATTTACATGACTTCATGTTGTTGTTCAAATGAAAGATATTCAACTCCATGGTCATGTTACCAAGAAGTTAATTGCATGACTCATTAGGCAATTTATTATTGCATTGGCGGTGGCAGAAATGGTCTTCACAAGATGATTGGTACATGATTAGGTTCATAGCAATTTGATTATCCGAGTACCCGCAAATCTGGGTAGTAGAATTTTAATGCATCTTCCTTAAGACATCTCGACTATCCTTAGGGATTTTCAGATCATCGGCGATGAGGTGTGATGTTGGTAGGTTTAAGTTCACCTAAACTTCTTTGCTTGTATCTTGAATCTGACATTAGGATTATGCGGCTCTAGGTAGCGAGGACTTTTTCTATGCAATTCCACAGTAATGGCGAAATTGTGGGAGATCCGAGGATCTTTGTATTTGACGGGGTATTTGCTTTGAATTATATGTGACATGTTCGGTGAAATGCTTTCTTCTCGATACTACAATCCGCTTCTTGATTGTCTGAGATCTTTCAAAAATTTTGCATGAGCGGGGACTTGTTTGATTAGGTCGATAAAGGTATGTTAACCTTCACTTGCTTAAAACCTCGAATGCACCTTGATGAGTTGCCTTCTTTCCTCTAAGTGCTTGTGGAAATGAGTGATCACAGGTATTTCATTAAATCCTCCTCTAGGAGAATATGTCAGTTGCGATTCTTCTCCTTGCCTAGAGTTCTTGACGAGGTTTTGGCATAGGGTGATCCAGCCTCTTTCCACTTCTCGGGGTGATTGTGGCTTCCCAACTTCATCCATTCTGAATTGTTGGATAATCACCTCATGAATTCCTTTAGGATTTGGAGCTGTTTGTGATGAAACCTCCCTTTCTTGTACCTCCAGCGACTTGTTAATCTTGGTGATTGAATCTTTTGTAGGCTATCGATTTTACAGTTGGTGCTCCTCAAAACCCATCCCATTCTCTTGTTCGTGTACTCTCTGATATCAATCCTTTGTGCGATTTACCACGGTGATTCCCTTTGTTCCTCGACAAAGTTGCCAGCGCCTTCAGGTGATATGGCTTGCTCTCTTTGGAGAAGAGGATGGTGGATTTGTTGTCTTGTGAGGAAACCAAAGCGAGGTTTGGCACACAGTGCGTAAACGGGGTTGGGTCTCAATGCAGATTGGGTAATTATCGATTGTAGGTGATACCATATGGAGCATTGGATTGATGTGGCTTGTATTGTCTACGATGTTTGCACATTCGACATCAAATCCTTCACTGCGGGGGCCATAGGACAATTACGTTGGAATATTGAGGGGATTGGAAGTGTTGAGGATTGGAATTTGTCGCGGGATTTTCGATCGCGCATGCCACCTCTTGGAGGTATTTGCCTTGGCTCCTCTACCTTCTGGCTAGGGTTGAAATCCCACAGCTCTCATTTCTATGTCTTGAGCGGTGCATACATCCCACCCTTTGGTTGATGGTGGTTTCATCTGTAGTTTTCTCTAGGGTTAAGCGTTTCGTCCCGACCACTTGAAGTTTCAGCGCGTAATTTGAAATCCATGAAGCCCCGTCGAGGATGTTGCTTAAAGTCTCCCATTTATAGTTTCCAAAGACTGTTGCCTCATGGCGGGAGACATACCACGTAGAAATGGTTCTGACATCAGTATCGAGCCCGTGATGTGGGCGGGAGCTGCGATGGTTTTCCATAAATCTTTCCAACCTTGGTAAAATCTCTCACCCGTCATGGTACATAAAATTTGTCTTTTAGATTATTGGTCTTGTGAGTCTTTGAAACTCTTCGAAGTGCACTTTGTGACTCATTGATTAATGATTTACAGGCCTCGATGGTTAAGCCATATCCTTGGCCTTGTCATGAGTCATTGGAAATGCCTTTAGCTTGACAAATCCATGTCCGTCATACCTTCAGCAAAGGTAGTGCAAACCTCTTCAAAATCCACAGCCAGGTGTATGGATTTTCATTTCCATACCATGATATGTAGAGGAGTAAGTGCAAATATGGCCTCGGCTGCTACATGCGGCGGAGGGATGATACGAGATGGGGCACTAACTCTAGGAGGGTGGATGTGATCCCTCATGGTTACATAAAAAGCATTTTGATTCATGGGGTTCTGGTTGGCTCTGTTGCCCTCGAGAGTATAGGATCCATGGTATCGATTGGTACCACTAACTACTAGTGGATTCGAATTTATTGTACCTATCTATTGATCTACACAGGGTGTCTATCCTTGTCGCATAAACACACATTACAAAATTGTAGAGACAACAAGAAGCAGTAAACAACTTGCAAAAAGATTAAAATTAACTAAAATAAAAAAAAGTGAGTAAATGAAAAGCGAAGCGAAAGCAGTCACGATTCTTAAAGTAAAACAAGCCATGGGTTCACTACTTGTGATTCTTGAAAGAAGTAAAAAGGTTACCTTCACTTGTTATGTGGATCCCGAGTATATTGACTTACCATTTATGGTTGCTTCCATCCGGCCAGCGCCATTTGATTACGTGCCACGGTAAATTTTATTCATCAGCAAAGAATTTATATACACCTAAGTTCCTACTCTTCTTAAAATGGTCGAGCTCTGCTGCCGATTATAAGTACAGTCTCTCTAAATTAGAACACGAGGATGATTTTCATCTAAAAATGGTTTGCATCGATGCATGAAGGTAAGGCTTTCTATTTGGACTTTTGGGTGTGTTTCCAAAAGCAGTTGGAAGTAGGTTTAAAGCGATAATTGTAAGCGGGGAAATTTAAGTGTGAAAAGTTAACTTTGAAGATTTAGGTTACTAGCAGGAAGTTAGGGCCAGAGCAAAGTGTCCTCGGGTTTTTATCGCCGCGTTATGACATACGACATATAGTCGTGGCATAGCAGGATCTATGTTAACTAGCAAACCTCACCCGCCCAAAACATCTCCTATTTGAGTCGAAGCAGTGTATGCGATTATGGCCCCTTTTAGTTTAAAGCCACAACATTTAATATCACCTTAGAGGCTCATTAAAGACCATCTAAAGACAACGGAGTCCTAAAGCATGGAGAGTATTGGCGAAAGCAATAACAGTAAATGTTATTGCTTTTAATTTGAAGAACCTAACATGTAAATATTATCTCGGAGGCTAGTAAAGACCATCTAAGAACACTTGAGTCCTAAAGCATGGAGAGTATGGCCAAATCAATAACATCCCATGTTTATGCAAGTATGTTTTTGAGAATAAGGGCCATAAATACACTACGTAGCTTTTAATACAAGAAGGGCCAACTTATGCATATACTTATACAGAAGCTAGCTTCCTTATAACTTCCAAGAAAGGAAGCAGGCTTATCTCTTGAGTTGTCATCCTCGAGGTGTGTTTGGCCAGGAAAGGGGAGAGAGAAAAGAAAGAGAGAGAAGAGAGAAAAGAAATAAAGAAAAACCTAAAATAAGACTTTATTTTGCAAAAAAAAATAAAAACTTACAAAAATATCTTCTCCCCAGGTGTTCTCGATTCTTCACGGTGTTCACTTCTTACAAAGCAGAGGGGCTTATATGGAGGCCTCCTCCAAGGGTATGAAAATACCAAAAACCTATGAAATTGGCTAAGTTATTGGACAATTAAGTAATACACCAAGTTTGGAGCGGTTTGGCATTAGTACAAAGCATGAGCGTCGAATTTCATTGGGGTATGAATTTAAGCTAATTAGCGAAATCAACGAATCCCCAAGCGAAAACAAGGAATTTCGGCCCAAGGTGGGTAATTTAGCTAGCTAGCGAAATTTAGCTAAACTAACCAAGAATTTTGTGAGAAGCCCAATCGAGGTTTTTAAGCTAAAAATGATGCACAAGTGACGAAGTGGTGCAGCGAAATTTGGTGTTTCGCTAAGGTTGCGAAATTTTCGCTAAGGTTACTGCGGAAAATTTTATTTAAGGTTAGAGTTTTGCGATCAACGAAAATTTGTAAGCTTAACCGAAAATTCGACTTTGTTGATTCTTAATTGCATTATCACGTCTTGGCGCATTGGATTTTCTTCATTTTGCTTTGGTTTTCTCTATTGATTCTTGGTAGATTGATGGTGAGACTTGAGTTGAACTTCATGATTCATCATTCATCTCGACATTGAACTCAGTCTTATGAAAACTGCTAAGCTTGACGAAAATATCACAAATGGCATAAGTACTACTAAAAGAATAGAACACTTCCAATTGGTATATATGACGCTGATTAATGTACGAAAGCACTGAAACCTATCTAGCGGGTTCAGAAGTGTTTTTGGGCGTAATCAAGATCTTGTGTCGTGACTTTTATGTCTACTGCTCGCCCTTCAATTTTGTCGCGACCTCGAAATGGTGTCGCGACATCATGTCTTGTTCTTCATTAATTTATGGTTGCCTGACTTGGAGTTTACATTTGCGACACACTCGTTACGCAGCCAGTGCCCTTATGTCGCGGCCCCGGAGTTTTGTAGTTCTGACCTTGATGTGATTCTTCATTACTTTGAGGCATTGCGGCATCCAAGTCCTTTCTTCCTCGTGCATACTCTCCTTATTTGCGACATCATTGACCGTTCGTGTCATTCTGCTTTCCGGCCACTTTACGCTCCTTCCAGCTGCGATATCACTCTTTCTCTCTTGGTGATTTCTGTTGTATAACGGTTGGTGAGTTATTCCGCGCGCCTCATCGATCCTTTTTAGATAGAAATCAATCGAGAAAAATGGGTGAAAATTGATGACTTTAAGCTCATCAATACGCCTCTTCAAGCAGTTTGTTACGTAGTGGTGAAGAATTTCTTGAAGCTTAGCTTGCATCTTTGTCGAGTTTCGTATGCTCAGTGGCTCGGGAGTTGAGGCGAATTTTGGCTTTATCCTTGATATGAAAGGAAAAGCTTGAGCCTCATTAGATCCTTTGTGGCCAGTCTCCTCCTTTGGAAGGTGTGCGGACCTCCTCGAAACTCCCTCATGTGCGAGTAAGGTTCTCACTCTCCCATGCCATGGAAAGTAGGGAAGAAGTGGAACAAGGTAAAGGCACAACAACCATTTGCTTAGTTGGAGAGCCTGCGGGGAGGGTGCACTCTCATCAGAGGAAGGAACATGTGGTCCCTCATGGATCTATATACATTGGATTATTTCATTTGCCTATTGACTTTCTTGTTCTTGAATTAGGTTCCATTGTGTTAAAATTAAGGCTTCGGTCGAATACAATTCTTGTGGAGTCGATTTTTACTAATATACAATTTCTAAACCATTGGAACATAAACTCCCTACGTAAAAAAAGCAGGGGATGACTGGCAGAAACAAAAACAATTACGCGAAAAGGGTTAAAGTTAGCTAAAAAAATATAGACAGTGAAATGGGATTGATCTGACCTAAGCGTTGCTAGAATGAATGAAAAAGAGAAAAGAAATTCACAGGAAGCTTGTGATGAGAGGATCCGCAGTGTTCGACGTCATTGCACTAGGCACCATCCTGGAAAGCAATAGCCCGTTTGATTCGTCGCGTAGATATCTAAATCAACAAAATTTATACTTAATACCTCCTAGTGCTGCAGCATTTCTATTGAAGTATAGTGGCTCTAGGATCATCCACAGAGATGGGTTTTCTTTGTGAAAATGACAGACTTATACTGGTGGTTTCTATTTGGATAATGGGGTTGGATAAAAAGAGTGTGTTTTAATGGTTGTCACTGAAAATAAAACATATTGAAATATGGAAAGAAGTCCCTTGAAGTATCAGGACACTAGGTTTAGGTTCTTTTAGGCAAATGAGGGGGTTTCCGGGTCTTTACCTCACATTGGGGAGGATAACATATAGTTATCTCCGAACCGGATCTTCATTTAGTTATAAAAACTGACCCTCATTAAATCTCTTTGAAAATGGCATTCATTGGCCATTAATGTTCTCAATCAGTAAAAACCTGAGTCTTCACTCCGCTTCAATGGCTCCATAAATGATAACTAACGAACATGTTGGATCTAACATTAAGCATCGATAGGCTGAAAACTTGCGAATATTGTGCATTCAAGGTGATTGAAGGAATGAAAATCTAAAGTTGAAAGAAGAGCAGTAATGGTGAATACACACGTGAAAAGCATAGAGCCTTTTAGTTTGCAGCAGGATCCTTCACCTTGTATACACTTCGAGACGAAGGGTTTAGCTACTCATCCTCTGAGTTGTCATCCTCAGAGGGTGTTTGGCTAGGGAGAAAATGAGAGAAATGGGAGCTTCCGTCGCAAGCTTCCTAAAAACTAAAAAATTGAATAATGAAAAGCTCCGTACAAAGTCTCTTATGTGGGGCTTTTGACCCTCTAAACAATACAAATTACTAAACTAAATAGTAGAGAAGTATTACATGCAGGACAAAATGGGAGAAACCAAAGGAGGTGAGGTTAACGAGGATGTGAGCAAATTCGCGGCTGCGGGTCGTAGGGTTGTGAGGGATTTCGCAACCCTTGCGAAATTGGCAAGGCTTTCTACTTCTACCATTTTTTTGCACTGAAGCTCTGTATTTCAATTGATATCTTCATGCTTGTGTCAATCTGCTTGATATCTCGCTGTGAAACAACAAACTTGCCCGCAAAATTTGATTATGGCATTGGAGTCCTTAACATGTGACTAGGTCGATTTGTGATTACTCGTAAAAGTTCAAAACCAGCGATGTTAAGGGCATGAAACAACCTGCTTATTGGGTTGGAATCGGGTTCTTAAGGAGCCAGTAGGCCTCTTATAATGCGAGTGCGGTTTATATGTGTGGAGCAGTGCGGTATGGCTGGGTTAGTTATGATGGTAGGCAAATCACCCGTGGGGACCACTGAGGCCTTCTTCGGGACGTTTGTCGCACCCACACACCGCAGCGTGGATGTATCCCGAGCCCGATCGGCGCGGGGGGTCGGAAGCTTGAGAGACCCGGATCATTTTGAACTTGCGATGTGATCAGCATAGAGCCCGATGTTGTTATCGTGTTTGAAATCGCAGCTGAGCCATCGGCTTTTCTTTCTAAAAACTTGGTTGATGTAACTGGGCCATCAATGTCTCCTAAGGTTGATGTAGTCGGGCCATCAGCTCCTCCCCCCTGAAAATTTATGTTAACTAGCCATGGAGGTTTGTTCTTGGTGAACATTTTTTATATTTTGAAATGAAAGTTAATTTTTCGCTTGCAAATAGCTTTGTTCGTTATGAAGTCTGTTCGTTCTCATGCAACCTGAGTTATGCTGCCTTTAAGGACTATAGGGACTCATGTTACTCGAGGCTTAGGGTCGTTGAAGGCGAGTCGCTAAAGGCATTTGAGGGCATGTAGGTACTTATAATGCTTGAGTCTTAGGGCCAAGTAGAGAGTATTTATAAAGACAAAATTAAGCTGTGGGACTTATCTTGCTTGAGGCATAGGATCATCGGCCAGCCTGCCCAGAGAGCATAGAAGGCTGTATGAGGACTTATGTTGCTCAGTGCAGGGTCGTCAATGACGGCCCGAGGCATAAGAAGCACATGGGACTTATACTGCAGGCTTTAAGGAGTTGTTGAAGGCAATGCGCAGACATTGGAGCTTCTGTATAGACTTATCTTTGCCCCGAGCATAGGAATCATCGAAGGTGAATGCGCGAGGCATAATAAAACTGTATGGACTTATCTTTGCCTAAGAATTTAGGGCGTCAGGTGGTCGCGAGGCATACGAGAGCATGTAGGGACTTATGCTGCCCGAGGACTAGGGTCATCAAAGGTGTAGGGACTTATGCTACCCAAGGCCTAGGGTCATCGGGGAAAAAGGAAGCTGCCATAGGCGGAGCACAGTAAGGGACTTATCTTTCGAGGCGTAGAATTTGTCAGTGAGCCACGAGGCATAATAAAGCCTATATGGATTTATGCTACTTGAGGCTTAAGGCCATTGAAGGCAAGCTAGCCAAAGGCATAGGAGAGTTTAGAGGGACTTATGTTGCCCGAGGCCTAGGGCGTCAAAGGCGAGCCGCCAAAGGCATAGGAGATCCTGTAGGGACTTATGTTGCACGAGGCTTAGGGTTATCGAAGGCAAGCTATGGCGCTAGAAAATTTTGTAAGGGACTTATAGTTACTGAGGTCTAGAAATTTGTCAGGCTTAAATAGCCAAAGGCATAAGAGAGCCTGTGGGGACTTATGTTGCCCGAGGCCTAGGGCCGTCAAAGGCAAGCCACCAAAGGCATTAGAGAGCCCGTAGGACTTACCTCTTTCAGAGGATTCTAGGGTCGTCGGCTGGCCTTGGCTATAGGAGAGCACAGCGGGACTTATCTTTCGAAGCTAAAGCGATCGAGCCCAGTCGCGAGAGCATTTAGGCCATGTAGATGGAGAAATAATGCAACTTTTATTCATTCACCAGAACAAGGAAACAATCATCTCATAATAATGGAGAGTTATTGAAAATACTTCTTTAAATAAGCCGAGTTCCAAGGGCGAGATTCTATCTTTCTATAAGGGGATTGTATTTTGTACGCACCCTTTGACCCATCGTTAGCCACTATGAATGGACCTTCCCAATTGGGCTTGAATTTTTCCTCCTCAAAGGTACGTCGTAGGATAAGGTCACCTTTTTTGAAAATTCTATGTTTGATGATTTTCTCTCTTTGGCACCAGGCTTGGCGATGATACTCGACCATTTTGACTGCTGCTCGATCTTTCTTTTCCTCTAGCTCATCTAGAGCATGAGATAGTTCAGAGGTGTCATTGGTGCGTAGAATTTCTAGCCCATATTTAATGGGGATCAATGCTTCGGCTCGAAATGCAAAGGCGTATGGGGTTTCACCGATAGGCTGCTTTGGAGTTGTGCGGTATGCTTAGAGTGCAATAGGGAGTTCGTCCACCTATCTTCCTTTGTTCGATGTCAACCTCTTTTAGGTAACAAGTATTATTTCTTGGTAACCTTGAAAGCAGCCATTGGATTAGAGTATCGAGGTGGAGTAGCATTTGTATTCCATATTCGACCTGACATTCTTCCGGAACGACTTGTTAGTGAAGCGCGGGTGATTGTCATAAACTAGAGCGGGGACCGACGAAACATAATATTTTCTTTGCGCAGAAGTTTGCATCAGAGTGATACCACAATTTGGGCCTGGGCCTTTTTTGCTTTTTAGCCATTATGTGAAATAATCGGTGCCTAAGATGAATTTCCTTTTACCCGGTGGCAGAGACCAGACCCATGATATCAATACCAGTTATGGTCATGGACTTGACCTGAGAAGTAGGCGTAGTGGTTGGGACATGAACAATGTTATAAACTTTAGCGGAGTGTCACAATTTTGTGAATAAGCAGACTCTTGTTTCATTGACCTTATGTCATGTCGTGACTGGTGGCGTCAGTCGGTAATAAGATCACTACTTGATCCCATCATGTTTCGTTCAATGATATGCTTAGCCTCATCGGGAGACACACATCTCTTGTATGGTCAGAAAAATGGCGCTGTCATATATGTCCATCAACCTGAAGCACGGTTGACCTTTTATCTTTATACATTGCATTCTATCTTGACGAGGTCCTTTTCAATAGTTAGTAATGGGGATGTCAGGAGTTACCATCATGGGTTTAGGTAGTTCAGGATTTTGTCTTTGGAGACCGGAAGATTGGGTCATATCTTCAATATCGCATTGTGAGAAGGCATGCAACACTCTAGGCATGGGTTTGCTAGGGATTATGATACCATCTTGTTCTCATCCTTGGGACAAGTACCTGAATTTCATGAATCATTTCTCGAGACTATGCTAGCTTGAGATGTTAGTGATACTGCATTTTGGCGCGTGATATCCTCTCCAAGTTGAGATGCAACTCACAGAATCATCAAAGTCTGGGGTTCACCATTGATAGTTTCTTTGGTAGCTAGCCATAGCACGAGTATGACTTCGCCTCGACTGTTTATTTGGGGCAGCAAATGAGGTGACATCTTGAGATAAGTAAACCTAGAGACTATAAGACCATCTAGGCTCCTCCTCCGTGCTGGATGGGCCATCAGGTTTCTTCGGTATCACCGCGTTTTGTGATGTTGTGAGATTAGAGACATCGAACATTTAGACCTGTGAAATTCGCGAGGACGACCCTTTTATGAGTGAGTCTCGGACAGTGTACAGCATCAGACTGAAGCAATTCAGTGACCATTTCAAAGTTTCTCCCCAAGTATTTGGCTTATGGTGGCTCTGATCGGATCATTGGTGGGGATGATAATGGTGTGGGCACAGGTAAGGAGCATAGCTTCCTTTCTTTGCTCTGTTAGTAATTTAATGCAAATTCTTCAAAGTAGTGCTTGGTTTCGACACGATAGGTGAAAATGTGTGCTATAAATGTATCGATCTATGTTCTGAAGTGCACATAGTATAAGTAATATATTGTGAAAAGTACGAGTGTTGTCACGATGAGTGCCTAAAACACTCATCTTCCGCCTACGTCAGTTCTTCATTTTCTACATTTATTTTACCGTGAATTTATAATTTTTGTGGCTAGATCTGGATTTGGTATCACAGGTGATTAGTTCATTGGAGCGTAAAGAAGCGACTTTGGAGCGGGTTTTGGAACAATGAGAAGCAGGCAAGGAAGTGATTGTCACGTCGCGGAGTATCCTTTACGTCGCAGGCGTCCCTCCCACGTCGCGACGTCACCACGTCGCGGCGTCGGCTTCGAATGCGCACCTCATGTTTAAAGTACGGAATGGCTCTCGAGAAATTAGGGCATGTGGGCGTCTGACGGAGCGCGGGCTTCGAATGATGACAAAGCCGAGTGCGGGAATTGCCGCTTTTCATTTTTGGATATTTTTCGTATATTAGAGCCATGTTTTCTTTATTAAACATTTCATCTTTCTTTCATTATGTTCTAGATCTTTCTAGTTACGTCGAACCCCGTCATATGATGGATTAAAGATGGATCTTATGTTATTCAGTTGTTTATAAATTGTCGTATCTATTCTATACCTGTAGTTTAATTATATGATAATGTCCGGGCCGCATTAGTATAATCGTGATCGGAGATCCGAGATCTCGAGAGGATGAGGGTATTCAGTGGATCCGGGCAGAGAGCTTTCAGCCGATTCTATTAATAGAGATATTCGAACCCGAAGTGGCATCCGGTTAGAAACATTTAAGCATTTTTAACATCGAGCCTGGATAGAGATATACTCGATTCTATTCACGCAGATAGCGCGATATATTCGAGAGAGGATATTCGTAGGCAAGACCACTCTCACGCTGACATATTATGGTAAATATATTGAATAACAATATCTTTAAAAGCAATCCATCGAACGATGTGGGAGATATAACCCTAGTTTCAAAACCAATACTGATTAAATACATTAGTTTAGTAGTTCGCGATATTTGAATTCTCCTAAAGTCACTTTTTTTCGTATATTATCTAAAAAGCAACTGTAGTCAATATACCTTCCCCGTGGATCGATATCCGTATTCCTTAGGTACACTTTTATTACTCGACAAGCTTATACTTGCGCTGAATAGGTAATCTTTTATATTTTTCGCATAATTTTATATACATACTACTAAACGCCCGCTGCTTTGGCGCCAGCTGTCGGAGAGGTTTAGATTGATATAGAGAATTAAGCAAATAGATATTACTCTGAAGTTTTTTTTACTTTGTTTTGTTCTATCTCTACAAGTGTCGGGTCAATCGGTTTATTCGGGTTCGTGTGTATCGCGTTGATGTGGTTCAAGATACGCGACGAATGGATCAGTCAATCAACACCGGCTTGATCCCAACCAAAGACTTCGCATTTGATCGCCACGAGAACAACAGAACGGAACAAATTAGAAATCCAATAGTCATGGAAACAATCGGGGCGAACAAGATCTCGTATCGAATGCGACCGGAACTACAGAGAGGGCCGAAATGGAAATCATGGAAGGAACGTGCACCAGACCGCTTATACTGTACCGCATGACCCTTTCATGCTACTAGATGAGTTCGTGTTACCGCCAACTCGGCTGCTCGTGACAAACACGTACGGCCACCTATTCAAGCAACAAACACTTCAATTAGCCACACAAAGATGTGACAGCCAGATTATCTTGTTCCAATGGACTACCCCATGAGAACCCGAACATTTGATTGAACTTCCTAAGTTTGCGATACATCGGCATAATCTGAGTGACTAAGAAGCTCTAAGGTTACTTGTTCCTGACTTTCACTGGGATAGAGCCAACACCGGCTAACTGGGCCACCATCAGATTCCATTACTACATGGAACGATTTGGCGTGGAAAATTTCCAATTTCAAGTTCTTCCCACCTTCGAAAATTGCTCAACTTCAGGCAAGAGATCAATACGCTTCGACAACTAGAGGGGGAGAACCCAGCGTAAGCATGACGATTTCACGACCATCGCGGAAGTGCCCACACCACCGACCGACTAGATGGACGCAGTTCACACCTTTATAATGGTCCGAGAAAATGCGACTAGAACAATGATCGATGCTTCCTACTGAGGAGTTAATCGATGAAGAAAACCACGTGACTGCTTATGAAATCTTAGAAGATGCTGCGACCAACATTAATCAATGGCCTAGAGAGAAAACTACACCAGTAAAAGCGGTGGGTGGCACAGATAATGAGGTCCTCAACAATTTGGTTAATCATGTGGCACAGCTGACGAAACAGTTAAACAGACAGCAAGTAACCGCGAACGCCATACAGACCAACCCATGGGAGTTATGTGAATTCGGTGAGGATAAAGACAATAGTTAATAGAATGTCGGCCAGAAATCAAATCAGAGCAAGCCTAAGATGTGTCGAGGTTCAGCCAGAATCAATATCAGCAGCAAGGTCAGTATGGGGGAAACAACTATCAAAATCAAAATTAAGGCCATGGCAAGGTAATAACCAATGAAATTTTAATAATCAACAAGGGTATGGATGGAGGAATAATCAGAACAATATGCCATCAAACCGAGATAGTGAACCACCTCCTGAGAAAAAGATGGACTTAGAACAAGCCCTTGCACAAATGCTGACCTCCCACTCTGCCTTCATGAATGAGACCAAGGCGAATATGCAGCAACAGGCAACCCAATTGAACAATCAAGCGGCACAATTGAGAAATTTGGAGGCAACCGGGATCATTGCCAAGCAATTCAGAGGTAAACCCTAGAGGAGAAGGGATAGAGTACTGCAAAGCCATCACTCTAAGGAGTGGAAAAGAGTTGAAATCTGCCGCAGCCTAAAGGGTAAGAGAATTGGAAAATTAAGGAGCAAGACCAAAGTGATCCCGACCGACCAGATGGAAAATGAGCAACCACGAGATGTGAGAGCAGCCAAGGATAATAAAAGGTGGAAGAAACTCCAGAAATGCATTAAAAATGTATGAACCTGTCTTACCAATCCCATACCCTCGCAGGTCAAGAAAGGTAAATCGGAGAAGAGCCGCAAAAATTTCGACATCTTCAAGAAAACTACATAATATACATTTTCGGGAGGCATTGGAGAACATGCCTAGTTACGTGAAATTCATGAAAAGATCTTAGCGAGTAAGAAGAAGTTAGAGGAATATGGGACTATCGCCTTTAATCGAGGAATGCAAAGGTTATCCAGAAAAGAAACTTCCCCAACACTTCAAGACCCGGTAAATTTGCTATACCGTTTCTCTATGTGGAATAGGGTATCGGAAAACCTTATGTGACTCGGGGAGCGAGCATCAACTTGATGCCACTTCGATGTTTAAAAGGTTAAAGTCAGAGAACCGAAATCAACCACAATCGCCCAATAACTTGCTGACAGGTCAGCAAAATTCAACACCCTCGAGGTATAGTCGAAATGCGGTTAGCAAAAGTTGGTAGGTGTTCGCCCTTCCGCCAGACTTTGTCATTCCGGGACATGGAGGAAGACGACCTCGGTTCCCCATCATACTGGCAGACCTTTCAGCCACAGGAAAAGCTCGAATCAATGTGCAAGAAGGTGAACTCAAACTAAGAGTCCAAGGAGACGAGATCACTTTCCATGTCTTCCAACCCACGAAGCACCCAGATGACGATCCAAATGACGATATCTCGCATCTCATTTGGCTACGTAGAGTTTGCAAGACGATGCGAAAAACTTCGTGTGATAAGCCTATGATCGTACGTAAAGACACCGAGAAGTGCAAGCAAGGGCGTGAATCGGTAAGAACATTTCCCCATCCACCTTGAACATGCAGGGTGTGAGCATTATGTGGGGATGTATAAGCATTTCCCATTCCTTCTAATCATGTCAGCAAAGTGAGATCTTCGTGGTCAAGCCGAAAGCTAACGACATTAAACATACGCTTTCTCGGGGAGGCAACCCAAGTGTTCTTAAACTTTCCTTTTGTTCGCTCCAAGTTCCATTGTTTATTTTCCCAATTTTAGGTTTTTCGCTTTAATCATGATCGTATTTCGCCGGTTTGTTTACCGTGATGCGCTTATTCAAATGGGGAGGATTCGCTCCAATCCACGCGACGCAAGCTCATAGAGTCACGCGCTGAGAGGTGGGTTCAGCGTTCATGAAATCTTCAATATGCTCGACCCTTTTTCTCTTCCTCGCCACGTCGCGACGTTGTCTTTCACGCCGCACCGCCAAATTAACACTCCTTCGCCACGCCGCGACGTGTATTTTCACCGCCGCGACGCCAATTTGTAATATCTCCGTCACGTCAGCGACGCGGTCTTTTCACGCCGCGATGCGGATTTCACACAAGCCTCCTCGCCACGCCGCGACCGCCATCCCCACGCCGCGACGCCATTTTAACATGACTGGGCTCACGTCGCGACGCTGTCTAGTGAAACCTCCGTCACGCCGCGACGCGGACCCCCGCACGTCGCGACGCCACCGCTTTAAGCCCAAGGATCAGTTCATTTCGCTTTAACCGCGACACACTCCAAATTGAAACCCTTAGTTTCCTCGCACCAGCCGCTCACCGGACTTGCTCCGAGCCCTTGTTTCCACCGGGCCTGAGGCCTTCCATTGTTCTCCGACCCTATCAGGAGCTCTACGAGCCACCCTCTTCCCCGGTTCCGGTCATTGTGGCATTTCCCACCGTGCTCTGCTCTAGCCAGGCCGATTCTAGGTACCTTTGTACCTGTGGTGGCTCGCGGGGCGAATAAGTGCCCACAGGAGTATTTTTAGGCCTAGATTGCAAGGTCTTTAGTCTTGAGTTAGAGTTCAGTCTTGAGTCTTAGTTAGTTTTTCTAGCACATTAGGTGTTTGTGTTTTTGTCCAAGTCAGTAGGTGCCCACTTTGGGTCCACTACCACGTGTTCTAGATCAATATGTCTGGCAAGAGGCGTAGTTGTCACGTTTTAGGCCTGCCCAAGAAGGACCCGACTCCCACTTATGATGTCTCTGCTTGTAAATGCGAAGTCGCTAATCTAGCTTGGCACCATTTGCAAAAACCCATCCTTCATCAAGGAGAAGGGGTTTCACCACCCGTGACTTCTTCCGCAAGACAATTGCGCTAAGGGATGGCGTGTTTTGTGCCAATCCACCCTAATCCAGCGCGATGAGTGTGGTGCGGTGCTCTACGCCAATCTTGCTTCCCATGTCTTGAAGAAAGTCGTATGGGCGCATTGATCGACTTCGCATGGAGTCGATCAATAGTTACTACACTAGCATGTCCCTTCCGAGTCGCTCGACGGCTCCGTGAGCACCTCGACTACCCCGAGATTATACGCCAGACGAATTCAATGGGCGGAGAGTGGAAATCAATAAATATGGCCATGCTAAGCACACTCAAGGCCAAGCATTTGGCCTTCATTCCTGCTGTCCGCACCACTTCATCACTTCGTCTCATCCCGGGCGACGAACGCGGTGTGAGGATCGCTTCAATGTCGTGCTCAACTACGCCATCTTACTGGTATACCCTTCGATGTCAGAAGGTTATCGAGGATGCCATCATCCATAACCCGGATGCGAAGATGAACCTAGACACCCCTTCCGATCTTTGGCTTTCGGTGAACAAGCCGGTGCCCTCGATGACATCGACACTTGGCTTCACCCAATCAAAGCTATAGCCGCGGCTGCTGACACACTGTGTCCCTGCAACCCGAGGGGGCCTACGATTCAGTCATGTGAGCCCTGATCGAGGATGAGCTTTGCGATACTCCAAGCTCGCTGGATTCCTAGGCGACACCCGTGATGACATAGGCTGGTCCTCGTCTACTCCACCCTCCACCACTCACTCCCTGCCTCACCCACCTCCACCTCACCTCACCCCGTGCCAGCCTCAGTCGGCCGTTCTCCTCAAAGCTCACTGCATCTTGAGGACCCTGCTCACTCACCGAGCGCTCACTTATTTCGTATGATCCACCGAAACTCGCATCAGATATTATGCGCATTTGACGACCCATCACCCGGCCCACGCAAACACCTACATCACTACCATCCATCTATCTCATCATCGCGATTCTTCCGAGTCCTCGATTGTTTGTTCTGCACCTGCATCGGCATTTTTGTCAGGATGTGGTGACGGCATCATGTTTTTGTGTTTTGTTTATCCGTTGTTTCGTTTTTAGTAGTATGTAGTCTTTCAACTGCACCGGGAGTGTTATATTAGTTGTGTTTTTTTAGTATCACATGCGCTATCGGTGGTGTTTAGGTTTAGTTTTAGTTTATTTTGCATCGACTTTCATGTCGGGAAGGAGTCATGTAAGAAGTTGTTCATATGGTGTTCAGACATTCTCGTGGGTACATGTCACACCAAGGTGATAATGTGCCGCTGTTGAATATCGAGGATCATTTTTGGATTGAATTCACTATAGACTTGTTCAAATGCATACATTTGCTTTAAGTGATGCTCTGTAATTAGGTCAATAGGTGAAAAGGGCTAGTAATCGATCCCGGTAGTCAAGAAACCACTCTCAAAGACCCTATCACACTCACACACTAGTGACTTTCTCGTAGTATGCAGGTATAGGTGCCGAACCAACTACTAAAGTTCGATCAACCTAGGGAGATTCGAACCATTTGAGTGATGGGACACCTAATCAAAAGAGGATTGCCATCGAGCCCCAACCAAAAAAAAAAAAAAAATTATTACAAAAACAATAGAAAAAGAGAAAAAGAAAAAGAAATATGACAAAAAATAGTATATGATAGGAATAAGCTGGATCATCCAATCGGAACTCGGCAATACCTTGAAGGGCCTATCAAAGCTTCACGCGCCGGGTGCCAACTCGGGCCGGGAGTCATCGACTCACCCGCCCGCTACATGGGACGTAAGATGGATCATTCACGCAACCTAGAGCCTTTGAAGCTCGTTGAGGTTCGTGAAGTTTGAGGGGACTTGAATGCCCGGTGCCCTTAACCAATCGTGGGGAGTCACCACGATCCCTCATGCATAGAACACTCAACTAAAAACTTTGGCACTAGATATTCTTCCATTTTGTTTTTGTGTGGCAGGACGCTTTCTAGTAGTCGGACATGAATAAAATGGGCGTTGCTCCTATCCTTTTCTAGTTGGCTTCTTCCAAATAGGTGAGTTGAACTTAAGTTTGGGGGTATCGGAACCTAGGCATATACTGGAGGTCACTCATTATAAGCACATAGGGATTTTGGGAAAGGCTATTGAACACCATGGGATTTGATGCACAAGTCACTTCCACCTATCTCAATCGAATTTACCGAAAGTCAAATACCTGCATGCATTTTCTGAACGTCGAGCAAAACAGTGGGAGTGTGGGTCAGTTCAAATTGATCCCCACTTTTCAAAGATGTGCATTACTACGCTTGTGTGAGTCCGTCATTCATGAGGTAGTTCCTGGCGAGTCGCCCTGCTCGAGACAAGCAAGAAAACTAAGTCGGGGTGATGACGCCTAAACACTCCATCTTACACTCGCCACGTTCTTCATTTTCACATTTATTTTATAGTAATTTTATAGTTTTTTGTGGCTAGATCCCTGATTTGGTGTCTGGTGTGATTGCGTGTCTGAGCGTGAAAGAGCAAACTTTGGAAGCGCTTTTGGAACAATGAGGAGCAGTAAGGAAGTGACTGGCCACGCCGCGATGACGCCACACCACGCCGGTCGCGACGCCACCACACAAGGACGCTACCAAAATCTGCACCTCATCATTTAAAGTACGACGGCTCGTAAATTAGGCATGTGGAGGCGTATCGATCCGAGGCACCCGCCCAGAGCAGAGTGACACCGGCTTCGCGGAAGTGCCCGGAATTGTGTACCGCTTTTCATTTTGACATTTCGATATTGTGAGCCATGTTTTCTTATTAAATATTTTCATCTTTTCTTTCATTATGTTCTAGATCTTCTAGGGTTACGCTTAACCCTCGTCATATGTGATGGATTAAAAGATTGATCTTTTATGTTATTCGCCTGTTTATAAATCATCGTATCTATCTCTATACTGTAGTTTAATTATATGATAATGTCTGGCCAGCATTAGCATAATCGTATTGGAGATCCGAGATTCGAGAGATGAGGGTATTCGTGGATCCGGTAGAGAAGCCACCTCGATTCGTTAATAGAGATATTCAACCTCGAAGTGGCATCTGGGGTTAGAACATTTAAGCATTCGGGAATACTGAGCTCCGATAGAGATATACTCCGATTCTATTCACGAGATAGGCTGACATATACCTTAGAGAGGATATCTCGTAGGCAAGACCACCTCGCCAGTGACATATTATAAATATATTGAATAACAATATCTTTAGAAAAGCAATCCATCGAACGTGACAGGGGGAGATATAACCCTAGGCTTCAAAACCAATACTTTGATTAAAAAAATTAGTTTAGGTAGTCTTCGCATATTTGAATTTCCTCCTAAAGTCACTTTTCAGATATTATCTAAAAAGCAGAACCTTTGTAGTCAATATACCCTTTCCCTGTGGATCGATATCCGTACTTTAAGTATTAATTATATTACTCACATGCTATATTCTCACAAGACATGCATACATTTTACACACCGCGTTGTCCGCCTGTCAGTCCCACGAGGATTGAGTTACTAATTACCGAAATTAGAATAGTCTTAACTTTATTTAGACTACACAAATGGGAAGAGATTAAAATAGAAAATAAATTGAATTAAAGAAATCCTAAACTAAAGTCTCTAACATACAAAGGCAAAAAGTAGTTACAAGAAAGCATAGGGTTTTGATTTCATCTAACAAATTCCTATGGTGAGGCTCTATTTGTTCCTAATGATGCCTAAATTATATATTAATGGAGGATTTCACCTAAGCATGTGTTATTCTTTCTCAAGCAATAACAATCTACCCTTGGAAAATGTTCTAATGTATCTCTACCTCAAACCATCATAACCAAGGATTGCATTAAGCATTAGAAATCCACAAAGACCCACAAATATCTCTATTCTTTGGAGAAACATGACATTTTATTCATGGTCTAACCTAATTATTGTTTCTCAACCTCAAATTAGGTCATAAATCATGTTAATGGTGATCAATCATCAACAAGCATTAAGAATTCAATAGAAAATTCAATATATAAGAAATCCAAACATCAAAGATTACAAATCAAAGTTTAACACCATAGTTCATTGTTTGGACTACATCAAAACCCTAGAAAATGGGATTAGCTTATGGAAGGGGGAAATACAACCATAAAAAATGAGAAAAAAGCAAGAAAATAGGAGAAGAGGATAGATGAAACCCATTTATCTTCTCAAAATCTCATTTTTCATCTTCTTCAAGGCCAAGAACCGATCTCCCTATGAGAGATTTGCCTTTGGGTGTTTCCACCCAAAGGATCTTCTCCTTTTTTGCCTCCATGAGCCGCTCCCGAGCTCCCATTGAACTTCCTTGCCAAAAAAAACTCCTTCTCCAAGCCCTAATCTCGTTCTTTTAATGGCCAAAAAACAGAGAGAAAATATGGGCTTCGGAAGAATCGTGGGCCCCAACATCCACGCTGTAGCATGATGGATCTCATGCTACGACGTGGAGAAAATGGGGAGATACTGGAAGAAGGGACGCCTAACCACGCCATAGAGTGAAAAACTCACGCTACAGCTAAGTTTATCACGCTATAGCATGAGAAATTTCAGCAGCTTGCTTTGTTTTTCCTCCTCTGCTTCCTGATGCCATCACTTTCTAGTCCGAACTCCAAATTGAGCAATCTTGGTGTCGTTGGAAATCTATTGAAATGTAGAATCCATCCATATAAAGCTTGATGCCATTGGAGCTCATCTTATAGCTAAAAATTTCAAAGTAAAGTGGTTGTTGCTGCATGTTCTAGCAGTGCTTGCTAATTTTTCACTTTTTCGCCTTGTTTTCACTCCAATTTTGCACAATTCCCCCAATGGTTGGCCTAATCACAAAATTGAAGAAAGAGAGCATTATGACACTTATTTATCTCATAAAACTTCTAAAACCTAAGTACAACATGGGGATGAAATGAGTATTTAAGATACTCATCAAGCATCTATTAACATCTTACTCACAAAGTAAACCGGCCTTTGTTTGCCGTCTTCGTCCACCCTTATCAGAGTTGGGCTTACTATTGTGGTCGAGGCTACGAGATACAAATAGAGCTCCTCGCCCTCAATATGCTGAGATAAAGTTAGGGGGGAGGCGAGGTATTCTTTAATATCATGAAAGGCCTTGTCGCATTCAGGCTCCCACCCTTCTGATGAAACTCCTTTCAAGGCTATGAAGAACGGGCAAAGACGATCTAAATATCGAGATATAAACCTATTTAATGCTGCCAGCTTACCTATGAGAGCTTGTTTTTGGTAATAGGGTTTGCATCTGCATGGGAGCCATCTCCATCCTTCTTTTGCTGACCAAAAACCCAAGGAAATTTCTGAACTCAATCCCAAAAGCGCATTTATCTAGATTCAGCCACATGTGATGTAATCTCATCAAGTGAAATGCTTGTCCAAGTGAGCCAAATAGTCCTCACGAGAGCTCAACTTGACTAGCATGTCACTGATATATGCTTTCATGGTTTTTTCCAGCAGAGGTTCGAAAATACGGGACATCATGCGCTAGTAAGTGGCCCCGACATTCTTAAGACCAAAAGACATGACTTTGTAACAATACATCCCCATTACTGTTATGAATGTTGTGTTTGCTGAGTTGGGGGGAAACATCGGCATCTGATTGTAGCCTGAGTATGCGTCTAGAAAGGATAACAACTCATGTCATGCATCTACTATCTGATCGATGCGTGAGAGAGGAAACGTGCCTTTCGGGCAAGCATCATTTAAATCATAATAGTCGACACACACGTGCCATTTTCCATTCTTTTTGGGGATGACTACTATGTTGGCTAACCATTCAAGGTATTGAATCTCTCTGATGAAACAAGCGCAAGGAGTTTGTCAACTTCTTGTTTTATGACTTCTCGGCATATTGGATGAAGTCGCCTCAATTTATGTCGTATCTGTTTATACTATTTTTGAAGGTTTAAATGATGTTGAGCCAAAGTGGGAGAAATAGCAGGGATATCGATATGGGACCATGCGAAGATTTCAGAGAACTCCTACATAAGTGATAAGAAAGAGTAAATTTCTTCTCGAGAGAGAGATACTCCCAGATTAACCTGTTCGAGCCATTAGGGACCAAATAAGGGATGTGGTTGTAAAGGCTCCACAGTTTTGGAATCATTATGCTCGGCAAAGCGAGCCTCTAGTTATTTTTGCTATTTGGTTGGCGCGTCATCTTTCTGTTGTTTGACCTCATAACATGTCCTAGTTTCTTTCCGGTCTCCTCTTATATCAACCTGGCCCAGTGGAGTTCGGAAACTTAGCATTTGGTGGTAAGAGGATGACAATGCCTTCATCGCATGAAACCAGGTGCGCCCGAAGATAGCGTTAAAGGATGAAGGCTCATCAATCACTGTGAGTGGGACCAGGGGTGTGACCAGTCCTATCGAAACTGGCAATATTATTTCCCCCAATGAATTAGTTTGAGATCCGTTGAAGCCGACTAACACCCTCCCTGGATTGCAAAGATTGTCTTGCTTATAGCCTAAGCGGAGCAAGGCGGGTTAGTAGAGAAGGTCGACAACACTGCTAGGGTCAATCAATATTCGTTTCATCAAGTATTTTCCGACTTCCAAGGTTAGAGCAAGTGCATCATCATGAGGCATGGATAATTAACTTAGAGGAGATTCGGAGAAGGTAATGATCCTGTCGATGGGTCGGATGCTGCTCAGGGAAAAATTATAATTAATTCCGGCCATAAAGATACCCGAGCGCAGTTTATCTCAGATTTTGGGCAATGTCGGGCCAACGAATATTATGTCTATCACTGGTTGAGAGTTTGCGGGTTACAATGGTTGAGACTACCTCCTCAACGTATTCCTACAAATGTCCCTTCTTGGCTATGAAATTCAACAACCATTGGGATCAGTAACATTCATTGGTTCAATGTCCGATGTCCCTTTAATACTTGTAATACCGGGATTTGTCTCTTCCTTCTAGATCACACCATCTAAGGTCTAGGCTACTTGAACCCCTGAAGAGATTGAAGGATTAGGAGAAATTGAGAAGGTGGCAACGTGATTCATGTCTATTCCGAGCTACTATCCCACCTTGGATTCTCGTCGGCTCGTTTTCCAGACCTTTTGGGTGTGTTGTGAAGATCGGCTCGTACCAGATCTTTATGCTCATGCTTTCCCTTCCTATCTTGATTGTCGCGACCCCTTTTTCCTCTATTCTCACCGTAGTGCCTAGCTTCTGACTGATTGGTGTGAATCATAACTAGCATTTATAGCGTGCTTTTTATGTGATTATGTAATTTAAATGCTAGATTCACACCTATATTCCTAAAGATTACACTAATCCCTCATTTGCTTATGTTTTTCAGGATTAAAAGGGAAATCCAACAAGGAAATGGCAGAAAGCTAAGAAGAACATATTGTTCAAAGCACTAGTTCGCCGAGGCGAAGCGAAAGGCGAAGAAATACTTCGCCGAGGTAAAGGACGCACAAGCTGTAACAACAAATGTCGACTTTTAAGCCCATTTTTTGCCCATTTTCCAACTCCTATAAATATATGTATTTGAGACTTGATTATGATTTGGTTTTTGGGAAAGATAACACCCTCCTTAGGGTTTTTTTCCTCTCTTTTTCTTGAGTCATTTTAGGGTTTTTGATTTTGTTCATTTCTACTTTGGATTTGAGGCTGATATTGAAGATTTAACTTGTAATACCCCAAATTATACCCTGAAAGTTTTGTAACATGTTTAGGGTATAATAAAAGTAAATGTATATTTTTCTGGAATAAAATAATGCTAAAAATAAAATAAGCAAAACTTAATTAATCTTATGGCTATGTAAATTAGTATCATCAACTAGACTTAAAGGTCATAAGATGAAAAAACTATATGCTAAGTTAGAAATTAGATAAGTTGATTTGAGAATAAAAGGAAAATGAAGGACTAAGTTGTAAAAGCCAAAAATGGGATAAGACCAAACATGGTCTTAGAATTTCCATTTGGCTTAGAAAAGTTTAGGGCATTTACAGTGGAAGAAGAAGAAGAGAAGAAGAGAGAAAGAGAAGGAGAAGAAGAAGGAAGAAGGAAGAAGGAAGAAGAGAAGTTCAAGAATTTAAGGTATGGATACTAGTTAAGGAATTGTATGGAATATGTGTATGGAAATATCTTATAGAGACTATGTGTTTATAATGTATAAGGAATTGTGTTTAGGTTGGGGGTTTTCCTATTTGTTGGTTAGGAATTCTCCTAACTTCAACAATGAAATTGTTTTATTTGGTTGTGGTCCTCAATGGAGGAAAAATTTGTATAGAGAAAATGTTGGGTTTTAGGGGAGATGTTGTCCGTTTTTTTAAACCTATGTTTTTGTTTTGGCCATAACATGGCCATCACTCATCTAAATTGAGTGATTCAAAATTTTGGATAAACTAGACTTCTAGGAAAAAAATCTCCTTGAAATAGGTGTATGCAAATTTGGACCCCATTAGACCTAGAAAATTCGTCAAAGTGAGGCTTTGTTTTCGGTCACCTCGTTCGCCCGATACGCTGGTTTCGTATCAGCTTGAGTTTCACTCATCCAAATTGAGTGATTCAAATTTTTGGGTAAACTAAACTTCTAGGAAAACAATCTCCCTGAAATAAGTGTATCTAAATTTAGACCCTATTGGACCAAAAAAATTCGTCAAAGTAAGGGAACAATTCTGTCCCTGAAATCTGTCTCAGAACAGTCTCCTGAACTGGAGTAATTCCGATTGTTTAAATCATAACTTGAGTTATACTGGTCCAAATGAGATGATTCAAATTTCTGTACAAACTAGACATATGGGAGAACAACGTTTAGGAAGAAATTATGGTCAAATTATGACTCTATCATTCTCAAAAAAATTTCAAATATAGGACACAATTCTAGATTCTATTCCGAAACTGTCCAGGAGCAATTCGGCATGTTTAGACCATATCTCCCAAATCAAAAGTCCAAATGACATGATTTTTAAACCATAAGAAACTTAAGACAGGGGTATATTGAGTTAGAAGATCACTTTCTCTAACAACTCAAGCATAAGGTCAAAATTGTAGTCGAAAATATTTAGAGCGCCTCAATTGTTCAAAGTGCACTGGTTATGGAAATTGAAATTGTATAAAGGCTATATAAATGTATTGTTATATGAAATAATGCATCATAGTAAGTTGATTATGATAACATGTGTTATGAAAGCTAAAGATAATACACATATAATTTTGTTTTATGAAAAAGTGAAAAGTACAGTTAAATGTTTATAAAAGATTATTGATTCGTGCCACAGTAGGGTGATCCAGAATCAACAAAATTTATATCCTAAGTTCCTCCTACTGTCGTAGTCAAGCTACCGGCAAAGATAAATGTCTAGGGCCGAACATTGTGGATGGGTTTTCTTCTGCATAAATGATTTGAGTGAAATCAAAATTGGTGAATTAAATTGGATTTTAAGGCTCGTAAAAACAGGGAGTCGATGGTTGGAAAAACTGAAATTTAAATAAAATAAAATGTAAAATAGAACTCCTTGAAGCAGTGGGCCACTGAGTTTAAGATCCTAGGCTAACTGAGAGGTCCCCGGGTTAATTTCCTCGCTTAGAGAAGATGACATATAGTCATCTCCCGAACCGGATTCCTCATTTGGCATTAAAACGAAACTCCTAATAATTTTCCTTTTGATAGAAAGCATTTATTTAACATTTATGGTTCCCTACGCTGAAAATCAAGCTGACTCATCCTACAATGATTCAGAAAGGGTAACTAATGAATCTCATGATCTAATAATGGGGCATCCACGAACCCTAAAAGATTACTTTCGCACGATCAAAAGTGGATGCACATACAAGAACCCTAACTCCTAATTTACCTCGCTGGCTCGTAGCAGCTCTTCCATTAGATCTGATACACGCCCAAAGCCAAGAACGGCACTAAACCCCAAAAGCTTCGCCAAGTATTACCAAAGAAAGCACATCAAAGAGCTAAACCTATAAATGAAAATTAAACCAAATGATAAACCTCACGTGATGAAAAATGTTGGAACCACCGCCACTTAAAGATCTCACCTCCCGCTGTTCTTTACTTCAAGAAGGAAGGGTGGTTTTAGCCGGGCCATCCTCCAAGTTGTCATCCTTGAGGGAAGGTTTCTGGCAACCAAGAAAGTGAGAGAAAATGAGAGAAAAGAGTAGAAAACTAGAGAAGATGCCGTATGTACCGAAAAGAGAAAGTTAGGGTTACAAACTTATATGCGGCTTATATAGCCAACCCAAATGTGAAAATACAAGAAAACCTAACATTTTGGCTAATACAAGGGACAAGTAAGTAATACACCAAAATGAAGTCGGTTGCGCATTAACATAAAAAAGATGACAAGGCAGTAATTTCGCTTTAAGTGCACAACAATTTTCGGGCTTATGTAGCGAAATTTCGCAGATAGCGAAATTGCTTAGGTAGCTTAAATTGCACGTAGATAGCGAAATCGTATAAATTTCGCTTATGCACCGCCAATTTCGCTAGCTAGCTTAAATTTCACTAGCTTAGCCGGTTCACAAGAGATAGCGAATTGAGAAATTTCGCTTATCATCAAGGAGCCTCGCAATTTAGCGAAATTCACAAGAGATAGCTTAAAATTGAGAAAATTTTGTTATCAATGCTGAATCTCGCTAGCCTAGCGGTAAAAATCCAGTTTCTCCCCGCTACTGCTCCATTGGCCACTGCTCTCGCCTCGGCTTCTCTTCCATTTTCTTCCCGCTTCATTTTTTCTATTTTCTTCTTCTTTCCTTCTGGGGCTTGATCTATGATGTCGAGTTTGACTCGAATTCTTCGTGTTTGATCACCAACAATGTTGGCACAGATTAGCTCGCAAAAACCGGCAAAATTGCCACAAAAATGTAATCAAGAGGAATAGTAGGGACCTTTAATATGTAAATTGGGTTAATTATAACAATTAGTACACAAAAAGCGCTTAAAACTCCATTAAAAATAGGGTTCAAAATAAAGACTCTCAGCACTAATCACACCCCCTTAACCTACACATTGCTAGTCCCTTAGCAATGAAAGAAAGAAAGAAAGAGAGAACATACAAAAATGATAAATAAAATAGTATGCACAAAATGGTATTTCAAAAGGTTGTGAAAGAGTAATGTTCGACCCTAAGTAAGAATCATATCAATGCCGTGTCCAATAACTATCACTTAGAGAATGAATACCATACAAAATTGAGTATCAAAAGAGTCTCCATCTCGAATCAACCAACTTCCACCCAAAATCTAAGTGTTTATTTGATCACCAACAATAAAACTCCACTAAACTCCGCACTTCCCCCAACCTAGATACTACCACGCACTCCAGAATGTTAACCAACCTAAATAGATCGTGACTCACCTCTTTATTCCACAATTCCTTTGCGCTTGTAGGTGCAATGCCGAGGAATCGACCTCACCAAAGTCCATGTAATGGGATCCACCATGACTTTAAATCCAATTAAGGTTTAGGCACCAAGTCATAAGGATCTTTCAACCACAAACTCTTCTCGTGTTTCACCTGGATTTCGTAATGATTTCGAGACTCAAAGACTCACAACTTGCCAACCCACCTCCATCCACCCATGTAGCGACACTAAGTCGGTGACTCCCAACCTGAAGGTTTAGGGCAATCGGGCTTTAAAGGCTTTCACATATACCCTCGGACTGCGTTTCGGGTTTCATGCAGCATTGCACTTTTATTCTTTTATTTTCTTTTTCTTTTCTTTTCATTTCTTTTCTTTTCTCGTTTTTTCTTTCTTTTTCTTTTTCCACATACAGTCCTTAACCTATTAAAGGTGGTCAATGAAACTAGGTAGGTTATGCAAAGTAAAGGAGGGTGCAAAGTTTTTCGGGCCTATCAATGAAATCTAATGTGCTTGTGTGTGGTTAGCTAAAGGTGGAAGAAAAGGTCAAATCAATAAGAATTCAACTAATCATTCACTAACTAAGCATGGAACCAATCTAACATCAATAGAATTTACCACAGCTTCAATTTTTTCAAACCACAGGTTAGGTAAAACCATAAAAATTTTGATTACAAATGGGTCCAGATTTGAAAAGTGTCATTAGTATGCCTTATAGAAAGGGAACCCAACAAGCCACTGAACATCACAAAATGGGCTTGAACAAAATGATAACAAAACATAAATACAAAATCCACTTCCTTTACTAACTCTCCCGCCAACCCAAACATCTCGGTTTCCGAAATGGGGCTCAAATTGGAAAATTAGAGAAGGAAGTGTTACCTCCTTGATGAGATGTGATCATTTCTGCATAGGAAACTTCGCAAGCTTCCATCGACACCTTATTCAATTCGCTTGGGCCTTCAAATAAACAAGTTAGGAGAAGAAAAGAGAGGAAAAGTGACCAATTGACCATTTTTAAAATTACACTTACAATAATCTCAAAATGTTCTTTCTGGCCATATTTGGATTCTAAAATTTCTTAAGCTTCTCTTAACTGCATTCAAGAACGCCTAAAACGGAGTTCGCATGAAAAAGCACAGAATGCAAAATCACTGGAGGCCAAATCATGCATACTGAAAATTTTCGTTAATTCAATACCGAAATTTCGCCAGTTTCAATAAATTCGCGCTAGCTAGCGAAAATTTGGCATTTCGCTAAGTTTCATAAAAATTTCACATGTCTAATAGCGAAAATTTTTGATTTTTTTAAAATTAAATAAAATAATTAATAATTAAAAATAAAAATAAAATAATAAAATAATAAAATAAAAACATTTGTTTTTTTTCTTTTTTCAAAATTTTTTTTATATATATATATTAAAAACGATTTTTTTCAAATTTTATATATATATAATAAAAAAGTAAAAATATATATATATATATATATATATATATATATATATATATATATATATATATATATATATATATATATATATATATATATATATATATATATATATATATATATATATATATATATATATATATATTTATTAAATAAAAATAATATATAAAGAAAACAACTGCTTTTTTTTTTAAAATAATATATATATATATATAATAAAATAAAATAACATGGAACACTGTGCATGTTTTTGTCAGAGCTAAAGCCGTTGATTTCGCTAGGAATTTGAATTTCAATAGAACTGCTCCAGCGAAATCTCCTTTTCATTGGCCGTTCTTCACAGATTTTCACAGCCACGAAATTTCGCTAGCTGTTAAAATTCCATATATAGCTTAAATTTTCGTATTACTAGAATTGCAAATTCTCGCTATAATTGCGAAAATTCTTCTCAAGCCGCTATTTCATCATTTTCAATCCAAAGCCTAAAATTTTTGCACAAAAGCTATAAAAATTAATGCAAGAAAAATTGCGTAAGAGTAAAAATTAATCTAAAACATAAATTAACTAAAATTAAAGAAAATCTAAAAAGAAAAAATTAACAAAATCAAGATAAAATACTTATAAAATAACATAAGACAAGAAAATTAAAACAAAAGTGCGTGGGGAGCTTAGAAATGCCTATAGTTCAAACAAAACTAACCCGCACTAATCCAACCATTATGCCATGCAATGTAGGCAAAATTGTCATGTCTTTGATGTAGTGCAGAGGCTTGTACAAAGGGCTACTAATTTCCTGAATGTTTTGCATCACAAGCAAGATGGTGGCCTTGGTGGTGGGTGTCGAGGGGTGAATTGCGTCGCTAGTGTGAATTGTGTTGGTTAAGGTGGTATAAACTGAGATGACAAAGGCTATTGGTGGCTCGGGTAATGGATTTTGGAAGCTCTTCCCTTGCTTCCTTCCATTACTTTCCTCACTCAACAAGGGGAAGAATTTCTTCTTCTTTTCCATGGCCCATATACTCATACCTAATCAGAGGGCATCCCGCAGCCCCGAGGAGGAGCCGCTACCGATTCAACTTTCAATTCCTCCCTTCGAGGTCGCAGCTGGAGCCCGTCACCTGGTGACTGCAGTTTCGCCTCAAGCACTCATCCTCCGTATTCTCCTCATCTTGGATGAACAAACCGATTGGTGAGCTTTGAGATGGATTCCTCCAAGCAGATGTCCAATTTTGATCAATTTCGCTTGGAACCCATCCAATTCCTTGTTCAAAGGAGCCCTCCACCTGCCTCAATTTCCCTATTAGCTCGAATATTCACCCATTCTATTATCCTCTATGAAATTGTCCACTTGTTTGCTCAAATTCGTGATGGCTTCTGTTCAACAGGATAAGGGTGGTGGGCTGTTGTCATTTTCGAGAAATGGGGGCATACAAAGAGGTTCAGGAGGTGCATATTGTGGAGGTTTCGTTCCCATGAGGAATTGAGGTGATTCCCCCCAACTATGGTTGTAAGTACTACCATATGGTGAACTCATCCATTGGTCTCATAGTCCCCATGGACATGTATCCTCTAGAGTTCCTCCATAGGGTACCGACCGTATTGTTCTCCTCTAAGTGTTCCATTCGTTCAATCTAAAGTCTAATCCAAGTTCTCGAGGGAGATTGACTTTAAGTAGCCCGCTTCTAAGTTTCCAATCCACGAGAATGGATTCCTGTGAGCCAAAAAACAGTGGCACACAAACGATCCCACAGAGACTCGTTTTTTTTTTTTTTTTAACAGTGAAATAAAACTAAGAAAAAATGACTGTAAAATGATAAAAGGAAATTCAATTAAGACTCGCTGACGGTGCGATCACAAGCCGCTCCACATCCGCCAAACGCACTTAGGCACCATCCCCTGCTAACGGCGCCATTTGATCTCGCGCTACGCAGGGTGATCCGAATCAACAAAATTTATATCCTGTTCTCTCCTACCGCCGTGAGTCAAGCTTACCGCAAAGATAGCGGTCTAGGGCTTCCAACATGTGGATGGGTTTTCTTCGCATTAAATGGGATTGAGGAAATCAAAATTGGTGAATTAAATTGATTTAAGGCTTGGTAAAACAGGGGAGTTGATGGTTGACAAACTGAAATTTAAATAAAATAAAATGTAAAATAGAACTCCTTAGCTAGCACACGAGTTTAAGATCCTATAATCGTGAGAGGTCCCCTGTTAATTTCTCATGCTAGAGAAGATGACATATAGTCATCTCTCGAACCGATCTTCATTTGGCATTAAAACCTAAACCCTAATAATTTTCCTTGATAGAAAGCATTTATTTAACATTTATGGTTCCCCTGAAAATCTGTTTTGACTCATCCTACAATGATTCAGAAAGGGTAAACTAATGAATCTCAAAGGATCTAATAATAAGCATCCACCGGAACCCTAAAGATTGGGCCAAGTATTATCAAAAGTGATGCACATACAAAGGAAACCCAACCCTTTAACCTACCTCGCTGGCTCGTAAAGAGCAACCAATGGATATTAGTGTATCTAAAGCCAAGAATACACTAAACCCCAAAAGCTTGCCAAGTATTGGCCAAAGAAAGCACATCAAAGAGCTTTTAACCTATAAATGAAAATCTTTGGGAACCAAATGACAAAACCTGTCGTGATGAAAACAAGTGGAACCACCAGTTGTTCTAAAGATCTCTCACTCCCAAAGCAGAATTCCTTTTACTTCAAGAAGGAGTGGTTTTAGCCGCGCTCATCCTCCAAGTTGTCATCCTTGGAGGGCGTTTGGCAACCAAGAAAGGGAGAGAAAATGAGAGAAAAGAGAGAAAACTAGAGAAGATGCGCCGTATGTACTGAAAAGAGAAAGATAGGGTTACAAACTTATAAGGTGGCTTATATAGCCAACCCAAATGTGTGAAAATACAAGAAAGCCTAACATTTGGCTAATACAAGGGACAAGTGGTGCAATACAACAAAATGAAGTCAGGTTGGCATTAATTACAAAGATGACAAGGCAGTACTTCCTCGCTATGCACAACAATTTTTCAGCTATGCAGCCTAAAATTCCTCCTCACTCAGATAGCCTAAAAATTCCTCGGGCCTAGGCAGCTAAACTGCACGGCAGATAGCGAAACCGCAAATTTCACTGGCGACCACACTCGCTAGCTAGCGAATTTCCTCGCAATAAATAAATCATAGCTTAGCGAAATTAATAAGAGATAGCAATAAATCGAGGAAATTTCTATCAATGCGCTGACTGCTAGCCAGCTAAATTACAAGAGATAGCGGCTGAGAAACTTCGCTTATCAACTGAACTTTCGCTAGCCCAGTGAAAATCCAGTTTCTCCCAAGGCCACCGGCTCCATTGGCCACTGCTCCCGCCGGCTTCTCTTCCATTTTCTTCCCGCTTCATTTCTTCTCTATTTTCTTCTCTTCTTTCCTTCTAGCCTTCCGATCTATGACGCTGGAAGCCACTCGAATTCTTCGCGCTTTGGATCGACTCCAACAATGTTGGTGAAGGATTAGCTCGCAAAACTCCGCAAAAATTGCCACAAAATGCGATCGCAGAATAGCAGGGACCTTAATATGTAAATTGGGTTAATTATAACAATTAGTACACAAAAAGCGCTTAAAACCTATTAAAAATAGGGTTCAAAATAGCACTTTTTGGGCACTAATCAATTATTTGATAATGAATATCTCATAAGTATACATGATATCAGTAGTGTTGAATACACAAAAGAGCAATAATTATATCGAAATTTAGCACCTTCAGGTCATACTTTGCTCACATTTTGCATAAGAATAGGTACTTTTAATTGTTTTCGTGTTTTTGGACTTGTACATGTTTTTCAGGTTTCATACATAATTGTTACAAGGGTTCGTGTCCAGAAAGCGAATATGGATCATTGAGGATGATGGCAACCGCTTGGTGAAGTTTCGAGAAGTGCAACAATGCTGGGAAATAAGTGCAGAGGTAGGTGTAATCGGTACCGTCCGACCGCACTCGCATACCCATGCGCAAAGCACCGTGAGCAAACGGTGCACCGTACCGCACTAACTTGTACCGGTACCGATACGTAAGACGGCGGTCTGGAGCAGGAATACGATTCTAATGCAAGGGTACGATCGCCCTTCAAATCCATCAACCTCGAGATCACAATGGAAAGGGTATAAAAGCCAAAGGAAAGTGGAGAAGGCATCTTTGATTGTGGTTTGGTTTTCATAAAAGTGTGTTCTTCATAGTTTTGGCTAGGGTTTATAGAGTAGGGTTGAAGACTTCACTTTTCTGCAGATTTTGGATTTCAAGTTCATGTAACCTTTCAGTTAGATCACATAACTCGGTTTCTCCTTCAATATTTTGTGTTTTTGAATATTTGGTTTTGCAATTGAAGTTTGATTTTCTCAATTCTCCTTTATGATTCGTTTCTCATCAATTATGATTTGTTTTATAATTCCAATGAAGTTCTAATCTCTTATGTTGGGTTTCTAATGGTGGAAACTCACCCTGATCAAGGTAATAACCCTAAATTCTCTCTTTATAATTTCAATTTGATTGCAGGATGTTAAGCACTTGTAAAGAAACTTTATAAAACCTTAGTTAAGAGTCCCTTCACAACGTGTGAACGAGATCCTCGGGTACACGTTGTACTGATTACAAATGCAAGCTAAGAGTCTGGAATTAATTATTGAACAAGTGTTTAACATCCCCGATCGCTTTTCATTCCAAAAGAGCGTTTAACTAGTAAATCTTCCGTTTAAGACCATTCATCAAATTCGCTTCTTAGATGTGAGTTTGTAAACTAAGAGCTGGGAATTACTTGATCAATAGTGAGTTGAAACCTAAGAACCCCATCAATCATCTTCTTGTTTTAAAATAATCTATTTAATTAATTACTCAATCAACCAACCACAACCCCATAATTTCTTTTTTCAAATACACATCTTTTGGAGAATAGCTCCTAAGGATCAACTAAAAGACCACTCCTTGTGGAGATGACCTGTGGACTCCCACAGTATTACAATGCTAGACAACCTTAATTCCTACGCTTGGGAATAAAATTCAGCATACGAATAAGAACGAAGCATTTTTGGTGCCGTTGCCGGGGAGTGGTGATCAATCCAGTTGATCTGAAGAGAGTTAGAGGTAATTTGCAATTGCATTGCAAATCCGGTACATTCTCTACTTTTCTTTTTAATTTGTTTTTTATGAGGAATCTCAGTGGGTGTCTGCTTGGAAGGAGTAGGATTAGTGTATGTCGGTTTGGGCTCACAACGAGCAACGCCGACTTGTAAGAATCATACCTCCAAGAAATTCTGAAGAGTCCATAGTAAGTCAATTGTTTCAAGATAACTACTCAGCTGGACCATCCCGGGAGTCAACAACCCTTTTAATCAAAATGCTCGGCGGGATACCATGAACCAGTCAGGTCTCCATTAACTCACAACATGGAGACGTGTTGTACCCCAACAACACCGCAATAGGAGGAAATGTTAACTTTCAGCTGAATCACACAGCGCCCCCCGCTCCTTTACCTAATGGAAAGAACTCTCCGAGAGATTTTGTAACCTCAAAGAACCACAAATAAACTCATGTATTCGCTCTGAAGAGGCTAATCAATTCCCCATGAAATCGGAGATGATCCGTCTCAACGCATCAAGGGCCATTCTCAGAACCCCTATTCATCTGGGCCAGAGACTTTGAGGATGTTTCAGCAGCATTTCTCTCTACCGATCACCTCCACATAACTGCATGGTTCTATTTTCGCTGTGCGAGAAGGCCGAAATTTGGTTTCATTCGCTTGCACCCAATTCAATCTTTTACACGGAAGACATGCTGAATGAATTTCAACAAATTCCTTCCCTCCTACACGTACTAATGCTCTTATGAGCAATTCGTAGAATTTTTCCGAAAAGCCTATGAACCTTTGCCTTAGTTTGGGAAAAGATACAAGATCTCCCTCCATTACCTCCTTATCATGGCTGATGTTGGACAAGTCTCCGTGCGTGTTTTCATCAAGGGCTATCCTTGAATAATAAACAATATATCCAAATGATGTATGAGAGTTTTATGAGAAGAGTGCTAGGAGGCAATTCAACCTCTTGACACAGCGTAAAAATGCTCGAACATGGGAAACTAATACCTCCGTAGACACTGCTAAAGTGCATAGTTACCTTCAGGGGGAGGAATCCATCACTTAAGAGAGAATGATGATTTGCAAGAAAAAATCGCCAATTTAACAAGGAAGTTGGAGGCTATAGAGTTGAAAAAGGTGAACGAGGTAACTAGTGTGCCTCAAGTACCCTCGGTACCTATTGGACCCAGAGTGGAGGAGCCATGCATCATGGCGCATGACCTAATGACTCAACTATTAACCCGCCCGAACCTTCCTCGCTAAGGGAGCAATTCAAATGTGAGCAAGCTAATGCCCTAACTACCAAAAGAAACCACTCTCCAAGACTCAAAACATATAATCCGTAGTGGGTGTTGCCCCACTCTAGTTGAGAAATGAGGGAGGCCCACATAACTTGTCAAACAATCAAGGTCCCACTTATCATAATCAAGGTTTTTCAAATCCAGCTCCTCCATTTCAGGATCAAGGTCCCTAAGGATTTCCTGTGAACCCTAATCAAGGTTTCCATCCTACAAATCATGAACCCAAACCACAAACTATCAACCTCCACATAAGAGAAGTTTGGAGGATATTGTACACAGTCAGACAGACTCCAACAATCCACAACACAGAATTTCGAATCAGCTTTGAATGTGATGTGAGATCCCAAATCACTGTTAACCCTTTTATGGGCAATTTTTCAAACAAGAAAAAGGAATCAATCCCTAAACCATCTAAAACCCCTAAGGTCAAAATATTAGTGTTGGAGTTTCAGTCCAAGTGAGTGGCACTTCTCAAACACGCAAGGTCGCCACCACTCTTCGCGGTAAGGTAACGACAAACCATTCAAACCAAGGAACTAATACAAGAGTCTCAAAGTAAACCAGTCGGAGATGATGAGGTGTTGGACAAGCCTCATGTTCCTAGGACAGATATTATTGATTCAGGGAGCCGTAAAAAAGACAAGGCTACGATATCCCCAAATCCATACCCTCAGTCAGAGTCCCAAAGAAAGTGAACAATCATTCTGAGATCTATGAGTTGTTCAAATAAGTGAAATTGAACATTCCTTTACTAGATTCCATTAAGCAAATTCCGTCATATGCCAAGTTTCTAAAAGATTTGTGCAAGGTAAAAAGGAAACTAGGTGTCAACAAGGAGGCATTCATGATTGAGCAGTCCACCTCATTGATTCGAAACAATTTACCCCCAAAATACAAAGACCCAGGAAGCCCTACTATTTCCATAGTGGTAGGGAATTCAAAGTTAGGACATGCTTTAGTGGATTGTAGGGAAAAAGTTAATTTGTCGCCTTACTCGCATATGTGACCTGTGTTAGAGAATTAGAAGTCAACCAATATCACCCTCCAATTAGCTTACCATAGTGTGAAGATTCCTAGAGGGATAGTAAAGGATGTATTGGTACAAGTGGATAAGTTCTATTTTCCAGTCGATTTTTTCGTGCTTGACACTCAAACTGTGGTGAACCAAGGAACTCAGTTCCCAATGATTCTTGGTAGACCATTCTTGGCAACTGCTAATGCCATCATACACTGTAGGGGAGGCCTCATGACACTATCATTTGCAACATGACTCGTTAATTTGAATATCTTTACGTTATCAAGGGAATGGGGAGATGAGGAAGATGTGTGAGGTAAAACATGGTTGATCTCAGGTGCGTAAATATTTAGTTAATGTCTCATACGACGAATTCCTCATGTCGTGGTCTAGTGTCCGAGTTGGGACGTAGGGGAAGTGACCACATCGTAGCCTGAGTTCCTACACCCATAATTGAACAAATGAGGTATCGAAGTGAATGGTGGGCACCTAACTTAACCATTGCCACCAATCGAGGACGTGGCATTACCTTCTCGAAGAGAGACCACCTAAGCTTTAGTTGAAACTCACCATCACACCTCAAATATGCATTCTTAGGGTAGAAGAAACTTTCCAAGAATCATATCTTTCTCCTTGGAGTTAGAGACCAAGAAAATAAACTTTGGAGATTTCGAACCCACCAACGCCCCTGGGGATGGACAATTGCAGATATTATGAATTGGGCCCCTGATCCGCACTCCATAGATTCACTGAAGAGGATGTTAAACCCTCTAGACAAACTACGTAGATGACTCAACCACAATGGCAGCGGGCCAAGAAAGAAGTTCTAAAACTTTGATGTAGGTATTATTTACCCTATTGCCACCGTAAGTGGGTCAGCCCAACTCGGGTAATCAAGAAATCGGAGTCAGGGTCACAAATGAAAACAATGAGCCACTCCACTCATGTCAGCCTCCCGCTGGAGTGGGTGTACAGATTATAGGAAGCTTAATGCGGGTACTAGAAAGATCACTTTCCCCACCGCTTGTTGATCAAATGTTAGAGAGTCGCAGTGGCATAATTTTATTGTTTTCTTGATGGGTACTGGTACAATCAAATTGAGATAGCTTTAGAAGATCAAGAGAAACTACATTCACCGTCTCCTTTGGTACTTTTTTTGCCTTTAGGAAAATGCCCTTTGGATTATGTATTGCACCAAGAACCTTCCAACTGTGCATGATGGGAATTTTCAGTGATATGATAGAAATCATTCTGGAAATTTTCATGGATGATTTCTTAGTTTTTGGTGACTCATACGAGGGATGTTTGGAGAATTTATGAGAGATGTCAAGAGAAGAACCTCGTGTTAAATTGGGAAAAGTGTCATTTCATGGCATTTCTCACATGACTGCCTTAGGCCACATAGTATCGAAAAATGGAATTGAAGTAGATAAGGCCAAAGTCGAGTTGATCTCCAACTTACCTACTCCTAAGTGTGTTAGAGACATAAGGTCATTCTCGGGACATGTCGATTCTCTATAAGAGATTCATAAAAGATTTCAGTGCCATAGCCCGTCCCTTATGCAATTTGCTTGCCAATGATGTCCCTTTTGCATGGTCACAGGCTTGTGAGGCTGCCTTTGATAAACTCAAAACTATGTTAGTGTCTCCTCCTATCATGCGATCTCCTAATTGGAACCTTCCATTTAAGATCATGTGTGACGCTAGTGATTATGCTATAGGGTTGTTTTAGACGTAGGGAAGATAAAAGGTTTTTGTGATCTTACTATGCCAAGAAACTCTAGATTTCGCTCAAAGCAAATTACACAACCATCGAAAAGAGTTTTTAGCCATCGTCTTACCTTGTAAAAGTTCAGGGTCATACATCAGATCTCCGTAACAATTTTCGGGAGATCACGCAGTCACTGGCACCCGCTCTCTATGATACTAAGCCCGGCTGACTGGGGTGGATCCCATCGTGCCAAGAATTCAACTCGACTATTAAAGATAAAAAGGGGGTCGAATGTGGTAGCTGACCATTTATCTCGTTAACTGACCCGCTCACCGCGCACTCCATAGGCGCACGCTTCCGATGAGCACCTTTTGCTCTTGTTCATTGCCCATGGTACGGGGACATAGTAAATTACCTGGTGACTGGTCAAATTCCACCCCAATGGACTTCTCAACAAAAAAGGAAATTTTTGGCGGACATTAAGAAATATTATTTTGATGATCCAAATCTGTTTAAATATCGGGTTTCGATTCAATTGATGAGAAGGTGTGTACCCAATGATGATCAAATTGGGATACTCACCTTTTTCCATTCAGAAGCTTATGGAGGGCATTTCTCTGCAAGGAAAACAACAAATAAAATTTTGTAAGCTGGTTTTTATTGGCCCACACTTTTTAAAGACTGCTTTGAATTTTGCAAAACTTGTGCTCGGTGCCAGCAATTAGGAGGAGTCACAAAAAGGAACATGATGCCTCTTACCCCGATTTTAATAATTGAGATCTTCGACTGTTGGTGTATAGACTTCATGGGGCCTTTTCCCCCTTCTTGTGGGTACCTTTACATTTTGTTATCTGTTGATTATGTGTCAAAGTGGGTTGAGGCTATTCCAACAAGAACTAATGACCACAAGATTGTTTTAAAATTTATCAAAGAACACATTTTTTCTCGCTTTGAGCACTCGTAAGTAAATTATTAGTGATGGTGGACTCCATTTTTGTAATCGATCTTTTGAGAATTTATTGAAAAGTATGGATTCACCCACAAAGTTTCAACTAAGATACCACCCACAAAACCAATGGTCATGTCGACTAGCTATCAGGGAGATCAAACACATTTTGGTAAAAATGGTTGCCCCAAATCGCAAAGATTGGTCGCTTCGACTTCCCGATGCTCTTGGGCTTACCGTACTGCTTTTAAAACTATTCTTGGTATGTCTCCCTATAGGCTCATTTATGGAAAGGCTCACATCTCACAGAAAATGGAGCACAAGGCATATCGGGCTATTAAAACTTTAATTTTAATTGGATCAAAGGTGTAAACACCACTATTGCATGAACGTAGTTTGAGGAATCGAGGCGTGAGTCGTATGAGAGCTCCCTGATTTACAAAGCAGAGTTCCTCAAGCCGTTCCGTGATAAGACCATTGCGCTGAAAAAATTTGAACCTAACCAAAAGGTACCGCCGTGATGTACCTCCTACAGACACATGTTTCCTGTGGCAAACCCGCTCCTGGACTGCCTGCTCTGTCTATAGTTTACCCATATGGTAAATGGAGATTGAAAACTTAAATGGGAAATCCTTTGTAAAGTCAATGGCCAACGCCTCAGTCACTCGAGCACCTCGACCGCAGGTTAGTAAAGGGAGGACCGTAGATTCGCTCTACCGATACTCCGCCGGAAATTCCCACTCCAACCTGTTGTATAGTTTTTATTTTCTTTCTTGCATTTCTTTTTGGCTTTCTTTATTTCAATTGCTTTTATCTCAAAAAAAAAAAAAAAATGATGCCAAAATCCTAGGGTGTACCCTATGTGCATTGAGGACAATGCTTGTTTCTGTTGTGGGGGTGGGCATACATTGGTTGGACTTAACTATGCGCAAGTTACATGTTCAGTGTATGGCAAAAAATTTTCGAATTGTGGCTCTTTTAGGTATAGTACTTGACCTGTAATGTATGTAGCCGCAAGACTTTATACACACTCCACGTCATATCAATGCATTTACACAATAACAAGCATGCAGAAAATCTCTATGTTCATATTGTGGACCTTATTACCCCAAATTCTATTCTAATTCCCTACACAAACCACAGACCCTCTGATCAAACTCTTGTTTTGCCTGCTAGTGCTACCCCCTGTGCATTATTTTAGCATGTCATGTTAACTACATGCATCATATTCTCTGAGGAACGCCATGCATAATTGGAAAATGATTGAGGCCATCACTTCTGTGTTACACCTTGTGAAATCATTTTAACTTAACCCTTGCACCTATTTTGAGCATGGAGTTGCCAATTTGGTTCGAACCCTAGGAACCCTGATCGCAAGAAATACAGTGGCCCCCATGGTAGGTGTGAAGGTGTCAAAAGAAGAAAGTACAATTGTTAACTTCGTGAACGCAGTCAGTTTGGGCATAATACAAGCAGGGAGAGAAATAAGTATGCAGTGAAATCCGGGATGGAAAGCATTCGAAAAGGATATATTTATACATCGGCACTACTGTCCCAACTTACAAAAATAAAATAAAATAAATAAATAATATATATATATATATATATATATATATATATATATATATATATATATATATATATATATATATATATATGAAAAATTGGGACAGTAGTACTGCACGCTTTTACTGTACTGCACAATAGTGCAAAAAGAGGCAGACCATACACTTTGTCAATATTTCTTCGATTTCTCTTGTTTCCGCTCAATGGTTGGTCTAATCACAAAATTGAGAAAAGAGAGCATTAGGGCACTTATTTATCTCATAAAACTACTAAAACCTAAGCAAAACATTAGGATAAAATAAGGATTTAAGATACTCATCAGTAGTTCTTAGGATTATTATGGTTTTAACTAATTAATCCATACTGAGAGTTGGGTCTTCGATCCCCATACTAGGGCATACTTGGTGACGCTTAGATTACACCCTAAAATTTGGTCTCAAGTCTCTTAAGATATGAATTAGTTAATTGAAATACTAATTAACCTAATCAAATAAGTCTAGGGAATTGGGAATGCCTAGTACTATATGGATTTCATTAGGAGTAGCACCATCTTAGCATTATGTGAGGGTCGTATGGACTGAGAGGTAAACGATCTAAGCATAGTCCGGGTAGTCCTATTGTATGGACCGAGAGGTGACCAATAGGATTCCCAAGGAAAGCATTGCCTTATAAAAGTAGCATACTTAATGACCTAGATTGACCAAAATGAGAATAGGGAGTTGGTGTGAGAAATTGAGGGAGACGAAATTAAACCTCATATGTGATTCCCAAATTTATGCATAAGTATACTGCTCACTAATCGTTGCTTAATGAATATAAACCATAAATGCATCAATGGAAACAATCAACCCTAGTATCTTTCCTTGAGTTATATCTCCGATATTGTCCCATTCCTTGTGAGTGGACATTGATCACACCCTGTTTGTTTGCTTTATTTTATTCTTATTTTAGTTTAGAAAACATTCTCCCCAAGTCATCAAGTTGCTCAAATAGTGAACGACTTTAGTAGCCAAGGTATTTAATCCTCACTAAAACCACACCTTCCCCGTGGAATCGATATCTGGACTTTTAGTCCACTGTATTACTTGTACGATCCGTGCGCTTGCGAAAAATCACTAACACTGACGTTGCAGCGACTGTTCGTTTGGTTGCAGTTACTAGTTCCCTCTTTAGAACAACTCGTTAATAGTTGTAGGGGGATGCAAGGAAAGCAAATCGAAGAATTATGTGTTGGGACAAATGGCTTGCTTTATTGCCTGCAAGACAGTGTTGGGGCTTACGACTTCGAGCTTGAGGATTGCAGCCCCAAAATGCTTCATGAAATCTCTAATGGACTCGGACTGTCCCATCCGGATGTGGAAAAGACGGGTGACTCTTTGTTTCCTCTTGACTGAGCACATGTATTGAGTTACGAGATAGGCATCGGAAGGAAGTTACCATGTTTGGTGATAGGTGGTGAAACCATGACAATGCTGGGTCGGCTAGGCTAGATAGGAAGACTTTATAACATAGGAGAGCTTCATTTCCAGTCTACAGGATCATGATCTGGCGGAAATGCATAAGATGGTCAAAGGGATCTTCAAGACCATCATACATTTGGAATTTTGGTAAGACGAAGTGTAATAGAGCATCCTGGGGCAAGATGGCGAGAACAAAGGAGGATGACAACATGTCGTCCAATGCAGGATCTAGGCTTCTCCACGGGGGAGGGGAGATTCATTCGGACAGTGGATCATGACGGGGGTCGGGTCGTCATGACCAAAATTTGATTCAAGCAATAAAGACTAAACTAAGTCCCCAGCAACGACGCCAAAACTTGTTGACCAATTTTTCGACATGGCTACCAAAGACTAACTAAAGTCCCTAGAAACAATGCCAAAAACTTGTTGAGACCAAATGATGTATATATGAAAATATGGCCAAGGGAGTGAATGTGGTAAATACTCAAAAACTCGGGACATAGAAACAAAAAGTAAGTGTACTCAAAAACTGAAATGAAAAGTATTACCAACACTCAACCCCTTTCCACAAGTGCACGGGTCATATAAGTAATAAAGTAGACTCTAAAGTTTCGGATATTGTACCCACGAGGATTAGAGGTTCTCTCTAATTGGAATTTGATCACCCCGATTACAAGGGTTTTTCACTATTTAGGTGACCAAGTAGGATATGGAATAAAATCAATTTAATTGAAATAAAAAAAAAACTGATTTAAAACTAATCCTAAAATCTAAAAAATAAAAAACTACTTAATTCTAAAAGGTATGAAGAGAGTACTATGATGGAGATAATTATTTATTAAAAACAGCTTTTGCATTTCCTTGAAAGTGCATTTGCGGAGTTGAATGTTGGATTTGTCCAAGAGCAATGTAGTATAGCTTGGATTTCTCCATACACCATACATTTCACTTATTAGAGATCCATGTTCCTTTCAAACAAATGGGTCTAAATAGCTACTTGTAAAATCTGACCCTCTTTAAGATTTGATTGTTTTTCTTTTCCAATACTTCACAACCATTTCTTAGGACTAAAGAATTCTTGCCCCCATAGACAGGAGAATGCACGTGTCTTCTCCAATGTAATTGGTATCTCATCCATCAAATCTAATCAAATTTTCTATCTCCTTGATTAGATCTTTGCTAACACGGGATCAAGATCCTTCTATTAATTTGAGGTGAGACCTCTAAACATTAAACTGATACATCATCTAATTAATCCTCACACCATGAGTAAATTAGCGATCTATGAAAGTAATCTTTTAGAGTTCATTAGTTTTGTAATATTAGTCTAACATACTCCCAAGTTACTGCTCTTTACTCTCAGGAATCTCCATCTCTGTGTCACTCAGAGGGCCTCCTGGAAATCAGAGAAAGATACAACTCTTTTCTGGGTATAAGCTACTAATATTCCGAGTAGTTAATTATATGAACAGTACCAATTATATAAATTCAGTTTTCAAACCCAATAAAATAATCGAGAACCGCAAATCTGAATGTTTAATACTAATCTCACCCCTAGAGGGTGTTTAATATTCCATTACTAGATTCCAATCACTACCAATCAAACAAAAGTAAGAAAATGAAGAAAGAAATCAAGAGACAAGGAGTGAGAGAAAAAAATCCAAATTTTAGCTTCAATCTTTGTTTGAACAGTAATGAAATCTGAATCTCTGTTATACAGCACCGAAATCTCTTCAATAGAAATAAAAATCTGCTTTAAAACTACTCTAAGATCTATTAAAAATCAAAATCTGCAGCAAAACTAAGAAAAATGGGCAATTTAGAGAGAGAAACCCCATGAGAGGTGTTCTCCCACCTTCCCCGTTACCCTAAAAACCTAAAAAAACTAGTATTTATAGTCCTAGGGTGAGGGTTTTTTCTGAAAATACCCAAAATAGTATAGTTTTCAGCCTTTTTGATTTTCCAAGGTTCGCAACACAAACCTTTTCTCGGTTGTGATTATAGTTTCTTTATGTCGCTGACATAGTTTTATACCACACATAAGTTTTCTATGTTGCAACAGAAAACTTGGTTGCGACAGAGTTTTCTCTGTCATGACAGAGTTTCTCTATTGCAATAGAAAACTTTGTTGCAACATAGTTTTCTATGTCACGACATAGTTTTCTATGTTGCAACAGAAAACTTTGTTGCAACATAGTTTCCTATGTCGCGACAGTTTTCTTTGTCTAATTTGTCGGGGCCATAACTTCTTTGTTTTAACTTGGATTTGGGTGTGTGAGGTGTTGTTGGAAAGCTCTTTGAATTAGAATGTAACCACGAGTATATTTGAACCATTTGATGCTCCAGATGTACATAAAAATTGATCTTCTCAATGACGCACTGTGAGACATCCGATTAACACTCTTTTTGGAAACATTTTGCATCTTTTCTTACTAAATCACTTGCTTTCCATCAAAAATCCTGAAAACCCAAATTTAGAGGAAATGTTATGAGTTTTACATGAATATGGATATAAAATACTCAAAAATAGCATGTGTAAAACCCGCGAAAATTCTATTTTTCTAAAAAAAGGTAAAATGGTAATTTAAGTCAAAATCCGGAATTTTTTTTAGATCTCAGATGATGAAACAGACTTCACCGTTGGAATCGTCTTGTGAAATCTAGCTACCACGTCAAATTTTGCTCACTCGAGACAATAAATTTCACGTGTTTCGAGGCAACAGGGCAAATGGGACACTTGCCTTATTTTGAGGACTCACAAGATGCCACGGTCGACGTTAACGAGTCAACCTTGAGCTCAAGTGTAAATCCACATGGACACATGTGTGGCATTTCCTAATTGAGTGAAAATCTCAAAGTATGGATAAAGTGGATAAGGAAATTCACCGTGCCAATGATACTCTGACAGAAAGTATATGAGGGACAAAAGAGGAATAAAATAAAAAGAAAAAGAGCTTTCTTCTCCATTTTTCTGGAACGTGCAGTGAGGGGGGGGAGAAAATCAGATTTTTAGAGAGAGAAAGTTCAACTTTTCTCTAGATTTCCTGCTTCTCGACCACTCCAGCTTAAGGGCCGGCCAAGAAGAAAAGTTGTTCTTATCGTGGCAAGGGCTACTGCAAGGTTCAGCTTTGGGAGTTTCAACAACTCCCAGAGGCAAGGTTTTCTCTCCTACTTGCTTTAATCCTGTGTAATAGCTTTGTAAAGGATTCGGGAGTGTTCGAGGTCGCGGAATGCCTGTTGTCGGTCCCAAAACTTGGGACCGAATTGTTAGAATTTTTTGGACCCATTTTGGACAGTCCCGGACTGATCCCGGGCTGGAAATGGTCCCCTTGTGTTATAATTGTGTGTTAAATTATGGTTTAGGTGTTGTTGGGCCGGAATTGGCCATGGATTTCGGTTCCACAAAGTGGAACCGATGCTTGGTGAGAGGGTTGTCCACGGACAGCCCACTGCTCATTTTGGGGACTGTTAAAAATAGTCCCGGTTTGCTTGTTGGACCGAGAATGGTCCATGTGTGTTGTAAGTAAAATATTGCTCAAGATGAATGGCTTGGAGCATGTATAGAATGAAATTGTTAATGCATGAAAATTTAATGTGTTAACATGAGGTTGAATTATATAAAAATATAATTGTGTGTGAGCCATTGGAATTGGATTGTTGATTAGCCCATGTGAACTAATTTTGATGTTATTGCTATGAATGAATAACATGATGTCAGAGCGAATTCTTTTGTTAATATATGCATGTAAAACATATTAACATGAATTGTATGGAAATGGAATAATGCATTTCATATGCACCGGGGCAACCTAGAATAATAGGTATGAGTGCATGACATGAAAGAAAATGAAAAACGAAAATGGTTGTGAAAGGAATTTCAATGGAAGATTTTCTGGAGAATTGGGTTAAGATATTGTCTAACAATTCACGCCGGAGGAGCCCATGAATTATTTCGGAGAGTTATCCAACAAATTCGTCTCGGAGGGTTATCCAACAAATTTTCCTTGGAGGGTTATCCAATAGATTTTATCGAAACTCGGTAGTATGTTTTCGAGAACAAAAATCTTTTGTTTTGAAAATAGTGTTTTTCTCACATTTGGCTTAGGCATGCGTTAGGGAATCAGTGAGGGCTCGAGAAGTGGGAAGGGGTGAGTCACATCCTCATCCATATCATGTAGACATTCAAGTAGGATCATGTATTTTCTTGAATGTGTTTGTGTTGAATCATTGCATGTGCACTTAGGTGGGGAGTAACCCATGTAGGATAATTCAACTACTGGGCATTGCTCACCCTATCGAGGGAACATTATTTCAGGTATAGGGAGTGTTCTGGAAGACGGCGCTCATTAGAGGCCGTTTTGAGCAGAAAGCTGACATGTGGCTTTGGTATTTATTTTGTAAAACATGTATTAGAATTCTAAATTTTGATATATGTTGTATTAAGAGTGATGTAATCAACTCTTGAACTATTGTAATATAGTTGACGATTTTCGTGTGAGTATCATGTATGGGCCCAGTGGCTATTTCACTACATGTAGGTCTCATGGTATGAGACACAAGTTTTCCAAGAGTTTACGATGGTCAACGGGACACCCCGGGATTTGGGGCGTCATAGCATGTGAAATGAATTCAAAACACAGATGAGTTTTACACTCATCAGTCGCGGTAGGGACAAATTATCTATGGATTCCGATCAGGCAGGGCTAAGGGGCACTATTAGGTTGCTAGGGTGAGGAGTGGTGGCCATGTTACGCAAGGCGGCATTTTCTTCGCACAAGGCTGCATTGGTTGCTAAGAAAGAGGCTAACTGTTACTGGTGGGATACCTGCTAGTCTTTTAGCAGTTGTTCCAATGATAGTAGTCGTTGTTCCAATTTAGGCTTAGAACTAGAAGAGGGGATTTCACCCATCGAATTCTTCCAAAGAAGGTTCATGGTTGTCTTTTCAGCAATATAGAGAAATGTGGGATTGGTTTCCCACAGACAGCGCCAATGGAAAGGACGAAAGATTTAACCTTCCACAACAATTTCTGATGTTTCTCTTGCAAGTACTACTAGAAAATTAACATTCGATCCCTATGTCATACAAGCTTATAGGTTATATACTAACTTTGGGAGATACATCGTGAATAACTATGAGTGGTCCGCATTTCTTAGCATAATGTTCATCGTGGTGGAATAATGAGTCATGGGCGATAACGTCAAAGGACTCCACAATTGTCCACGTGTCCTGTTCAGTTATGACCGCTTCTTTGATGCTCGAGGCAATTTGGTCAATCAGATCCCAAACACTATCGCTATGATGCGTGAGGTGATTGAAATGGTAACATGCCCAACCTTCGTGAGTCATATGCCAGACGGGCATTCATATTGGACAATCCAGTTACTATCTAGGTCTTCATTGAATTTGAGTCATCCATGTGACAGTCATGTGAGGTAAGACTTATTCCATTCTAATGGGGTGAATCATTAATGTCTAGAAAGGTGGGCCAAGCCAAGGCTTAAAATGAAGCTTGCAACCTGACCATCAAAAACAAGCTCGAGCTAGGTTAGATTTGAATCGAGCCATGGGCTGCAAGCCATTTGAAGATGCTTATAGTGGGGCACGTTCATATGTTTTCCTAAGAAAAACTTTATTATTATTATTATTTGCATAGAGTTTTTTTTTTAAACATTTATTTGCATAGAGTTGATCAACATTATTCTTGATACAAGGATCTCCCAAAATTAAAGTCGTGTTTGCTTCCTAAAAAGTATTATGGAAAGAAAAAAAATATTAATATAAATGATTTTCTCATGTTTGTTTATTTAATAAAAATCTTTTAAAAAATCAAATATATAAATGAAATTACTAAAAAACTTATAAATTTTAAATTTTTTTAATACTATATTAATGAGTCAAAATAAATTTAAAGCAACAAATAAAAATAATATGTTGAATTTAACTATAACATTATTTTCTTTCAATTTTGTATTTCTTTTTACTTTTCCCTTTTATTTCTTTCCCTTGCATTTTCCCTTATGTTTTTTAGGAACAAACCATAGTGTAAATGGTTGAAGAAAACTTAATTCTATGAGTGTCAAAGAAATCTATTCATTCTTTTTTCTTAAAGCTTTTAGCAACAAGTCTAGTTTTAAGTTTTCTATAATTTCATTTTATTTTATTGGTAATAAAATTCATTTTAATATCCATCGGTTCTTCTCAAAAAGAAAAAAAGAAAGATAAGTCATTACTTCATCATACATCTTAGGGTCATTATCAATTGAGTATGTGAAAAAATCATAACCCAACTTCCTTTTTAATTTTTCTTCTTTAATTTACTTCTTTTGGGATAATTTTTTTTAATTATTTATAAGTTTAAATTTGAAGTAGTTTTTATAGAAGAGTTAAATTTTGAGTTTCCAATTGATTTGGATAATTTATTTTTCAAGAACGAAGCATTGCATGACTCTAAATTAGAATTATTAGATATTTAAGAAATTTATGAATTTATTATTAGAAATTTGTAAGTTGCCATCTAAACAATATCCAATAGATATACAACCTATGGTTCATTTTATTTATTGAAATATTTAATTTAGCTTAACTCTATCATACTTTTAAATATTTTGAATTAGTTGTTGAATTTTCCAAATTTTAGATGGTGCTTTCTTTTAACCTTTATAAGGAATTTCAGTAAAAAGATGACAAGTAGAGTACTAAGTTTGAGTTCATAAATTATTTAGTATTTTTGAAGTTGAGAATATAGTATTTGCCTCTTTTCCTCTCGTTATTAAGATGTTTCAATTCCTCAAGTTATCTCTTGCATGCCTATGAATTCAATAGCAATATGAAAGACTAACCTATTCAAGAATCTTTGATTCTATGCTCATTCCTTGAAGCATTTTGTTGCTCACACCCTTCCCGTCTTTGGATGTTGAGGTATTCACTATAAGTCTTTTCATGTTTGAACCTTGCATTTAACTTTAATTTACGGTTATATGCATGTCTAACAAAGTTCTTTTTCCTCTATATGTTAAACTTTGATGTAAGAATAAACCCCATAATCTTTCTTGTCTAGAAGATTGTTTAATAGAAAACAACTAAACGTACCTTAATCCATCACTTGCAATTCTTCAAGATCTTTTTTCCTCTTTACCTTTTTCTTTTCTATGTTCTTTGATGGAGAAGAATCGTACAATCAAAAGGTAACTTACAGTATGTTTTAATCATTGATATCCTTTTGATAATCTTTAACATATTTATATGAAAGGAAAGGGAAGGGATATAACCCATCTGATTTTAACTTCTCAAGCCCAATAACCATCATACCCCTCTTTTATTTAAAATCATTCTTTTAATAACATGGGTCATCATTCAATTATTAAAATAATCTAACAATCTCCCACTTGGCTCATGTTACAACTTGGTGATTCAACAACTTTAAATGCGCATCATATATTGAATATATCAAATCATCCTTCACTGTATTGAAATGATTGGATCATAGCGGTCACAAGGCATTTATCAACATGATTCCTTCCATGTATCACTAATCAAGTCAATTCATAGCCTTTAATTGAGATATACTGTAATCATCAATTTTATTGTTATTTCACTTAAACAATACTATATAAAACATTATGTGAACAAGTAAATAAGAAAAAACATAACTTTTTATTGAATTCACAAGTGTCATAATAAACATGAGCTAAACAACCAAATGTATATATATACATGTGTGGATATCATGCTAACAATGACTTATCTATGATGCTCATTCTTTCAACATGACCAATAAATATTTTAGGCGGTAATCCTTTAGTTAACAGATTCACTATCATCATATCAAGCCAAATATGCTCAATTGACACTTTATGTTTTTGCACTCCTTTAACTAACAAGTACTTCAAATGCATGTGTTTTTCACCTTTAGAATACTTGTCATTCTTAGAGAAGAAAACAACTGCAAAATTATCACAATTGATTCTTAACAATCTAGCTATACTATAGACAATATCTAAACCAAAGATAAAATTTCGCAACCACAATGCATGAACAATGGCTTCAAAGCATGCCACAAATTCAACCTCCATAGTGGAAATAGCAATGATGGACTGCATTCCACTTTCCATGAAATTGCTCCTCTAGCCAACAGAAGCATATAAGCAAATGTAGATTTTCTAGAATCTACACAACTAGCATAGTCTGAATCTGAGTAGCCTATCCTCAAGATGGTTTGACCTTTTGTATGTAAGCATGTAATCCTTAGTGCCTTGTAAATATCTCAGTACTTTCTTTGCAGCTTTCCAATGGCCCATTCTAGGATTACTCTAATATCGACCTAACATTCCAATAGCGAAACTGATATCTGGTCTTGTACATGTTTGAACATACATCAATCTCCTAACAACTGACACAAAAGGGAATAGACTCCATTGTCCTTCATTCCAAATCGTTCTTAAGACATTGCATCTCACTAAACCCGTCCCCTTTCTAAATTGGAATTATTCTTTCCATTCTAAATCTCACTAATGCTTTCTCAATGTAAGTTCTTTGAGACAATCCTAATAGTCCTTGTGATCTATCACGGAATATTTCTATTCCTATCACATAGAATGCCTTACCCATATCTTTCATTTCGAAATTCTTAGAGTAATTTCTTAATATCATGTAATAAACCAACAACGTTAGCAGTAAGAGGGATATCGTCAACATATAGGACTAATATAATGAACTAGCTCCCATTGAACTTCATATAGATACATCAATCAATGTTATTCTCTATAAAACCATACGATGTAATGGTATTATTGAACTTAAGATACCATTGTCGAGAGGCTTGTTTCAATCCATATATTGACTTCCTTAACTTACACACCAAGTGTTTCTTTCCCGTGGTTAAGAAACCACTTTTTGGTCCATATAAACTTCCTCTCCCAAGTCACCATTAAGAAAATACACCTTCATCTTACTTCAGTGGAAGCTCAAATCATAATGAGCCACCAAAGCCATAACAATTCTTAAAGAGTCCTTCTTAGAAACTAAAGAGAAGGTTTCTTTATAGTCAATGCCATCATTTTGAGTATAACCTTTAGCAAAAAGTCTGGCCTTATATCTAATGATGTTGCCCTTTGAAACACATTTAGTCTTGAAGACCCATTTGCAACTGACTTCTTTTGAACCTTTAGACAACTCAAATAGATCCCAAACCTTGTTGTCATCCATTGTTTTTAACTCTTCTTTCATAGCATTGATCCACTGTTTAGAATTGTTACATTCCATGGCTTGTTTAAATGAGTTTAGATCCTTATCAACACTCAAGTCACATTCATGTTCAAGCGAATAAACCACATAATCATTCGAAAGAGCTGGTCTTTTCTGCCTTGCAAACATTCGTAATGCTATTTCTTATGGTATCATTTTCTCATTTATATCTTGCTCATTGTTAGCTGGTTCTTCACTAACATGTTCATCTAGTGGGTTCATAATGTTACTTTGTTGTTCTAACATGTTGTGGCGTGGTACAGCAGAGGAATAACAACTTGGGAGGAGAAACAACCCAGGTGTAAAAGTTTCCACACAGGTCTCAGACCTCCACTATGCACAGTTCACCACTCCTACTAGTTTGACCATTCTCAATGAACCGTGCATTAGTAGACTCGAATATTCTTGTATTGTGGTTAGGGCAATAAAATCTGTATCCTTTAGATTTTTCAGGATAACCGATTAAATGACCACTAACAGTCATTATATCAAGCTTATTTTCATGTGGATTATATATCCTTATTTCTACTAGGCAACCCCAAGTATGTAAATGCCTTAAACTGGGTTTCCTTCCTATCCATAGTTCATAAGGAGTTATAGAAACTACCTTACTAGGAACCCTATTAAGCAGATATGTAGCAGTCTTTAATGCATGCATTCATAAGGATAAAGGTACAATACTGTAACTTAACATGCTCCTAACCATGTCCATGAAGTGCGATTCACTTGCTCAGCTACACCATTTTTTGTTGGGGTGTGCAGGCATTTGCATCTTATGCACGCCAATACCTCGATTTTCAAGGAACTTTGCAAATGGACTAAGACATTAATCACTCTCTTCATTTACCATAATAATCCTCTGCTCAGGACCTTATATGCTTTCCACTTTCACAATCTGTGCCTTTCTACCTCGTAAATGAACACCTCTAGGATGTCCATTGATTGTGAGAAGTCATCGATAAAAGTGATAAAATACTTTTCACCACCCCAAGACGCAATGTTGAATAGACCACATATATCAATGTGTATTAACTCAAGAAGTTCATTACTTCTTATGGTTAGTTTCTTTGATATGTGTCTAGTTTGCTTACCTTTAATACAATGCATGGCCTTCCAACTCGACCTGCAGTTAATAGAGGCTAGGGTCTGTCTTTCTTCTCTTCTTCTTTTTTGATTTATTTTTATTTCTTGTTTACTATAAACTTGTTCATTCATATACTGTTAAACATTTAACTTGAAATATATTTTATAGCAGCGGAATACAAAATATATTCAAACTCCATCAATGGGAGTATTCAACATATAAAAACTTTACATTGTTTACAAAAACAAATACATATACAAATTAGACCATAGAGGGTCTTGATGGGCTCCTAATTGTTGTGTTGACCACTTTGTTGCTAATCTACGGTTAATGCGGGCTTCTAGTTCCTTCTTACGTACCTCTGCGGATGAAACACCCATGCTAAGCAGAGCTTGAGTGAGATAAATACTAAATTAGACTGACCCTAATAGGATCATCACACTTTAGACACATGCATATACATTTAATACATCATATACTTATACCCGTACTTATGCATATTTCATACATGTAATTTACATGCTTATACATGCCATTTACTTATCATTGTTCATATACATTTTCGTTTTTACTTGTTCTTACATCCCAGTTATACTTATCATCCACATATGGTGCTATAATTCTCATATCATGTCATATAATGTCATTTATCATATTGAATCATTTGCATATTCTTGTCATTTGCTTTTTATGTTTCCGTATACATATACCTTAGAGTGGATCTGGGGAAATAAGCATATGTACCCCAAAGGTACTATCATTTATCTGAGATAGTGATTTATATATGTATGACCTAAACAAGGCCACTATAATAGTCAAGCGGGATCTGTCTATCGACCCGGCGAGGCTTGATGTCATAAATTGTATGCTGCGGCATTGTATCCTATGGGCATGCCTACCTATCCAACTGCGGTCATAGCGGGCAATCGGTTTGTATTTTTTCTCAGCAATCTTTCAGGTATTAAAAAAGATATCTCATAAGCACGGAATAATTACGATATCATGTATACTTATGAGATATTCATTATCAAATAATCTCTTATAAATATTTAAGCATGCTCTTTTTCATATAACAAAATTGCTCATTATATTTTCTAGCTTTCATAACACATTTTATCATAATCAACTTACTACTTAATTCACATTATTTCGTATAACAATACATTTATATAACCTTTATATATTTCATTTCTAATAATTATGCACGAACAATTGAGGCAGCTCCAAAATCCATTTTCGACTACAATTTTGACCTTGTAGCGGGGTGTTAGAGAAATAGATCTTCTAACAATATACCCATATATCTTGGTTCTTATGGTTCAAAAATCATGTCATTGGACTTTTAATTTGGAGATATGGTCTAAACATTCAAAGCGCTCTGAACCCAATTTCCGAGACGAATACGAATTGTGTCCTATATTGAAAATTTTAGGAATCATTAGAGACATAATTTGATGTAATTTCTTCACTTGAAAGTTGTTCTCCAGATCATCCTGGTTGTAGAAATTTGGTCAACTATTTGGACCATTATAACTCATGTTGTTTAACAACCCATAGTACTCCGTTCAAAGGTGTTAAGAATGATTCCAATGATGAAATTGTTTTCTTAATTTGTGAATTTTGGGTCTAATAAGGTCCAAATTGGATACACTTATTTCATGATTTGTTCTCCTAGAGTTTGATTTACCTAAGAAATTTGAATCACTCAATTTGATTGAGTGAAACTCAACTTATGGCCTAAATACCAAAACTATTCCGAAACCCAAAACTATATCATAATTGAACTAGAATTGACTAAAAAACAGAGCCTCATTTTGACGAATTTATGGGTCCAATGGGGTCCAAATTTGGATACACTTATTTCAGGAATATTTGTTCTTCTAGAAGTCTAGTTTACACAAAAATTTGAATCACTCAATTTGGATGAGTGATGACCCAGTCTCTTGAAACAAAAACATAGGTTTAAAAAAAAAAGCAGACTGACATCTGTAAAACCCTTTCTCTATACAAAATTTTTCCTCCATTAAGAACCACAACCAAACCAACCATTCATCAAATATCCTTACCTTAAATATTTATTCCAAGCAAAGTTCTACACAAAAGAATTATTCTAAGCCTCAAACAAGTATCCATACATTCCATACACAATTCCATACCTTAATCTCCTTCTTTTTCTTCCTTTTTTCCTTCTTCTTTTCTTTCTTTTCTCTTCTCTTCTCCTCTCTTCTCTTCCGATTTGCCCTAGCCAAGACAAAGCCAAAAAGCAAAAATGAGATATTTCTTGAGGCTTGTTTGTCTATTACCCCTTTTTGGGTGAGGTTCGATTTTGCTGTTGGTTCCTCAATTCCCTTACATTTGCAAACTGACTTATTCATATTTCCTTTAACAAAATCATCTTTTCTCTTATGTCTTTTGGGTCATATTGGAAATTTACCAATTACCCTTAACTCTTGTAATAATTACGGATTTTTTCCTTAATTTATTTTTGGTATTTATTTTATTAGGAAAAATATACATTTACTGCATATTATACTCTATTTGTCATAAAAGCTATCAGGTATAATTTGAGGTCACAACTCTCCCCATTTAAAAAATTTTGTCCTCGAAATTGATGCACGATTCGAAGAGTTACGGATCTTTTGTACTCATGGTTGCTTGGCTCCAGTAGCTTGCTTCTTTGCCATGGTGTTGCGAGCCTTTCGCTGCGTTAGTTATTTGTTCATGGTGTTTACCTCAACCAGATAGCCTTTGGCTCCTCATCATATGACAAATCCTCTTATACGCATATCTCTTGCCTTTGGTAGTATGCGCTCATCGAGAAGCGGTATCTACGAAGCATCGACACATGAAACCACGTTATCTGGTGGCGGCCTCGAAAGTGCGAAGCAATATACCATAAAGACGGTCGTTCCAAAATCTCACTTTATGGCCCTATGAACCTCGGACTCAACTTTACTTTCTTACCATGGTAAAATTTTCCTCCACGGCAATACTTTTAAAGACATATCCCTTCATATTCAATATCTCCTTTTAAATAGACATATGAATTTTTTATACGTCCTTTCATGTATACTAACCTCTGCCCAGAATAACTTGTACTTTCTCTTACTGTATCTTTTACTATGCTCCGGGACCAATCATCTTGTACTCATTCAACTCATGTCTGGGAGTTCTACATATCCCTCCATATAAGAAAGCTTAAGTGCGATTGCCAGCTAACGCCTTGATAACTATTGTTATAGGCAAATTCCATTGGAATATACCTATCTCAACTTCCAGGAAATTCTATGACACAACCTCAGAGCATGTCTTCGAGTACTTGAATCAATCTCTCGGACTGTCCATCTATCTATGGGTGGAATCTTTGTCTTGAAATTTAGCCTAATTACCTAAATTTATTGTAGTTCCTTCGAACCTCGAGAATTAAAGCGTGATCTCTATCAGGCCTGATGAATGGCGGTGCACCGTACGATGCGTGCAATCCTCTTTCACATATAGCTCAATTTAATTAGATCCATGAATAGTCCATCATTGCGGGTGAAAATGGGCCGACTTTGCGGGCTATCAGCAATCACCGGATAAAGTCATGTTTTACGTTAACGTGAGGGGAAAACCAGACCACAAAATCCCGTAGGCAATGTTATCCACGCTTCCATTTGAGAATTAGGGATTCAACGGCCTGTGGGAACTTGGTGTTTGGCTTTAACTTGCTGACACGTCAAACACTTGAATACGTGCCTCTGTCACATCTCTTTCATTCCTTTCCCACGATTACTACTTTTCAAATCCTAAATTACATCTTATTTGCCTCCGGGATGAATGGTAAATCTTAGTATTATAGGCTTCATATGTGCTTTCTTCAACTCATTGCTCCAGTGGCACACATAATCTATTACACAAGACTTCCATCTTCTTTTACTGAAAAATCAATCTTATCACCATCTCTGACCAATTGTACCTTTTTCTACATCTCTTCATCATTTTTCTAAGCATCTATAATCGTTTGCTTTAAAAGCGGTACAATGCAATTGAGCTAATATAGCTCCATCATATACTATTCTCCATTCCTTTGCCCATTTGTATTAACAAAGTTATATTACCCTTTCTACTTAAGGCATCTGCTACCACATTAGCTTTTCCGGGGTGGTAGTCTATTATGCAGTCATAATCTTTGAACAACTCCAACCACCTCCGTTGTCTCAAATTAAGCTCCTTCTGAATTAACAAATATTTAAGACTTTTATGATCTGTATAAATTTTTCATTTTTCACCATATAAGTAGTGTCGCCATATCTTCAAAGAAAATACTACCTGCAGTAATTCCAAATCATGTGTAGGATAGTGTTCATTAAGCTATTTGTTTGGATGCATATGCCACAACTTTACCATCTTGCATTAACACACAACCTAGACCAATTCTTGATGCATCACTATACAAAGTATACTCTTTACCCAGGGTAGACTACGTCCATCTTTTGGTCTTCCAACCGATTATTTCAGCCATTGCTCAAAACTATCTTGACATTTTATTTGTCCTCAAACTATACTTTCACGAGTAATTTAGTGAGTGGAGAAGCTATGAAAGAGAATCCTTTACAAATCCCTAATAATATCACCTTTAGGCTGAGAAACTACTCAACGGTGTACTTGGGGTGGTTTCAATTCACCACGGCTTGATCTTGGGGTCAACTCCTTGCCCTCGGTGACATAATATGACCTAGAAAGGAAACTTCCTTTAGCCAAAAGTAACACTTGCTGAGTTTAGCATATAACCTCTTTTCTCTTAATGTCTCCAAGACTATTCTCAGATGTTGTTTATGTTCCTGTGCATCTTGGTCACCACGAGCCTTCATAGCATATGCTCATGCTGGCGTTGAAGGCATAGGACGATCTACTGTCTCTAACACTGTGCCTCCCCATCCTCTATGCTGACTCTGGCCCCTCGACCTCTACCTCTACCTCTATCTCGAGTCAACGGTGATGCCGCAGACCTCCCTTTGCTATTACTATGAGGATTCCTATTGTCCCTTGACTCTTTGGGACAATTTTCCATAAAATGTTCAGTGCTTCCCACATCAGACGACCTCCACATCAACAATGCAAACTCACAATGCCGCCACGATGGTAATGAGGGCACTCTAGAGTTTCTCCTAGTCCCGCTGAAGCACCTCTACCAGTACTAGGTACTACTGTATTTCCTTGTCTTCTTCCCCTTGTGGAAGAACTATGTACTGACTCAGTTTGGGACTCTCTAGCTCTTTTACCCGAGGAAGAAGAAGCTCCTCTAGAAAGCTTCCTTTTCTGAAATCTTTCTCTACTGCTTGCCTCAGATTTCTCCACTTTCATTGCTGCTTGAACCAACTGATAGAAATTTACTTGCTGGAGTACTATCACAGGCACCAAACATCTTTTTATGGACTCATTTAGTCAATCCTCAAACTGCCTACACCAAAATGCCTCAGTGAGGGCCCGATTGAATCGTACTTGCTGAATGGTTGAATTCTTTCTCATATTCCGCCACTAATAAGTTCCTTTGCTCCAGATTCAGGAACTACTTCCACTTGATTTCCCTGTACATATCAAAGACATATTTGGCCCTAAACTCTTGGAAGAAAAACTCCCATGGTATGGGATCAAGAAGCCTCAGACTCCTCAACACTAGCTTCCACCAATCATAAGCACTGCCTTGCAATAGAGAAACTGCACATGTCACTCTTTGATCGGGAGGGCATCTCTTCTCCACTATTCTTTGCAGCTTTTCCAACCAGAATTCAGCTTTATCGGACTCTTCCATGTTTGACCCATGGAATTCCTCAACTCTATGTCTTCTTACCATATCTATCGGGGCTTTGGAAGCTGTCAATCTCTCCAACACCCGAGCCATGTCCTGAGATATCCTCAACAAGGCTTCATTTGGCTTGGCTGGGGCATGACTCTCACTTATGACAAATTCAAACGGATCCGAAGCGGGTAACCTTTGATATCCTGGGTTAACACTCTCAGCTGCTTCATCAGTTGAATTCGAAGGACAATCCATCTATACAAAACATAAGGACATCCACATCAGGCCAACACATTACTAAACACATCCTTTTCTATCATATACTCTATTTAGAATCGCCTAAACTTAGGCTTTTCCAGAGACACCTAAACCTAGGCTCTGATACCACCAACTATGATGCCCCCAACTCGACACCCAGTGTCAGGCTAGGGTATCTTTCTTTTCTTTTTCTTTTTTTATTTTTTTATTTCTTGTATACTATAAACTTGTTCATTCATATACTGTTAAACATTTAACTTGAAATATATTCTGTAGCAGCGGATTACAAAATATATTCAAACTCCATCAATGAGAGTGTTCAACATATAAAAACTTTACATTGTTTACAAAAACAAATACATATACAAAATAGACTATAGAGGTCTTCAGTGGACACCTAGTATTGTGTTGACCTTTGTTGTTGATGCGAATTGTCCGGGCTTCTAGTTCCTTCTTCTGTACCTACACGGATGAAACACCCATGCTAAGCTTAGAGCTTAGTGGGAATAAATACTCGTGGACGACCCATAATAAGGATCATCACATTTTAGACACATGCATATACATTTAATACATCATATACTTATACCCATGCTTATGCATATTTCATACATGTAATTTACACATACTTATACATACTTCATATTTACTTATCATTGTTCATATACATTTTGTTTCTTGTTCTTGTCACAGTATACTTGTCATCACATAGCAGTGCTATGCTTCTCATATCATGTCATATAATGTCATTTATCATATTCAAATCATTTGCATATTCTTGTCATTTTCTTTTATGTTTGTATCTGCGTATCGCCCAGAAGTTGATCTGAGAAATAGTGTATGTACTGAAGGATTACTATCATTGTGCGAGATAGTGATTTCTCTGTATGACCCAAACAAGGCCCATTTATAATGATCCAAGCGGGATCTATGTCCGTGACAAATGGAAGCCTTGATATCTACTCATGTATGTTCGCGACATTTTGTATCCCTATGAAATACATGCCTACCTATCCAACTACCTAGTCATACGCGGAGATAATCGGTTTGTATAACCTCAGCAATCTTTTTCAGAGTATCAAAAAAGATATCTCATATACATGAATAACTACTGATATCATGTATACTTATGAGATATTCATTATCAAATAATCTTTTATAAACATTTAAATGTACTTTGCACTTTTTCATATAACAAAAATTATACGTGTATTCTCTATAGCTTTCATAACACATGTTATCATGATCAACTTACTATGATGCATTATTTCATATAACAATACATTTATATAGCCTTTATATAATTCCAATTTTCACCTTAGTATGCTAGACAATTCGGCGGCTCCCAGAATCCATTTTAGGCTACAATTTTGACCTTATGTAGGGATTGTTAGAAAGTGATGCTTCTAACTCAATATACCCTATGTCTTAAGTTTCTTATGGTTCAAAAATCATGTCATTTGGACTTTTAATTTGGGAGATATTGTCTAAACATTCAAGCTTGCTCTAAACAATTTCACAAGGCGAATGCGGAATTGTGTCACTATGTTTAGAAAATTTTCTAGGAATGTCGGAAGACATAATTTGACCATAATTTCTTCATGAAAGTTGTTCTCCCAGATGTCTAGTTTGTCTGAAATTTGAATCAACTCATTTGGACAAAATATAGCTCAAAGTTATGATTTAAACAGAGATTACTCAAGTTAGGAAGGTACGTGCAGAGGCGATTCCGAGGATAAATTGTTTCCTTTACTTTGACGAATTTTCTAGGTCTAATGGGGTCCAAATTTGGATACACTTATTTCAAGAGATTTGTTATCCTAGAAGTTTAGTTTACCTAGAAATTTGAATCACTCAATTTGAATTAGTGAAACTCAACTTATGGCCTAAATACCAAAATTGTTCCGAAACCTAAAACTGTATCATAATTGAAATAGAATTGACCCGAAAACATATCCTTACTTTGACGAATTTCTGGGTCCAATGGGGTCCAAATTTGGATACACCTCTTTCAGGGGGATTTGTTCTCCTAGAAGTCTAGTTTACAATGAAATTTTAATTACTCAATTTGAATTAGTGATGACCAAGTTATGGCCAAAACAAAAACATGGGTTTCAAAAAAACGGACAACATCTCCCCTAAAATTAGCATTTTCTCTAGCCACAAAATTTTCCTCCATTAGGACACATCCAAACCAATAACCATTCCATCAAATATCCATACCTTAAATCAGCTATTCAAACAAGGATTCTACACAAAAAGAATTATTCTAAACCTCAATGAAATATCATTACATTCCATACACAATTCCATACTAAATTCCATACCTTAATCTCATAACTGCCTTTTTCATGCTTCTTTTCTTTCTTTTCTCTTCTCTTCTCCTCTCCTCTCTTCTCTTTTGATTTGCCCTATCCAAGACAAGGCCAAAAAGCAAAAATGAGATATTTCTTAAGGCTTGTTTGTCTAATACCCCTTTTTGGGTCAAGGTTTCCAATTTTGCTATTTGGTCCCTCAATTCCCTTCTATTTGAAAACCAACTTATTCATATTTCCTTTTAACAAATCATATTTTTCTCTTTTGTCTTTTGGGTCCTTAATTGGAAATTTACTAATTTACCCTTAACTCTTGTATTAATTTCGGATTTTTGCTTAATTTATTTTTAGCATTATTTTATTCCGAAAACATATACATTTACTTTTATTATACTCTAAACCTGTCATAAAACTGTTAGGGTATAATTTGGGGTGTTACAAACTATACACACATCCTAGTCAACAAAGTCCAATTGAAGTATGATTCCACTTTTTATTAACCTTAATACGCTTTCCTTGGATATGTGACCTAATCTTTGATGCCATAAGAAAGTAGAACATTCATTATGTGCATTATGTTTATTACCTATACTTGTTCAACATGAAATAGGGATTCAACAAAGTTAACATCAAGATTAAAACAATATAAACAATCAATTAAAGCACCAGAACCATAATAGTACTTGTGTTTGTACAATGAAAAAACATTGTTTTCAATCTTAAAGTTAAAACCTACATCATCTAATCTTCCAACATAAACTAAATTTGTAGCACATTTAGGGACATAAAGACACTTTTCTAGATCCAGGTGACATTGAGTATCAAAGATCAATATGTACGTCCTAATTCCCTCTATTCGCACCTTCATTCTATTTCCCATATACAAGAACTTATCAATCTCGTTTATGGTCTGGATTGAAACGAATCCCTATGTAACATGTGAAATACGAGTAGTTGCACCAAAATCTAACCACCAAGTGTTCTTAGGCACTTCAATAAGATTTGATTCAAAACATATTGAAACATAGTGCGTACCTTTCGTTTTGAACCAAATCTTTCTTGTTAGATAATCTTTCTTGAAGTGACCAACTTTCTTGTAGAAGTAGCATTTCAACTCCTTTTGAATTTGTCCCTTATTAACCTTCATTGTGCCTTTGTTCTTTCTCTTATCCTTCTTTCTTGGTTTAGCCTTGCTGTTGCTGACTTCATTATGAAATGTGAGATGAATAGAATGTTCCTTCATTTTCTTCAATCTTCCTTCCTCTTGAACCAACATGGCTTTCATCTCTTAAAGGTTCCGTTTTTCCTTAAGAGTGTTGTAATTCACTTGGAACTGGCCAAACTCAAGAGAAAGTGAGTTGATGATAAATTGAACTAAGAAAGATTCACTCACATCCATACCCATTGATTTGAGCTTTGCCCACGATTAGTCATGCCTATCACTTGATCATGAATGGGTTGTGACTAGTCAAACTTCTTGGTCGTTAGCTCACTCATTAAGGTCCTTATAATGGACTTGTCAACTATGATTGGGAGTATTCCTTAATTTTCAACATGAATTCCTTTGCATTGCCCGTTTTAGGAATTGTTGGCTTTACATTTTCAGCCATTGTCATTCTCATTGAGTTCAAGCTTAGCATATTAGACTTTTCCCAAGCCTCATAAAAAGACTTGTTAGCTTCTATACTGGTCTTAGTAATGGCTATAGGTTTTTAAAAAACTATTACCAAGTCCAAATCCATAACACCTAGTTAAAACTGGATTTGTTCAGACCAATCCACATAGTTCAATCCATTGAACCCAATCAATCCATTGCCCATAGCAAACAAATTGACAGAAACTGCAAAAATGATATGTGCTCGCACGTTAATGCTTTGAGAAAACTTAAATGGATTCAAGAAAATAATAAATCTAATTATGCATTTAAGTTCACCTTTGGGTGGACTTTAAATACATAGTAACCAATAATGGTACTGGCATGATATACTTAAAAATGGATTCAAGAAAATAATAAATCTAATTATGCATTTAAGTTCACCTTTGGGTGGACTTTAAATACATAGTAACCAATAATGATGCTAATATATATATATATATATATATATATATATATATATATATATACTATATATATATATATATATATATATATATATATATATCTAATAATTATATATATGATCAAACATGAAAACATGAATTCTATTTTGATTAATGATGATAAACTTAATCAAATTAATACAACTATTACGTGGACCCTAGAAGGTGTTTAACTTCCACCATCAAAATAAGATATAAGTTTACTGTTACTTGATCCATAAAACAAAATCCATGAAATAAATGAAAATTTGATGTTATTCTTTCGGAAACCAAAATCCATGAACTAAACTTCATACCCAGATAGCCATTAAAACCAAAATTGATTTTCCATCAATAAGATAAGATTAAAGTTTACTATTACTGTTTCAGAAACCAAAAGTCATGAAACAAACTTTGAACCCAGATAGCCATTAAAACCAAAATTGATTTTCCATCAAATAAAATAAGATTAAAGTTTAATGTTACTGTTTCAAAAACTAAACGCCATGAGCCACCCTCTCCTCTAAAACCCTAATTTCTTTTGTTCTTTCTTTCAACCGTTAGGGGAGGGTAGGTCTTTTCGCATTGGCCTGAAATCGCCTCTCGTTATTTAGATACAATAAGGTCTAGGCTTTTTCCCTTAATAAAGTGCTTTCTTCCACATGATCTGAGTTTTTTTATTTGACTTTCCTTTGTTTTCTTATGTTTTTGTCGTCGACTTGTTGGGCATGTGGTTGTTCATTATTTTGTTCGTTGGTTTTTGTGTGGGATATTCATAAGGCAACGCTACTTAGATCATACAGAGAAGTTGTGAAACCCCGAGAAAATCCAATTTTCTGAAAAATGACAAAATGGTAATTTCGGTCAAAATCCGGAATTTTTCTAGATCTCGGATGACAAAACGGACTTCACCGTTGGAATCGTCTCGCGAAATCTAGTTACCACGTCGAATTTCGTCGAATTTCGAGACAGTCGGAATTTCACGTTTTTCGAGGCACACAGTGCTAGGGTCTTGTAAACGACTTGTAAGAGACATCTTTGATGTGATAAAGTCACATCTCTACGTATGCAAAATGTAACCGCGTATTTAACGTAATTAGTGAGAGGATGAGATGAATGGCCTAGATTGTGCTAAGTGTCAAAAATCAAGAAAAAAGGGAAACATTAGGAATTAATGAAAAGATAATGAGAATAAAGACAAAATGGAATAGTCATCTTCTCAACGAGCAAAGGGAAAAACGATGGGAAATTTGGAAAAAGGTGCGGTGAGGTGAGTATTTTGGGTTTTAGAGAGAGAAGGCTCATTCTCTCCTAGATTTCCGGCCGTTCGGACGGTCGGTTCCTGTGAACCAGAAGCAAAGTCGATCTCACAGCGGTGAGAGACTCTGGCGTGGACACCTATTTGGTGGAGTTCCAACAACTCCAAGAGGTAGGGACCTTTTCCTACTTGTGTTATTCTTTGGCTAAGAGCCATGTAAATAGTTGGGGATGTCAAAGGCTTGGATTAGCGTGTTTCGGTCTCGAAACATTTGGTAGAAGTGAAGAAAATCCCCATTGTTGTGGGCGTGAAACGATTGCCAACCCAGGGTTTCTTTGTTCACGTGGATGAATACGTGATTTTGGTGCGGAATTTTTATGATGTTGGGTGATTCAAATGAATTGCTTGTGTTTGTTAATTAGCCCATGTGAGCTAATTTTGGTGTTGTTGATGTGAATTTAATAACATGATTTATGTGGATTAATTATGTTAGTATATACATGTTTTATATATTAGCTTGAGTTTGTTGGGATTGATTTAATGCATTCCATATGCACTAGGGCGCCTTAGAACATTAGGAGTGAGTGCGCTGACGCGAAAGAAAACAAGCAGCGTTTGTAAAGGGTACGCGGAAGATTTTGAATCGTGTTGGGAGATTGTCCAACAATTCACGTCGGAGGGGCCCATGAATTGTTTCGGAGGGTTATCCAATAGATTCGCCTCGGAGGGTAGTCCAATATATTTATCGAATCTCGGTAGTAAGTTTTCGAGAACAAAAAGCTTTTGTTTTGAAAACTAGATATTTTACTCGCATTTGGCTTAGGCATGTGTGAGGGAGTCGGTCAGGACTCGGGACATGGGATTGGGCATGTAGACATTCAAGTAGGATAATGTATTTACTTGAGTGTGATTATTTGCCATGACTTGTGCACTTAGGTGGGGAGTAACCCATGTAGGAAATTATCACTGCGGGCTTTGCTGTTGAGGGATCATTGGCTGGTCTGAGAGTGTCTGAGGGCGGTGCTCATTAGAGGTCGTGTTTAGAAGAAAGTCGGGTTGTGGCTTTGGTAGAGACTTTGTATAACATGTATTAGAAATTGTACATTTAATATATATTTAGATCAAGTGAATTATTAACTCTTGAACTATGGTAATATAGTTGATGTATTTTGTAGTATTGATGTAGGGGCCCAAGTGGCCATTATTTTACTCGCATGTGGACGATGTGGTCATTGTAAAGCTGTTGGGACGGGTTGTACCTTGGGTAAGAGCTCTAGCCTAGGGAGACTACGCAGATTTTTCGTGTAGTGGTGTCGGGGTAACGGAGCATCCAAGAGTATTCCGCAGGTTGACAGGTTGTCAACGGACCCTCGGGATTTGGGGCGTCACATAAGTCAATTCAAATCCTTGTTCGTCAATATGCTTCATCAGACCTCGAATCTTATGCATTCTAGGCATATTAGAATTATCTTTTATGTAAGCCTTGAGTCGTGTCTTCTTGCTATTAACTTGAATGTTGTGTCATCCTCTAATGTTTTTAGTATTTTTTTTTTTCTGGGTTCAAATGTAAAGGTATTCTCGTTTTGAATCAATGAATTTTCAGATTGCATTGTCAAAAAAAAAAAACTAAAAGTCGTGAAACAAACTTTATGTGGAAAAGAAAATCAATTTAAATTACAGAATTTAGTTTTGAAAACTTTATCCTAAAAGTTGAATACGACTTAGCAACCTACCCAAAAAGGGGGTGAATTGGTTTTCTCAAAAACTTTTGCAAAACAATAAGAAATCTTCAACTTAACTCAAGAACAATAAATAAAGATATAGGGATAGAAAGTGCAAAGTCGATTTACCAAGTTACTGGGCTTTCCATACCTCTCACGTTCACTTCTCCTGTGTCGATCTTGGTGAGGGTTCCACTAAACTTTAGCTCCAAAATCGAGCTTATTCTTGTACACTTGGATTTTGTCTTATTAGGCTCTTCACAATCTCTTCCAAGTTACGCATACTTGGGTTTTCCTCTTAAAAGCACAATATTAATCACTCTCTAGCTTTAAAGGATCACTCAAATTACAAAAAAAAAAGATAAAATAAGGCCAATGGTGCACTCTAGGTATGCAAGTGAGAATTAAATGCACCAAGAAATTTGAGAATGAGAGTTAACGAGAAAGAGATTTGGTGGTTGTGATATTCAATGCAATAAGTCTCATAGCATTACATGATCACCAACACTTTATTTATAGAGTGGGAACTTGGCAGCAAAATAAGCTGCCAACCGGTCGACCTGTCGACCGACCAATCGGTCAATTGTTTCATTAAATATACTAGTCCTTATGCATTTAAGGCATTATAGGTTACAGTTTTATAGCCGTTGGACTTGACCAATTGCTAAATCGATCGACCGTTTACTTAATCGGTCGACCATTTGCTCTTTTGGATCTATAGATGAGGCCAGCGCATCCGGCCGGTCGGAGTTTCCGCGACTCGGTCGGTTCCCATTTGTCGTATTTCTTGACCAATTCCAAATAGATGCTATTGCATCCAAACGATTGAGATATGCATCTCAGCCCGGTTAGTAGCAGATAGACCAATTCAGCGGTGTATCCCCAGCAGGTGGTCGAGTTCGGTAGGTATCTTTGTAGGTCGATCGGTTCAACCGATTAACCCTATAAATCCTCAAAACCTTGTTTTTTTTTATTATTATTATTTAAAACACTTCTAAACCTTAGGTGTTTCATTGAAGCACATTTTTGGATTATAAAACTTAGAAGTTTTATGTAGGCTTCGAGTTTTCAAATGATGGCAGATGCAAATTAAAAATAGAGTTGTAGGTGATGCATGATAAATGATAATATCCTAAGTTCACCAATGCTATCACCTTACAAGGATTCCTAAGTTTACAAAGTCTTCATAGTATGCTTGAACTTGGGATCTCGATTTTACTTCTTGAACTTGATTTTGATTCAAATCTTAGATGGATAATTTAGTCTTTAAGTTCATAATCGTCTGTCATCTATCACTCATATCAAGTAAACCATTAATAGCTAATTACCTTGGTTTGTTATCATTAAAACTTCAATTAGAAGTATATTTTGGCCAACATATCCTACTTAAAGAATTTAAAAACAAACCTTTACGGACACTACAGCAAATAATGGAATTCTGGGCGAAAAATTTCATCCACAAATGTACAAATTTTGTCCATAAAGATAATTGTGGACAAAAAATAAAACGTCTCTAAAGGCTCGTCGGTAAAGATAATTGTGGACGAAATAATGAAACCGTCCCTAAATATTATATGATTGTGGACAAAAATAAGTTTAGATACAATAGGTTCTGCATATATCTGGGACGAAATTTTTTGTCCCTAAAATTAATAACTATTCGTCTATAAAGGATATTTCGTCCACAAATGTTGGATGTTCAAAGTTAAATGGACCATTTTTGGGGACGAAAATTTTTTGGTCCATGATTCAATTAGAATTAGAGACGAAAACTATTTCGTCTACAAAGGGTTGAATTATCAGAATTTGAGGAGACGAAAACTTTTTCGTCCACAAAGGGTTGTGATCAGAATTTGTGACAAATACCATTTTGTCCACAAAGGATTGAATGATCAGAATTGGGGACAAATACCATTTTGTCCACAAAGGATTGAATGATCAGAATTAGGGATAAATATCATTTCGTCCACAAAGGGTTGTGATCAGAATTTGTGACAAATACCATTTCGTCTACAAAGGGTTAAATGATCAAAATTGGAGACAAATACCATTTTGTCCACAATCATACTTGATTATTGTTAATTGTGGATGAAATTTGTTTCGTCCACAATTAGTATGGAAAAAATTTCACCACCTCAATTCTTTTGTTTACTATTATATAAAAATAAAATTCTATATCTTATTGTATCCCAATTGTATAAACAATTTTATTAATATCTAAAATAAAATTATATAAAATAACATTGTGCAAAACCATAAATAATTTGTGATTAAAAATATAATTCATGCATAAGTACCCGTGACATTAATAAATTAAGTATTTAACATAACAAGAACATAAAATGTTATATTATATCATCTACTTAACATGTTCTATATTTAATTCATATACTAAAATCTAAAACTCAAAAAGTCTAAATGTCCCGACTAAGCTAGTGGAATTGCATCTCTTCTCTTCCTGTACCTACAATGGACAACAATGAATATATTATTAATAATAAGCCAATTAGAAAGTAAACTTTAGGGAGAGTAAGAAATTGAATCATTTCCTTACCAAATCTTTCTAAGAAATATGAGTTGGTGAACCACCATTTGTAGTGAGAAACATATCAAACATCTTCTCTTGGCGTTCAAAGCGAGCCTCCCAAATTTTTTCTTGATTTGCCAAGCGATCATCCCAAACTCTCTCTTGATTTTCCAAACGGCTAGTCAAATAATCTACTCTTATGGCGATTTATCTATCTCCATATCATTCTTTTTAAAGGTTTTCTCGACCTGTATTTTGGCATTTTTAGTTGATTCCTTTTTCCTTTTGGTTTGGGCCATATCCAAGACCTTTGATACTTAGCCATATCTAGTTCCAAGAACTTCGATCGCAAATTTCATCGAGGGCTTAGCATTTCCTTTATAGCACAGATTTCTTTAACGAGTTCCATCACTTCTTTACAAATTTTAGAATATTAATATGAATTAATATGTAAATCATGACTTAGAGTTAGAATATATAGCATAACAATTACACTTACATATTATTTTGACTACGCCATTAATTCAATGACGCCCCATTTCAGGGTCCCATTGACCATCGTTAACCTGCGGAAAACTGTGTGTCTCACATCATGAGACCCATGATAAAAATGGCCACATTGGCCTACACATCTATACTCACGAATATAATCAACTTTATTACCATAGTTTCAAGAGTTATTATATCACTCTTAATACAAACATATATTAAAATTAAAATTTTAATACATGTTTTACAAAATATATATCAACGCCACAATCGACTTTCTTCTTAAAAGCGGCCTCTAGTGGCGCGAGTCTTTAGAACACTCTCGTACCTAAAATAATTTTCCCTCGACAGGGTGAGCAATACCCCACGTGGATTGAATTCCTCTACATAGGTTACTCCCACTGATGCACATGTAATGTGACTAAACACATTCGAAGCAAATGCGTAATCCTACTCGAATGTATCGTACCCGATCACCAAATAAGTCCTCACCAGAGCTCCCTCACACGTGTTTATGCCATTTATGAAAATCGTTTCCAAACAAAAGTATTTGTTTTAATTGTGGGCAAGCCTCAGTATAAATCGTTGGACAATCCTCAGGAATTGAATTTGTTGGGTAACTCTAGAAGCAGGTTCCCTTTAGCCCCTCAGACGTGAATTGTTGGACAATATTCCCCAACACAATTCTTGGACAATGACTTTAGATAAAATTATTATTTTTAATAATTTTATAAGAAAATTATGTTTGGACAGCCTCGATTTAAATTTTTCATGCACTCACACCTACTATTCTAGGGTGCCCCGGTGCATATGAAATGTTTTATGTCATTTCCTATATCCAATTCCAATGGCTCACATACAATTATATTTCATATAATTCAACCATCATGTTAACACATTAAATTACATGCATTAACGATTCTTTTCCACACATATCTCAAGTCATTCTTTTTTAAAACATCATTTATCTGAATAACACACATGGGCCAATTCGGTCCAACCATCAGCAGAATGTTTTAACGGTCCCCAAAACTGATGCGTGGGCTGTCATGGACAACCCCCTCATCAATCATCGGTTCCACTTCTTTGGGCAAGAAATCAATAACCATTCAGGCTCCGACACCACCAAATACAGATTTGCATGTTATTCAAATATTAAACGATAGCATGTTATAACACACATATAAACACATGGGACCATTTTCGAGTTTGAGGTCGGTCGGAATTTGTCCCAAAAACATATGCGAAATTTTCCGATACATTCGGTCGATTTCGGGTGATCAACGACCACTCATGGCCTGATACCATCCATACCATTTTAAATGGCTCTTAAGACGAAAATAAACCAAGTAGGAAGACCCTACCTCCAGGGTTGTCAAAACTCCACTGGCAGATATCAGCGGCTCTGTGAGGCAGCTTTATCTGCAGCCAAGGATTCAGCAGTCGATCGCGAGAATTACAGAGAGATTGGAGATTCTCTCTCTAAAAATCTCCTCTTTCCTCTTCTCTATTCACGGTTTGCTCTCTATTTGGTTGAATTGACTTGGTGAAAATTGTTCTCTCATGCCATGTCGATTGCTATTGGTCCCTTGGATTACGCCCGCATGCCAACATCATCTACTTTGGGTTTTCCTCCATTGGGAGATGTTCCGCATGTCACGTGGGCCCCGCCGGCTCTCCTTATTTGAGTAATTCACTTTTTGACACATGACCTGTTTGAATATACTCATCAAATTAATCGGAACTTCCCTCTCTGGTGCCTCGGCATTAAAATTCCCGACTTTCAGAATTGCGTGAATTCAATGTGGTAGCTAGATTTGGCGAGATGATTCAGCGATGAAGTTGGTTTCGTCATCAGGATCACCGAAAAATTAAGTTTTTGGCCAAAATTACCATTTACCATTTTGAGAAAATTTGGTTCTCGGGTTTAAGGCTGAGTCGACCATGCTGCTTTTATTCTTTAAAATGTGTGAAGTTGTAAAGAATTGGTCTGCTCTTCACGGGTCAAATGATTTCTCTTCCCTGTACATAAATAACATGTCAAGATAAAGTCAAAGTCGATCAAATAAGAAACTAAAAGTTTTGTTAATTTCCCAACATCTGATTTCATTTCGAACAACAACAAATGAGTCCTTGATTGTGATACATGTTTAGCTTGGCGGTTTGTGACATTTGGGCACATTTGCTGTGATTAATTGCATCAATAACGATTCCAAAGTGATATCCATTAACTAATTAATGATTAACATTTTGATAATATACTGCTCAATAGGATCGTTCAATGTAATGCGAAGAGTTTCCCGATTATCTTGGTCAAATTCTCAAGTTTTGACATTTCTTTTTTGCATCCTCATTTGAATCAACTTATTAAAATGTTTATGCAAAGTATGCTGTGCATTCGAAGTCAGTGTTTCAAATTTTGTTTGAATCTTATCAATTACACCATCGTCTTCTCCATCATAATATCTACGTCTGTAAATTTTTTTTTGAAGAGCTTGATGATATCTAGATAAGAAACATGCTTCAAAGTGAAATTGGTAAATTATGATAAAGCAGTTGGAAGTGCAATTCCAAGGTTTACATCTTGTCACTTATTTTAATAAGAAAAATGATGTATTTGCAATAAAAACAACTACACTAAGATTCTCAAAAATAAAATAAAATACTACCGTAACAATAGGTTGAACCCACGAAAAATACCACACAGTTGGTTATTCTTAACTTACTGCTTCTTTACTTCTAAGAAAACAATTTGATAATTTTAAACTTCAACATAATTGCATTGTAATACATAACTAATTCCTTCAACATTCAAGCATTTCCTGGTTCTACATAGCTAACTTCACAATAATCAATATCTTAAGAAATAAGTGATTAGAATGGAAGGCGACCTTGAGAAAAAGAAATTGAATATCAAGTGGCTATACTAAATCACAATGAAAATGATAAGACATTGTTATAAATATAACATGAGTTACTGGATATTTTAGAATTCCAACGAATTTGGTGCAATTTAAAAAATATTGACTACTTTTTGCTTTTAAGTAGAAAAGATGAATATCTTTATCATTCTAATACCCGATCCTTCTTAATGACTTTACAAGGGTCAAAGTATGATTATCAATGTCAATGATAAAATTTTGAGCATATACTCCACGTACAATACGTGGCTTGGAAGGTATGGTAGGTGAGCAAATTTATCAGAAAGTTTTGACAGCAAATTATGATAACATTTTTGAGCACAAGCTTCCATGAATAAGGACGAGGGAAGGTGAAAAGGCAGCCATGGAAGTATTCCAATAGCAAGGAATATACGAAGAACCCTTAAGTATCAAGACAAGCTGTAAACCTGGTAGGGAGCAATGGGAGATCAAAGGCCACTAAAATGGCACATGAAGAAAAAGGTTCGGATTATTGTATATAAAAGGATAGATTTTTCACATCTTTAGTTTGTCCTAAAACTCAGATGGTCATAAAATTTGTGGAGCAATTATGCAAATGAAACTATAAACAAACAAGGTATGCAGTTCATTCTGTGCTTATGATATACGGCTTGATAAACTTCACCTTGACAAATCAAGCGTTTGATTGAAGAAAATTGTGAAACATTTAGGCAGTAAATTGCCCACGGGCATATCGATAAACCACCAGAGTTATTTAGATGCTTCCAAGTGTGAGGTTTTTTAGGGAGCAAGAAGATGAAGAAGCGCTCTAGATGTCAATAATTTTAGAGTCGATAAAGGAATCCACAACCTCGTACTAATGGTATACCTACTTCTTCTAAGCGACACAATTTGAACCTCTTGGATTTCTAAATGATGTCAATTGCAAATAAGAGATATATTTTCACTTACTTCCAAAATGATCCATTGCAGAATTCAACATCATCACTCCATATCACGCCATTTTGTTAGCAGTATGCACTCTAGATATGAATCTCGACTGATTTGGCTTTGTCGATTGAACTCTGTCAATTAGCCTTCCTTTTTATCGATTGTCATTTCGACTTCTTGCACATTGCTTTGTTCATTTTTCTTAATCCTTTGGTGCGACCTCGTTTGGCTCTAGTTTCTGTTGAAGCTATACAATAAATTTAATGGACAGGTCAATTTTGTTATCAATGATTTATGAAAAAAATAGAATACAACTTGGTAAATTCAATGGATATATTACTTCTAACCTACACTACTACTTTGATTAGGTTGAATGTACTTTGTTTGAAGTTTTGAATTAGATGGCCTAATTGGAGGAGCTGGAGGAGCTGACTCAAGTGATTCAGCCGATGGAATATTGTTGATCGAAGGTGAAGTGCAGCTTATGGATGCATTTGAAGGAGTACTACTTGTTCCAGGAGCAGACTTCTTGCAACGATGTAGCACTGAAACCATTTTTCTCTCAACACCTATTACAGTCAAACAATGAAATTGAGACTTAACTCTTTTTGGCATATTAAAGCATAACTACAACTTTATGAAAGAAACAACTTAAAGCATGTACAAATTAAATTACATGAAATGGGGAAAGAGTATTAATACCCAGCATCCATATCTTCATCACTAATAAATTCAACTATTCTTCTTCTTCACTATAATGCTCTTCTAGATGTCTTCTTCCTCCTCATTAACAAATTCAATTCTTATATTGTTCTCAATTATATTATTGTCTAAAATTTTATGGGATCTTTTTATCATTCTGCGCAGCTGAGTGACTCATGGAACTGAGCATAAATGGGGACAGAAGCTCAGCATTATGAACTATAGTAGTAACACATGATGTTGGAGAATATCTGGACCTGGTATGCATTAGGATCTTTATATTTATGACATTTAAATATTCACTGTTATTTATAGTGTTGTCCATTGACATAAAAAATTTGTTTGGCTTGGCAAGCAAGTACATATGAATCATTTTCATACCAAGTGCAACTAACATTGACGCTAATAATATCACCATCTATATGTATACTGGATTTTCTACTACAGAGATCAAACCACTCACATTTGAAAAGCATAACCCGTCTTTGTGTTAAATAATCTAACTCACAAATATCAGTTACGACTCCATAAAAATCAATAACATTATCACCATGATTCCCCTCAACCATCAACCCATTATTTTGGGTTTTACCCCAACTATCATGATCCTTGGTATGAAACCTAACTCCATCGATAATACAAGTGTTGTATTTCTTAACTTCAACATCTGGTCCACATGCTAAAGCATATAATGCTTAACTACGTGAGAGAGATGATTGTGTATAAATGCATCATCTACAAAAAAAAAAAAAAAAACAGAGATAGATATTTGTATAAGTTGAATCTATATCTATATTATTGTATATAAACATTGTGTTTTCAAATTACTTACTTACTTTTTTCTTAAACCATAAAGGAAATTCAGCTTTGTGTTTATCTTCTACACTTAATGGATTGTCTTGCACAAGTTGTTCCATGTGTGCTCTAAAAATAACATTGTCATTAATCATATATTGGAAAACACTATAAGTAATCATTAGAAATGTCAAGTAACACTTACTCTGTATATGGTTCTACTTCAGCACAATTACTTAGAATATACCAATGAGCTCTTTACAAATCCTCTTTCAAGTCATCATATTTAGCCGCTCCAACAGGTCTAAGTTTCTAGGAGAAAATAGACAATCCACCATCCTATGCTATATCATTATTCCTTTCTTTTCTATTAAATTGAGTTTAAATTCCAGGCAAGTAGATTGAACAAAAAGCTAAGTATTCATTTATGATATAACTCTCAGCAATTGAGCCCTCAAGATGAGCCTTGTTTCAAACATTACGCTTATGATCACCTAACTCTCTACAAAAATATATTCAAAGTTACAATCTGTAAATTATTCTAAGTCATTAAAAAGAACACACTTTGTAAAGAAATTGATCTTACCGTTCGGTGTGAAACATCCATCTATTTTAAAGCTGGACCACGGCCTCATTTGGAAAATGGATTGCCGAATGCACCATTATGTCAAAAATTTGGTGGAAAGATCATTTCGACTTCTGAAGATTACAACTATGTCAGACTTCATTTTCTCTTCTTCTTCTACTTTTAAAGTCTTATAACAAAGTTGTTTGAAAAAATGTCCCAACTCTATCAAGGCATCAGACACCTCCTTCTTTAGGTATCCACGAATGCCAATAGGGAGTAATTGTTGCAAAAGAACATGGCAATCATGACTCTTCAACCCTGGTATCTTGATCATTTATCGATGCACACCTAGAGATGTTTGAAGCATACCCATCTGGAAACTTCACAGATTTTAAGAATTAACAAAACCCTTGCCTCTCAGCCTTAGATAAAGTATAACATGTTGCTGACATTACATATTTGTCATCACTTCTCTTTATCAAATGCAACTCCTTTGTTATGTTCATGTCTTCCAAATCTTGCCTTGCTTTGAATGTGTCCTTTGTTTTACCCTCGATATTCAATAATGTTCCCAAAATGCTATCACAAATATTCTTTTGAATATACGTACATCAAGTTATGCCTCAATTTTAATCTATGTCAATAAGGCAAATAAAAAAAATGCTTTTTTTGGTCCAATTCAATTCATTGGGGAGAACATTTTCTTTTTTTGCTACTAGGATGCTTTCCAAAATTTACATCATTCAAATTTTCTAGTTGAAGCAAAATATCATCACCAGATAACTCTATTGGTGCTACTCCATGTTTTGTCTTACCATTAAATTTCTTTCTTTTTCGCCAACTATGATTTTAAGGTAAAAAGCGGCGGTGTCCCATATAAAAAATTTTGCTCCTTAATCCAAGGGAACATATATCTTTATTACAAGTAGGACAAGCCATGTATCCTTTGGTTGACCATCCAAACATCATGCCATAAGCTGGAAAATCATTTATGGTCCATAAAAGAGTAGCTCGCATTTGAAAATTTTCCCCCTTTGATGCATCATATGTCTCCACACCAATTTCCCATAACTCTTTTAACTCTTCCACTAAAGGCTGCATGTATACATCAATGGCCTTTCCATGTGAAATAGGTCCTAGAATAAGTAATGACATCATAGAGAATTCATTTTTCATACATTTCAAGGAGGGAAGTTATATGGGGAAAGAATTATAGGCCACATACTATAAGAATTACTCATATTCCCATATGGATTAAAGCCATCGGTTAAACCAATGAACATTACGAGAGTCTTAGGAAAACAATGGAAATTCCTTATCAAAATCTTTCCATGCTTTACCATCGGCGGGAAGCCTTAAAAATTTTTTATTATTAACTCTCTTATCCTTATGCCATCTTATATCTACAACAGTTTTACTAGACAAAAATAGTCTTTGAAGCCTAGGCTTTAAAAGAAAATAGCATAATATCTTGTGTGGGATCTTCTTACCTTTACCATCATCAATTTTCCATCTAGAAGTACCACATAGTAGGATTGTTGCTCACATTGCTCAAACTCTTTCCAAAATAGTGCACAATCATACTACTTAAGCATGAATAGATATACTGATCCCAAATCATTTAACATCTTCGAGCCTCATGGTGAAGTTTTAGGATAGTCCCACCATTAGGTAACACTTGCCAAACAAATCAAACAACCCAACATAGTCAAAGATTTATTGCTCCATTTGTTATATACTTTTAAGTGAAGTAATTTAACTATGAAAGACAATTTAGAGAATTTTGAACAGTCCGAATATAATTCTTGTTGAGCTTCCTTCAACAATTCATCAAAACTTTTCTTGTGTGTAGTTCTTGTGACATCATCTTCAATATTACCTAAGCCATTACCTATGTAATTTTCATAGTCATCTAACATCTCTTGGATCCCATCATCTTCTATCTCATCATTTGGTGGAACTCCATCGTCATAACCTTTGATTGATTATTAGAATGATCCTTTGCTCGACATTATAATTAGATTTTCCATGAATATCCAGTGTAAAATCCATCAATGCCCTTGATTAAAAGATGATCAAAAAATACATCTTGGCTCTAAACATATGAATTCAAACAATCTATGCATGGACATCTAACTCTACAATTTGCCCCGAGATTGTCTTTCACAAATTTCATAAAAGACTGAACTCCTTCCACATATTTAGGCCATTTTTTAAATGAGTAAGTTTTATCCATGTTTCTATTGTGTAATAGAAAGGAAAAAAAATGTTATGAGCAATAAATCATAATTGAGACAAATATTCATATTCTTTGCTACTTAAAGAGTGTACTTAAAGAGTGCGCTATAAACTAAAATGACATGCATATAATGAAAAATATAAAATTTTAGCTAAAAAATGAAACATAGCAAAAAAAAAAACTATAAATTTTATAAAACAAACATTCAGTACTTGATCCCGAGATGGATGGCTTTCTCAATGGCACAAGCTAATTAATCACCTTGGCCTTGCCTACGCAGCAACGATCAACGAGAATTAATAAATAAGTAAAAGACAGTATATGAGCTTTTAAAAGCTAGCTAATAATGAGTAACCATGCACTAACATTGCACAAGGCTTTGCTTTACATTAATTGATGCACTTTACTATCCTTTTCAGATTCAGTTGAGAATTTCGGCAACTTAAATGAAGTTAAAAAAGGATTTGCACTAGGAGAAAAGAAACTCAAGGCAAAACACCAAATTAAAGGAAAATAAAGACGAAAAGCATTGTCCAGGGTTCATTGTTCATAATAAAAAATGATGATGGCCAAGCTTGCATCTATAAAATGAGTAGTTTCTTTCACACAAATCAATGGGAAGACCATGTATATCCATTCTTTTAAAATTCCATACATGGATTAGGTTCCACTAGCTTTCATTGCATTAACAATGAGCTTTCATCTAGTAATTTGTATCATGTATTCTTCTTGCATATTATTAAATTCCGATTTTTTAGGCATATATTCTTCTCATAAAAAAGAATAGCTATAGATCTTTTAGCCTTTGTGTGCCTCCAAATGGGAATAAACCTACCATAACTAAACTAAGTATATAATAAATATATATTTTGTTGTGCAAAGCACTGGCTATGCATGCAGAACCATGATCTTGAAGCAAAACTAAATGCCAGGACAAATTTTTTCTAGGTACTTTGTTAATGGAAAGGCTCCATGAAATTAAACAATTAAAACACTAAATGCATGGCCTTGTTATATGGCTATCTTACAATAAAATTTTGGAGTATCAAATAGAAAAGAAGGTTAGAAGATCATATGCTTATGCAATGTGTCTCACAAAATCAATTAATTATCAAAGTAGCATTTTATAAAAATGAAAAGACTAATCAATTGCATATACACTAATTAAATAATGGAAAGACTTCTCTATCTGTCGTGTTTTTTAGATAGATCCACCTTCTGGCATTCTGCATATTTTTGAAGGCAAATAGGATAGGGATTGTCTTAAAGATTGTGCTCTGTGATTCCTAAGGCTTTTCGCCTCTTTCTTCATTAACAAAGAAAAGAAAAAACACCATTATTCAACATGTATGATTTAGAATGACCAAGTACCAAAGGACAGACACAATAATATATCCATGACTAAAGCATACCCTTTACATTTGAAAAAGAATGATCAGTTGTGTATATACTTTTATAGACAGGGTCATATGCTACTTCTTTTTTATAGTATATGTAACGCCCCAAAAAAATACCCTATAATTTTTATAATAATTTTATTATATAATGCAGGTATGAATTATGAGCCAAACTTGGTTTTAAAGGAAGAATTGATAAATTGACAAATTGTAAATGTAAATTTAAAGTGTGAGCATATGATTGATTATTATATGCTAAATTGAGAATTGATTGAACCCGGAACTAGACCCAAGTGAAAAAGGAAAATGTGGAAAAATTGTAAAATGAGGACCTAAGGGTCAAATGATAGCTTAACTGCTAATATGAAATAAATGACAAATGATAAGGAATGTGAATTAAAAAGTTAGAATGTCAAAAATGGAAAATTGGATTTATTGGGTGGCCAAACAAGGCCTTATAAGGAATAAGTGATTTAAAAGCAAAAAGGGAAAAATGAGAAATGAGAAAATGAGGGTGTAGGCCAAACATGGCCTTACACTTAAAAGAAATTATAAAGACCAAAAATGTGGTCTTAGGAGCATTTCTTCATCAGTTTTGGAGAGGAGGATAGGAGAAAAAGGGAAGGGCTAGGGTTTTCAAAGATCAAGCTTTGGTGTGATCCTTTCCCCACTTCTTGCTCCTAAGAGATCAAACAACATGCAAGAGGAGATTTGAAGAGATAAGGTAAGAAAAATCAAACCCTAACTTCCTCATTTATGATTTTGATTTTGGGGAAAAAGCCCTAACATGAGGAAAATGGATTTTTATTGAGTCTAAACCACCTTAGGAGTTGTTTTGGGTAGATTCCATGGTGGATTTTTGATATGGGACGAATTAGAGAAGATTGGTGGATGAAAAATGAGTGAAAATGCCAAAAATCGATCATTTCTGGGCAAAAACCCATAGGTGCACCGCACAAAGAGCTGCACTCGCGTATAGGTATGCGTGGGTAACCCCAGACGGTGACAGGCCGGCGGTACCTGGGGTGCCAAACGAGCAGGTCGGCAACGCACGCAGCTAAACCCCAGACACTACACGTTTAATAATGGGTAAAAATCAAACACGGGTAACACGAACCGTTTAATAAACGGGAACACGCATACCACTCGCTTAACACGCTTCACTTTTTAAAACCAAGTTGGGTTGGTCGAATGTGTTAACACGATAAACCACCATTTAACCCATTTACCCGCTTATCAATTGCTTGACCCATTTAACACGCAAGAAACCAATTCGCTTAACCTGTTTATTTCGATCGCTGACAGGATCAAGATTTAAAATGGCACCGATTATCGTCCGTACTGTGAGTGGCGATGACCGAATCGTGATCTTGGCTCGACTAGCCGTAATCACTTTACCCCGCACTAACAATCCACGATCCAGACCCGATGACCTCCAGATCGGGATCGTACCACCGCCGGGCGTGAAAACCAGCGCTTCTTGAAGGCCATTGCCTATGCGTTGCTCCGGGCCATTTTGTCGTTGTTGACCGATCCGCTGACATAAAGGTCGTGAAGCCCGCATCTGCACGTCAAGACAAGGCACCAAACCACGAAGAACCGCCCGGGGAGCATGGTTTCCAGCGCCGTATTTGCTGGTAAACTTGATAAAAGATCGAAACCCAAACGGAAGTAGAAACCCGTCGGCGACGTAATCTACTACGGCCTCAAAACGACGACTGTAGCTACGGCACCAATCAGCGATCGCCGCGCGATTTCGCCCTCACAAATTGGTAACTCGCACCTGATGGCTACACCACATTTCTATTAAGCACCCAACATCTGCATTCACTTTTTGGAGCAAATAAAAAGGGGAAGCCCGTTTTTGGAGATGCCAACCCCGCTTGGACAAACCCCTATAGCCGCACCCTTACTAGGAGACCCCGAGTCCCCTTCTACCGCTTGATAATCTGGCAAAGTTGGAACCACCAATAATGGCAGCGACGAGAAACCCATTTCGAGGGAGAGAGAGGGATACCCCTTCTCCCATCTTTAGTCAAGTGTCTTCCCCCCCCCCCCTCTGTATAGTCGCGACCATTGGTAAAGCCAGAGAGAAATGTTGTTAAACGGGAACGGGTTATGAACCGTTACATGTCTCAATCTCGAACACCTAATTCGCTTATTAAACGTGTTAAACTAAAAGACCAGTTTATCACCCGAACCCGTTTAGGTCTCACCCAAACCCGCTTAATCGGTTAATCGGTCAATTAATCGTTGTTGAATTTTGACAGCTCAGGTGTACCAAAGACAAGAAGGCAGGGTAACCTCCGTGACGCGCATGTGTTATGGGGTGCACCCCAGACAAAGTTGTTCCAAGCCAGCCTCTATTTCGCATATTATTGCCAGTTAAGTCCCGTATTCATGTACTGATGTTTAGGGACCCTAAGAAATGAATAATGGGGGTTCAAATAAGAATAAGAATAAGTGAAAAACATACCGAACCTCCCCGCTGGTAGTATACCAAATAAATTTTGAAATTTTATTACGAAAGTGCATATGGATTTGAAAATATGATTATGATCGGTTATGAATGCTATTTGTGAAATATATATAAGTATATATATATATATATATATATATATATATAGTATATATATATATATATATATATATATATATATATATATATATATATATATATATATATATATATAGTGATTTGAATTATTGTTATTCGAAATGTTTGTCAACTATATGCATGTGTGCGAACATTTGAACTATAAGGAATTTATTGCATAAAAGTAAGTTGATTCAAATGTATTATCGAATGACCAACATGATGGATTCACCAACTGAATTCATGAAGGTAATCTAATTTGATGTGGAATCACATTGTTATCGACGACAAACAAGACAGATTCACCAATCGAATCAAGCCGTGAATGTCGATTTCTATAGCCATATGTGAAATAGTAATATTGAATGTGAAACCACATTGCTACTGAATGACAAACAGGACAGGATTCACCAACTGAATCTGTCGTGAATGTTGATTCTATAGATATATGTGAAATCACGAACCGAAAAGCGAAACATGATATAAAAAGTGTATTTGTATAGCATCTTTACATTACATGGATATTATAAAGGCATTATTTTGATAAATGGCCGATATATCTACTGAAATGGAATGGAATAGAGAACTGTATAGAACCACTAAGCATGAAAATGCTTAGCGACAGCCATCAATGCGCAAAAATTTGCGATAGGCAAGTGAAGCAAGACCCAAGATCGAGGAGCTCGTAGTCATAGAGAAAGAACAAGGAGTATGTCCGCCATATGCATTCACTCCATTTCTTTCAAATATTGATATTTTGTAAAACAATTTTAACTTTGAACTTTATTTTGTAAATGCATTTGTTAAATGTAGATGTTATGAGTCTTTTGAAATTGTAAAATGTATATGGGCTTGCCTTAAATGAAATGCTTCCCGCTTTAATTAAAAAGGTCAAAAATAGAATAACATAAAACAAAATGTTTTGAGGAGATAATTGAAATGCCTGAGTAAACCTGCTCGCTTGATCCGCCTAACCTGTCGTAGTTCGGGATTCGGGTTGCGACACTTTTGAAAACTAAAATTTAATGAAACGATAACTAAAGGGATTGATTAATGGCTTTGGTCGGGCGTCCTCGAGCTTTCGGTTCGGATCCGCTAACCGGATCGGGTCGGGCTCGGGGGTCGCTACAATATAAACAGATTAATCATACTGGAACCTAAACTTAATCATTCAAAAGTTACCTACTTGATGGTTGCAATTATGTACTCTAAACGAATTAATCATTTTTTTTTATATATATATAAGGCAAGGAAAATGTTATGCCATATAAATTGGATATCATTTTAAGATAAAACGTGACAAGATGTAATTGACAAAAACAGCAACCAGGTGCCTTAATAGAACTGTATCTGAAAATTTTTTTAAAAAGAAGAATAAGCAAAACGAAACTAAAAACAAAAGGAGAAGAGAAAAGAGAGAGAGAGAGAGTAGCATATGAAAGTAAATAAAGCGAAAAGGACCTACTGATCACTTTTTCCATGATCAAAAAGAAAAAGAAAAACACCTTTTAGAGATTCAAAATTACCAGTTAAGCACCTCATTCAAGTCGCCTTTTACTAAGAAAATTGACCGATTGGTGACCATCACCTGCATTCATTTGACTTAACTGAGATATTTGTGAATGTAACAATATTATAAATACATCATTGAAACAGATCTAAAATTATCCAATCAAGATGCCTTGGTCCGTGTGTCCGCTGACAATCATCAACTGGCACTGAAAATCTTAGAATATCTATGCTTCCATGATTACACTTCACACAGTTCATATAACCAGACTGATTCTGATATAGAGAGAGAGTATATATATATATATATATATATATATATATTTTACAAATAACTAATTTCTTATAATATTTTATAAGAGTTTGATGTACAACTCTTCTATACTTTTTCATGCCAAAAGATATTAAAACTAGATTGTTCTAGTATATTTTACAAAATGCTTCTCAAGGCCAAGGCCACAACCCTAGCCTCTTCGCACTCACAACCGGCTGAGCCCCGTCTTCTCGCTGCACTCCGGAGCTGGGGTCCCACAACAGGGTAAGCAAAGCCCAATAGTGATAATCTTCTATAAGAGTTACTCCCCACCTAAGTGCACATGCAATGGTCGCACAGCAAACACACATCCAAGTAAAATGTCTACATGAATGTCATATGTCATGCATGAAATGTCATCATGGCTATATCCCGAGTCACTCACCGACTCCCTCACACCTGCCGCCTATGCCAAGTGTGAACTATTCTCATTTTCCGATGACAACTAAAGATTGTTCTTAATCTTTTAACATTTTCATTTACAACCATGCGCCTTTTGTAGGTAATGGATTTCGTGTCGCACCTCAACTGCTCCATAAACCCGCACACTTTTACACCTTTCACCGCTTAGGGACTATGTCTCGACCATAATTGATGGGTCTTTCACCTGGGGAATCTATCCCAACTTGCCGACACCGACACATAATATTATTCCTCTTACCATTTCTTACTAATACTACTGACTTTTGTCCCACTAACCAAGCCCACTAATCAACACCATACGCAGTTTTGATCCACAACCGTGTACCCATGACACTCCATCGAACACCTAACACGTTGCTCCATCCTAACCATGCACTCACACCCATGTCATGCGATGTTTTCATGCACGTTCAATGCAATTATGCCATTGCCTACTTATACCATGCTACATACAAAATGAGAACTATATGTGCATACATACTCATGCATATTCATCCATGCATCATTTGGACATTTATATTAAAGTGCATACAAATTCCAAACCATCATATCCTTCATGCCACATATCAATTCAAGCATGTTATTTATTTTCTGCAATAACATCCAACATGGCCCCAATCGTGGACTCATCCAACAGGGCACCTCATGGTCCCTTCACAAACATGAACCAGTTTGGTTCCAATCATCCATACATTCATTATATCACAAGACAACAACCAAACCCGGAGACATCGGTCTCGGATTCAAACCCTGAACTCCACAATGCCTAGGATCAGAGTGAAATCGACGGCAACTTCTATCGTCCAGTCCCAAATTTTGGAACTAAATTACATGGCCTCTCATAACCAACCCATACCATTATAAATAAAGTAAACTGAGTAGGAAAATTTCCTACCCAATACAATAGCCAACAACATGCCATGCAATGGTCATGTCATATCCTAGCTATTCACCTCGACGTAACCATGCAACCTGCACACTTGGTGAAAAAGCATAGATTTCAACAAGTTTATGGTCACCCACTGTCCTCCAAAGGAACATGGCTGGAATCATGACTCAATGGGATTTCCATAGAGTCCAAGAATACCTAAAACAGAGTTCGGACTAAGAAGTTATGACCTTCCTCGCTGAGAACTACATGAGTAGCCACTCTACCCGACCAAATTCTACCCGGACCCGCTCCCGACCGACTCTTCGCCTCTGCCAACCAGCTCCAGTACCCACTGCCCTCCACATTCACATGGATGGAATATTGACTCAATGGGATTTCCATAGAGTCCAAGAATACTCGAAACAGAGTTCGGACGAAGAAGTTATGACCTTCTGAAGTTTGAGGTCTCACATGAGTAGCCAACCCCACCCGGCCAACCTACCCAACCTGCCCTGACCGACCTGCCCTTTCCAGCCAGATCTAGTACCCACTGCCCTCCACAGGCACATGGCTGGAATCTTGACTCAATGAGCTTTCCATAGAGTCTAAGAACACTTGAAACGGAGTTCGGACAAAGAAGTTATGACCTTCCGAAGTTGGAGGTCACATAGGGGTTGTCAAACCCAACCGAGCTGACTTGACCTGGTCGAACTGACCTGACCTGACCAAGCTGACCTGATCTAGCCGAGCTGACCTGACTTGGCCGAGCTGACTGACAGGCTGACCTCTAGTCGATTAGACTGTTCAGGGTAAAAGGACCATAACTTGGGTTATAGAGGTCCGAATTGATAAATTCAAAAGCCTAACATCAAGTTCACTGATGTGGCTACAATTTACTTGAGGACTCACTGCCAAATTTCCTTTATTTCCCACCCAAAAACCAGTTCTAAAGTCCGGTTAATGTGTACTACCACAATATGGCAGCTTCTCATGGTTCAAAATACAACCAAACATTCCCCTTAGGGCAAGACAACCAACATCGTTATTCATTTTAACTATAACACATAAAAATGGCACACAAGGAAAATTACTTAGTCCAAAAATCAATCCCCGAACTGTCCGATAACAGTCCCGGAATCTCCAGCACATTGTCCCAAAGTCTTGGGACGGTTCACACGGCCACTCACAGCCTCACACAACCTATGCCATTTGAATGGCCCTTAGACAAGGATTAAACCAAGTAGGAGAAAAACCCCTACCTCTTGAAGTTTGTCGAAACTCCCTAATTCCAGTCTCTATGTGAAGCCCTTGTCATGAAGATGAACTCTTCCCCTTGCTCCGCCTGAAATCGCCTATCCGATCGCCGGAAAACTTAGAGAGAAGTGAGGGCTTCTCACTCTAAAATCTCTCCTCTTTTCTCGATTTTCTCTCCTCTCTCTCTCTCCTTCTCTTCTCCCCACCAATTTGGTCAAGATGAGTCAAGAGAACTTGTCCTCTCACTTACCACATGTCAAGTATCTTGCCGCCACCTCGTGACACTCATTCCTTATCCATCTACTATAGATCTTCACCCAATCACATGTTACATGTCTCTTATGTGGGTCCCACTTGAGCTCCATGTTTTACTAGTTCTCCACTTGACACGCTGGGCCTCATCTCGGCCCACTCGACTATGCCAGTGTCCCGCACCACCTTCCGCCTAACACGCACCAATATCTCTAATCCAAACTTAAATTGATGTAGTAGCTAGATTTTTATGAGATCGATTCCAACCATGGTTCGCTGGCCATCCGAGATCTAGAAAATTTCAGGATTTTAACCAAAATTACCGTTTTACCCTTCCAAAAAAATTTGGATTTTCCGGGGTTTCACAAGAAATCAATCAAAATGGATCAATTAGGGATCTATAAATAAATACTCTCTTCTCTTTAAATCAGCGTTTAATAACACCGCTATGCCTTAATGACCATTAATATCCAAACACGGAATTGGAAAAACACCATCAAAGAAGCAGAATTTAAAGAACATACCTTAGGGATTTTCCTCGTCAAGCAGCATTATAGGGCTAGTCACTCATTCAACTTTGATGGTGATGGGTCCCTTTGGTTCAAAATCAGCAGTAGCAGGGGAGAGTAGTAATAGCAAGACCTAGATTCACCTCCACATATCTCTTTTTTTTTTTATTTGGTTTTTGGGATTTTTCTTTCAGGCTTGGTTTGCTTTTGCCAGGCTAAACCTCTGATTTGTTTCAACGAAGGAGAGAGTTGTAGATCTCTTTTTATTTTGAAGGAAGGAATTAGATTTACCGATTTAGAACACCAGGACGGTTTTGTTGGCATAAGGCATGAGGAGTTTTGATATTTCTAAGTTAGCAGACAAAAAAATGTTGTTTGTTTCGTCCAGAATGAGGTTTATTTACAAGTTCAATTTTTATCATTTATGACAAGATTTAGTTCATAATAAGTTTGTAATTCTACTAAGACATTTAAAAATTGTCCCTAATGATTTTGGCCTTTGGGGACAAAAATATTGATATGAAAATCGTCCTAAAAAATTAAGTAACTTTAAATACAAAATAATTCATCCACAAAGAGTTAAAAACATCCCATAATATTTTCCCTCAGGTGGTGTGACCCTAAAATTCTAAGCATGAGGCCAAAAAATATGGCGCTTCATTTTTGCAAACAAATTTTAAGTTTCGTCCACAATTATATATATTTGTGGATGAAATCATTTTCGTATCCAAAAATTTCATAGCTAATTTTATAATTTGTTGTAGTGGGAATAAAGTTTTCAAAACTAATTTATCCCACTACATAATTTAAATTTGACTTTTACAAGGTAAAGTTTTAAATTCTTTCAGATAAACTTTTTAAATTCTTTCAGTTAAAGTTTTAAATTCTTTCAAAATATTATCCACTCATGGAATTTTGAATCAAACCTTTAAAAAAAAAATCAAACCAATTTTCAAAACTAATCTATCCCACTACAAGATTTAAATTCAAACTTTTACGGGATAAAGTTTTAACTTTTTTCAAAACTTTATCCACTCACGAAATTTTGAATCAAACCTTTTTTTTTAATAGAATCAAACATTTATTCTAGTGACGCCCCAACCCGAGGGTCCGGTTGACAACTCGTCAACTCGCTGAATATTCATGGGCGTCAGATGATTCGATGTCCACGCTGGTCAATCCCATTCACAGGGACTCATTTCTTTATATTTTTCTTGCAAACATACAACTTCCCATATATACAAGAGTTTGATATACAACTCTTTTATAAACCAAAATATATCAAACAGATTGTTCCAATAAATTTTACAAACATAGTGTTCAAGGCCACAACCCGGCCCTCTTCATACTCATGGCCTCGAAGGAGCGTCGTCCTCTCGTGTACCACAACTGGGGAGCAAAGCCCAGTAGATATATCTCCTACAAGGGCTACTCCCCACCTAATGCCAGTTACACAATATCACACCTAAATGCCAACATGTCATGAATAAGATGCGACCAATCATGACCCAATCCCGAGTCCTCACTGATTCCCTCACACATGCATATGTCAAGTGTGAAAAATTGTCATGGGCGTTCCGTCCATGACCCTTTTTCCAAAACAAAATCTTTTTGTTTTATTTTTTTATTGGACAATCTCCAAAATATAGTGTGGACAGTCTCCGATTAGTACTTTGGTCACCTTGGTAAGTACTATGGACACCGATACGTACTTTGGTCGGCCTTCGAGAAGTAATCGGTAGACAATTTCTCGGAGCACGACTTGGTCAGTCTCCAATAAGTACTGTGGACAATCTCCGAAAATCATTTGCAATCTTGATGTACCATCGAACCCCAAACACAGGGTCGATCATTTCCATGCACTCACACCCATGTCATGCGATGCCCTGTGCATAAATGCAATGCAAGTGTCATTGCATGTCATTTCATGCTATATGTACGCTACGTGTCACATGCAACATATAAATCACACATTACACGTCAAGTGTCATGGATAAATTATGTTTAATGCATATAATTATTTTCATTTTTATTCCACATATATCACATAATTTCACACATTAAAATATTATTCAATTTACAGTAATAACACACATTAGCCATTCTCGACCATACTTGGCCTCGGAAAAATCTAGACTTAGTCCAGAAATTCCAACTTTATAACATCACACAAATTCACGTCGCTTCGCTCAAGCCATACACGTACTCCGGCATTTCGTGATACAACCTGTTCGAAAAACAGTTCCGTAAACAAGCAACTGATTGTTCCCCGAATTGTCCATGACCCACCCACTTCTCACCCCCACTCGCTTCGTCAGCGCCTTCATCTTATTAAATTTTAGACTCAACAAGCTTTCCGTAGATTCCAAGAACGCGCAAATCGAAGTTCAGACGGGAAAGTTATGGTCAGTCCGGGTTAAGGCACTCGATTCATAGGGTGACGGAAATTCGCAGGCCCCGTCTTCCATTCGCCCAGCCGTCGCCCAGACGCCGTGCTCAACCTCAATGGTCCCATGAACTCATATACTCGGTCCATGACCGCCCCACAACCAAAAAAAACAGGTTAATAATGAGTCAATTCGCCCGGCGGGGGCGAAATCGCGTTTCTCCCTACATGGCCCCTAGGCGTGAAATGAACCGGAGTAAGAGGAAACCTACCTCTTATAGCGTAGACTAGCTTACTTCTTAACCACTGAACTTCGCACTATTCGCGAACCAAAGAACACTAGAAGTTCTCCTTCCTTTTCTTTTCTTCCTTATTTCTTTCTTTTCTTTCTTTTCTTCTCATTTCCATCGAACTAATTTTGTCTAGGTGGAGAATTCCTTATCCGATTTACTTGACACCTAGTATTGCCATTCCATGTGTCACTTGTACCAACCCTTCACTCAAGCAATTTCTCATGCATAGCCATACCTTGACATTTGGCCTTCAGTTGCCAAGTGTCTTCATGCATGTTACCATGTGGCATGAGCCTTCATGCAACGTGTCCCTATGTGGTTCATCTGTTTGCCTCAAAATACGTGAAATTTCGATTGTCCCGGAATTCAATGAAATTCGACAATATAACTAGATTTCGCAAGACGAACTCAACAGTGAGGTCCGTGTCATCGTCCGAGATATAGAGAAATTCTCAAGCTTATCACCTGTATTATAACGACAGTCTATCGTTTCACTTTACCTGAGTTTTCACAATTTTGTATACAGAAAATCAAACATTTATTCTGCTTATAAAATTTAAAACAAATAAAAGTCAAACTTTATCACACACAGTATCGTGTAAATTTGAGTGAGGAATAATCAAATACCATTATAAAGAAAGAAAGTACAATAGTGATCTTTTTCACCATCAAATTCAAACAATCCTAGGGCAAGTTGCCCGACACCAATTTTTAAACTTTGATGTAAAAATAAACCCCAAAATCTTTCTTGCCTAGAATAATATTTAATAGAAAACAATTAAACGTACCTTGATTCATCGCTTGTAATTTTTCAAGATCTTTTTTCATCTTTACCTTTTTCGAACCGTACAATCAAACGGTAACTTACAATATATTTTAATCATTGATAAGCGTTAACGTATTTATATGGAAGGAAATGGAAAAGATATAACCCATATGATCTTAACTTCTCTCTGTCTAATAAAACACTATATTGTCGCTTTTGTTTAAAATTATCTTTTAATGTTAAGGAGTCACTATTAAATGATTAAAATATCTAATAATTTGAAAAAGAATCCAATAGATCCAGAAATGTATAGTTAACGAATTATCCTATGTTTATCATAGATATCAAACACAACATTAAATTAACCACTTACAGATGTAAAAAAAAACTGGAGATATCTTAATGAAATTCTATAAGTCAAATAAAAATCTTAATTTTGGATAAAAATTTCAAAATTAACCTTAACATTTCAACTTTCTTGCCCCTTGGACCGTACTACCTAAAAATGAATTATTTTATGCTTGACAAGCCATGAAAGCTGCTTCCAACTCAATTTGACGATGGCAAAGATGTATTTTAAAGGATACTGGGATGGATAAAGCAGAATTCTTTGTAAGGAGATCTCTGACTCTTGGTCTCACTGATCTCCAAGAAGTCCGTACTGGTTACGTCATGATGGTGCTTTAACATTAATTAAAAGCGCTTAAATTAATTAAAAGGAGCCCATTTTTTACATCACGAAAACTGAATTATATAAATCTTTGCATATCACCTAACTTGAATGTCAGATTTGACAATTGTTTGCCACTTCATCAACTTTCTTTAATTTTGTCTATTTAATAGTTTGGTGCGGCGAAAAATAGGAGAAAGCTGGATGTGATATATATATACATCTTTAACGACCACTTTGCAAGATTCTCATTAGAGAAATGCACTTTTTCTTTCTCCACATGGCTTTTTAGCGTCCCACTTCTTGCCTTTAATGAATTGATCTCAAAGCCGGTTAGGATAGATAGGCAAGAAGGGGTTCACTGAAGGAAAACACAAAAGAGTACTGTGGGTTTGCTACCTTTGCTGGAGAGGAAAGGTGGGATGGGGTGGGATGGGAGAAAGGGACCAGAAAAAGAAGGTTTTTGGTTATTTTAAAAAGTTGAAATAACACGATAAGACATGACTCAAATAGTCAAAAGATCAAGCTGACATAAGGAAATTAGGGGTTCAAGATTCAAGTCTCAATGAAAATTTTTTTTTTAAGTAACCAATGTTTTAAAACTAGACCTAATGACCGAATCCCAGTTTATCGGTTCACGGGTTCACTGGTCGGACTGCCACGAATCCAATATTAATCGATTTACATAATAAATATATTATTTATATTTTAAAATATATAATAAATAATATTTAAGATATTAGTTTTTATTTTTTATATAAATAAAGTATTTTAAAAATATGTATAATGTTTAAATATGAAAACATATTAAAAATGGAATAAACTTATTTATATAAATATATAATTTTGTTAATATCTAAAATAATCATAATGACAGTAAAGTGGTATAATGGTTCCTTTGTAACTTCCACTTCCCATGCATATTCGAATCCATAAGCTTATAATATTTAATTGAATTTTTTTTTTAGTTACAAACTTTCTAATTCTAAGTAAAACAACATTGTATCGATGTAAAAAACATCAAAACGACGCTGCTTTAACTCAAAACAAAAACAAAATTATGGAACCCATCTGCTCAATCACTAGTCTGACCACGATTCACCTGGCTCGACCGATCACCCGCTTCATCCAGCTTCATCCTGGCTCGACCAAAAACGGTTTTTTGTATTGAACCGGACCGATTTTTTGATCGATCGACGATCCCATCAGTCGGACTGGCTAGTCATGTCCGGTTTTTAAAACATTGGAAGTAACAGATTACACAAATTTGTAAAAAAACATATTACTATGATGCATTCTAAAATGGATAGATGTCAACAAAAAGTTGAAACCATTAAATTTAAACATATATATTGTAAAAATAAATTTTATTTGCTTTTTAATTTAATATTCGATGCATGGTGATAAATAAAAAGGTTCTAAATCTATTTGAATGTGCTTGTATCAAAATAATAAATAATATTCTTTTTATATAGTTATCATTCGTTTCAATTTATATGATTTTATTTAATTTTGTGATAATTTTAATTTTTTTTAAATATAAAAGTTCATTTAAAGGAAAGATAAGTTTTTTTCTTGCTTATGGGAGCTTGAAAGGGCTGCCTGGCTTTGGTATATGATGATCGTTGCTCTTTATCAAATTATACATACAGGTTGATGGGAATGATTAATTTGTCCAGGGCCATTTTGGTACTTGGAAACAGTCAGCATCCATTGTCTTTTAATGTATATCCAAAGTTGGGAAGGATGGGTGTCCCATCGCTACCACAGCATTTCTTTATATATCCATGGTCAACTATGGTTTTTCATCATCCTTTATTATATTCATCACATTTTAATTCTGCCTTTGGGCTGACGATGCACAACCAGGAAATGCTTACTGTTGGGTTTCTCTGCTTTTCTTTGCAATATCGAAGTAGTACATGCAAGAAATTAAACACATGATAAGAGATGATATTTGTATGACCATGAACAGGTATAATATATATAGATAGAACACCAATGTTAGTATAGGCTCTTTTTAGTTCGTGTAGACTAGGAAAATTGGAGTTATTGTACTGTCCAATATTTTGAGTTGTTAGATTATTATATTGTTAGATATATTTTGTATTTTTCTGTGATTTGTAATTGTATTTTCCTAAAATAGATAAATTAACCCTATATGCGCTCCTCTAAGATCAGAATTTCTACAATTTATAATATACAAATACTCCGTTCTTTCTTTCATAAGATTTGTACAGTTTTTCGATTTTTTTCCATCAAGCCTCATGGTCTGTGCATTACAATGACCGATAACTTCTCTTTTTCTTGCAAACACCACTGTTTGACACCGTACAACTTGTTTTTTTCCGACGAAAACCACAATTTTTCCTTATTTCCTCCCTTCGCAAGCCTATAACTAAAGTTACAGGCCATTCAGAGGTAGAACTTGTCGAGACTGGCCACACCAGTTGTGCGCCAGGCCGCCGTGAAGTCGTCACGCCCGAAGTCCGCGTGCACTTCACGCGCCGCCACGGCCGCTACACCAAAGCGCCAAGATCCACACACGCATGTACTTCACACGCCCGCATCACGAGGCTCACGCCCCGCACCACGCCGCCCCAATCCGACCCGCTAACCCGCGCCCGTTGACTGCGCCACGTTAGCCGTTGACTTTGCCACATCATCCCGTTGACCATTGATCGAAAATTTGACCATATGCATTTTGACTTATTTTTGCGTCCTGGTTTCATTTTTGCTGTCTGTTTTTCGATTCAAAATTTCGATATGCCAAGAGATGAGATTTCTCGCCCGATTCATGTTATTTTTAATGGTGATAGTTTTTCCCAGTGATCTCAAGCCATGCGTAGTTATCTCAAAGGCCGCAAGCTGCATATGTTCCGGCGACCGGGTCCTATTCCAGAACAATTTGACAATAAACTAAGTCCCGCTATGCCATTCAGATTGAGGATTGGGAAAGTGCTAATCATCATATCATCACTTGGTTTCATAATACATCTATTCCATCCATCATTACGAAGCCAAGAATATTGATATCACAAAAAGTTTGGGACTTACTTGTTACACGGTATGCTGGACCGAGTGGTGCTCGCGCAACTTCAAGCTCACATGCGAACTTTAGCAGATTTGTCAGGAACCAGGTGAGCGGATCACTGTATAATACAGCCAGCTGAAATCTATTTGGGATCAATTAATTGCATCTGAACCAGTTCTCTCCAATTCTGCTGACACCAAATTGGTTTATGTTCACTGTGAACAAGGACAACTGTTTCAGTTTTTAATGGGGCTTCGTGATGAGTTTGAATCAACCAGAAGTCATATTCTCCATCGTGATCTTACCATCAGCCTCACAAGCATCTATGTTAGTTGATAATGAAACCCGCTTTCGTGTTGAACCCATTTATCAAGACTGCGGTTCTTCAAGTGCATCTGCTTCTGTTCCAGATCGTTCCTGCTTCCTCTATCAATTTTCCTACCTAAAATACAGAAAGAGATACAAATAAATATTCTCACAGCTAATATACAGGATAGATAACATCCCAATAGGAAAAGAATATTAGAGATTTAATTTGTAAGACCAATTGCATGGATGCTGGAATTATATTAAAATGAAATGCAGCAAATTAAGCTACTTTGATAGTTACCTTTAAAGACTGCGTCATAGACATCGTGAAGTTCTCAAGATACTTGAGTATGAATGTGTGATAGCAGTGCTTGTGGTTTCATGGCTGGGGCTAAGAACGCGCCATCGATTACTACTGGATCCTATCACTCAGAACCTTGCTATTCTCATCCGATACAAGGAGGAGCAAGCGTGACAGTAGATCTTGAGCTGCTATGTCTCTCTTCTCTTCCAATTCCTTCTTTCTCTTTTTGATGATTTCCATGATCTGTTTGTGCAGGATGCTTCTCGCTTTGATAGCACGGTTGAATGCCGTACCAGGAATATCAATAGGCAAAGAAACAAACCCCGCCAAAATATGATCAAAGCCACGGGAAATCCTGGAAACAGATTCAGGATCTTCGCCATTCATAAACAACCGATGCGACAACATAGAAGGTATACTTCTTGAAAGCGAAACCTTTCACTTTTGATTAAGAGGCCAAATACAAGTCCATGTGCTTTCTTGCCATTATGTCCATGATTCCACATTTTGTGTTTTAGTCCTTCCGGCTTGGAGAAACTAGCTAAAACCTTGTGAGGTTTCCAACAGATCGATCTCCCGTGATGGATTACCAAATATCTTCTTATGAAGTTTGGCCACCATGAGGTAACAACCTTATCTCTCTCCCTAGAGAATAGAATTTGTTTCGACGCCCACATGGTGTTTATTACAGCCATGTTTTTCTCTATTCTACATCAATTCTGGGTATTGTTCCTCATTTTCTTCTTACGCAAAATCTCTCAACAAAATGGCAAGGCTGAGCGCAAACTTCGTCATATTCTTGATGTTGTTCGTGCTACTACTATTGTCGCTTCTACTCTTTCTCAGTTTTGGGGGGAAACTATTCTTACTGTCGTTTACACCATCAATCGGTGTCCTTCTCCCATTGTTCAGAATCAAACTCCTTATGATCCATTGGTTCTTCTCCCTCCTATGACTTACTTAGAGTCTTTGGATGTGTCTGTTTTGTTCTTCTTTATGATCATGAAATAAACAAACTTCACCTCGTTTCGTTATGTTGCTTTTCTTGGGTATGGAATTGGTCAAAATGTTATAGGTGTTATGGATCCCATTAGCAAACGTCTTCGTGTTTCTCTAAGATGGTCTTTGAGAACACAAACATCCTTACCAACTACCTCATGTTCATGTTTTCCTTATTCCCCCATCGATCCTCTCCCCGACTCCTTTTCCCGTGGTCTCCCCACCTCTCTGTCCGAGTCTCCCCCTTCTATTACTGATGTTCCTTCTCATGACTATGATGAGCTTCCCACACCGATCATCGACGTGCCCACTAATCCTGCCCCAACTGTGGATCTTGCTGGTCCTTTTGACTCTCATGCACTTCACTGTTCCCATCGGGTAACTACTCTTCCTTCTCACATTCGTGACTTTCATTGTTTTTCTGCTCTTTCCTCTCTCCAGGAACCTCAGGCTTTTCATGAGGCTTCCTCAAACCCTTTATGGAAGCAAGCTATGAAAGAAGAGTTGGATGCACTACATAAGACTGGAACATGGGATCTGGTTGATCTCCCCTCTGGAAAATCTGCTATCGGCTGTAAATGGGTTTATAAGATCAAGAATCGATCAGATGGCACTGTTGATCGCTATAAGGCTTGCCTTGTTGCCAGGGGTTTTACTCAAGAGTATGGGATTGATTATGAGGAGACTTTTGCTCCTGTGGCTCGACTTTCTTCTATCAAGACTCTTATTTGTTTCTGCCGCTCGCAAATTGCCACTCTTTCATATAGATGTTAAAAATGCTTTTCTTAATGGTGAACTCTCAGAGGAAGTCTATATGAAGCTTCCTCCTAGTTACTCTCACCCTCCGAGGTTCCCTCACAGAGTAATTCGACTACGACGAGCACTTTATGGTCTTAAACAAGCTCCTCGAGCATGGTTTGCAAAGTTCAGTTCTACTATCTCTCAGCATGGTTTTTCAGCAGCTTCTTTGATACAGCTCTTTTTCTGAGACGGTCTGGTCATGGTATTACTATTCTCCTCTTATATGTCAATGATATGATTATTACAGGTGATGATATGAAGGGTATTTAGGATCTAAAGCACTTTCTTAGTCGTCAATTTGAAAATGGTAATATCTCGCCCTTAATTACTGGGTCTAGAATTTTCTCTCTTCTCGCAAAATGGTTATTATCTTACTCAGGCCAAGTATACTTATGATCTGATTTCTCGAGCCAGTATCACTAATAGCAAGATAGTCGATTACCACCTATTGAGTATAATCGTTGCTCAATTCTCATGACGGCGAATCACTATCTGATGCTACTCTCTACAGACAACTTGTTGGGAGTCTAATCTATCTCACTGTTACTCGCCCTGATATTTCCTATGCAGTTCATGTCGTCAGTCAATTTATGGCCGCCCCTATATCTCCTCATTATGCTGCTGTTCTAAGGATTCTTTGATATCTAAAAGGCACCATATTTGATGGTCTTCATTTTTCTTCCCATTCTTCATTAACTCTTCAGGCATATTTGGATGAAGATTGGGCAGGTGTTCTCACTGATCGTCGATCTACTACAGGATATTGTTTTCTTTCCTGCGATTCTTATCTCTCGAGAAGAAAGAAAACAAACACTCTGCTCGCTCCAAAGACTAAAGCGCACAGGACACCGCAGCCTACTACAACCGAACTTATTCGTTACGCCGGCATTATAGATCTTGGTGTCGACCGCTCCATCGCAACCAAACTTCACCGTGATAATCGGCGTACATTCAATTGCTCATATCATGTCATCCATGAACGTACTAAAACATATTGAGATTGATTGTCACTTCATTCGTCATCTCGCTTTCAAGGTACACTTCACTCTTCGCCCCTGCTTTCCTTCACGATCGCTAGCTAATATCTCACCAAACCATTTCCTCCAAAAACTTTTCGAGCTTTAGCTTCCAAACTCATAATGGTTTCTCTTAAACCACCATGAGTTTGAGGGGGATGTTAGATTATTATATTGTTAGATTATTATATTGTTAGATTTATTTTGTATTTTCCTAGGACTGTAATTTGTATTTTCCTAGGGTTGTATAGCCTAGCCTATATAAAGCCTCTTATACTGTGACATAGCTTATAATATACAGCATCTAAGTCTTTCTTCAAGAATAAGACAATTAAGGTGTAGAGAAAAGGTATATGAGTATGCACCATCTCTTGTTTCTTGCTCTCCCTTTCCAATATTTCATTCATTTGCTGAGTGAGTCGCGCTAATAACATGAATTCATCCCAATGGTGGGCACTCATAAAACAAAAAGCTCAATTCGAATTAAAGGATTGCTTGGAATCCAAAGTAATTATGGGCCAATGCAGATCATGTTCTGCACTTAAAATTAGTTAAGATCATGCACTTTTGATTTTGATTATCATTGGATAAACGCGTAAGAAGGATCCAAAAGATCGGTGACCTTTCAGAGCCTGTGAGGGGAATTTCAGAGAGTGAGCTCCATATTGTAGGCGGCCCTTTGGACTTTCAATATCACAATCTGATAAAATAATGCCAAGAGACACTGACTAGGCAAACACATTGTAGCCATCAACCACTTGAGAAATGGAGATTGAAGGGAGGATATATAGAAAAAAAGTGTCAGAATAATTTGAATGGTCTTAACTAATAAAAATTATATATATTCTCTTTGATGAACTGCTGAAATGGACAGCTCTTATCCGAGTAGATATTGGCAGACGGTTTATTGAATTAGGGAGTCTGAGAACAGAGTGGAGACATACCAAGTTGACACCCACTTAATTTTTAAGTGAAAAGAGACGGAAGGTGGAAGCTCTATATAAACAAGTCTCTTAGCTTGAGCTTTGAATCATTACACTACTAGTTTTGAAAGATTGAGATCAAGATAATGTCCAGGTCAAAGTATTTAGCATTCTTTGTTCTGCCCTTGCTTCTTTTATCTGTGTGGTCTGAAGCTCGGTCGATCAGTCAGTCACCAGCTGATCGGAACGACCGGAATGAATCTCTTCGAGCATTACTAATGGAATGTACGAAAGCACTCAAGACAGGGGCCGGTGGACATGGCAAGGTAGGTGGACAATATGAGTACTCCAAGCGAGTGAGCCCTGGAGGACCAGACCCCAAGCATCATTCCAAGAACCTGTCCAAGTAAATCAAGTTCAGACAAAGATGATACTGGAACCAATGTCAGCTCCATTATTTTGTTCTTTTAATTTCCTCTGTAAGAGTATTAAAGAAAACTTTCATAGTTTGGGAATAATGGGATGATAAAGGCAAAGTTTTAACAACACCGCTTGTGGGTAATAGATAGTATTTTATGCACGGAGCCATATTGGTACTTGGAAACAGTCAGCATCCATTGTCTTTTAATGTATATCCAAAGTTGGGAAATGGGAAGGATGGGTGTCCCATCGCTACCACAGCATTGCTTTATATATCCATGGTCAACTATGGTTTTTCATCATCCTTTTTATTATATTCATCACATTTAACTTGCCTTTTGGGCTGACGATAGCAATAACCATGGAAATGCTTACTGTTGGGTTTCTCTGTTTTTTCTTTGGCCATTTTAGTACTATGCAAGAAATTAAACACATGATAAGAGATGATATTTGTATGGCCACGAACAGGTATGATATACATAGATAGAACACCAATGTTAGCATAGACTCTTTTTAGTTCGTGTAGACTAGGAAAATTGGAGTTATTGTACTGTCCAACATTTGGAGTAAGACAATTAAGGTGCAGAGGAAAGGTATATGAGCATGCACCATCTCTTGTTTCTTGCTCTCCCTTTCCAATATTTCATTCATTTGCTGAGTGGGTTGCGCCAATAACATGAATTCATCCCAATGGTGGGCACTCATAAAACAAAAAGCTCAATTCGAATTAAAGGATTGCTTGGAACCCAAAGTAATTATGGGCCAATGCAGATCATGTTCTGCACTTAAAATTAGTTAAGATCATGCACTTTTGATTTTGATTATCATTGGATAAACGCGTAAGAAGAATCCCAAAGATTGGTGACCTTTCAGAGCCTGTGAGGGGAATTTCAGAGAGTGAGCTCCATATTGTAGGCGGCCCTTTGGGACTTTCAATGTCACACCTGATAGTAATGCCAAGAGATGACTGACTAGGCAAACACATTGCAGCCATCAACCACTTGAGAAATGGAGACTGGAGGGAGGATATATAGAAAAAAGTGTCAGAATAATTTGAATGGTCTTAACTAGTAAACATTATATATATTCTCTTTGATGAACTGCTGAAATGGACAGCTCTTATCCGAGTAGATATTGGCAGGTTGTCTTTTCATGATATTGAATTAGGGAGTCTGAGAACAGAGTGGAGACATACCAAGTTGACCCCCACTTAATTTTTAAGTGAAAAGAAGACAGAAAGTTGAAGCTCTATATAAACAAGTCTCTTAGCTTGAACTTTGAATCATTACACTACTAGTTTTGAAAGATTGAGATCAAGATAATGTCCAGGTCCAAAGTATTTAGCATTCTTTGTTCTGCTCTTGCTTCTTTTATCTGTGTGGTCTGAAGCTCGGCCGATCAGTCAGTCACCGGCTGATCGGAACGACCGGATCGAATCTCTTCGAGCATTACTAATGGAACGGACGAAAGCACTCAAGACAGGGGCCGATGGACATGGTAAGGTAGGTGGACAATACGAGTACTCCAAGCGAGTGAGCCCTGGAGGACCAGACCCCAAGCATCACTCCAAGAACCTGTCCAAGTAAATCAAGTTCAGACAAAGATGATACTGGTATTAGAGTATATTTAGGTTTCACAGTGATAACTTTATATGCTGATATTTGTTCAAGGAACTAGCATATTGAAGATGAGAAGATCATTATCACTATCTTTTGTTGGTTTTTCTTATAATAATGCCATGAGGAGATCATCATCTTCCTTATAGTGCTAAGAACATTATTCAAAGTTGAAGTCATCATCAAGACCTTATAAAGTTTCATGAGGTCAGATACCAATAACAATGTATTAGCGCGTAAGCATTTCAGCGTTTGGTCTCTAAAATAATCATTCAGTGAATGCTTCCGTGCGTGTTCAAAAGAGAAGAAACCAAACGTCATCTTGTAAAGGCCCAAAGAGGCAAAAGAAAAATGTTAGGCTTTGTCGTCATGAAAGTTTACTTCTTATAACTGATGCATATGTAAGCTACTTTGTTTTAATCTTTCTTGCAATCTTCCTCCATCCCATTTTGTGATCCAGGGCTATCCATGTTTTGAAAATATATTTTTAATTAATTAATTTTACATATATATATATATGTACGTATGGCTAAAAAAAGCACCTCAGAAGGGATAAGTTAAGTTTCTAAAAAAAATAACTGATTTCAAGTAAATAAGTGAAGTAAATTAAAAAACAAGAGATAGAGAGATGCAAGCTCAATTTTTATAATGGTTTAACAATTTATTGTTGATATCCACTTTCTCCTTAATTTGTAATATGAGTGAGGGTTTCACTGTCTTGAAGCTTCAAACCGAACTTTTTTTTACACTTTTAGATTGTGGCTTCAAGGCTTCTACAAATCTTCAAGTATTACCAACTTGAAACTTTTCACACTTGATTTCTTCTCTCCTCGATTACAAAAATGTCACTCAAACTCTCACTTTTAGGCTCAAAATGAAAAGATAGGATGAACACGAGTCTAGGCATGCAAGTGAATATGAGAGTCAAAGAACAATTTGTCGAGAAAAATGGTCGTTATCGAGAGCTTTAATGCAAGTGCTCTCATATTCATAAATGAAGTACATGTACAACTCTATTTACAGGTATAAGGTCTGATGCACCAAAAATGCCAGAAAAAGGGCTCCATTCGACAAGCTTCTAGTTGTTTGAATGACTTCGGCCACCGAAGATGGGATATGATAGTGCAATTTGGGATGAGAGTGTTAACAGTTGAAGAACAGAGCAGAATATAGCATTTTACTATAAAACGTCCAGAGGACACTATTTTCTATATTGAAGGAAGCACAGTATTTATACATCCAAGAGAAGAATCTAGAAGAGGTTTGTTACACAAGTTAATTGCTGCAAATTCATGAAGCTCACGTGAGTTAATTGTTGATATCCTGGAATTAGTTTCAGAACCAGTTTTAGTAGCTGGAGATGAAGACCTCTTATATGAATGAAGTTCTGTTAGGTGACCTGCAACAATATCTTCAACAAGCCCCCGCAAGTTGGACATGGGAGTAGCCATGGCAAGCTTGGTACACAAAAACTGAAATCGTGCCAAAGGTAAGGCTTTTGTGAGCAAGTCTGCAGGTTGTGACTCAGTTGGAACATAGCTCACTTCAAGCTTTTGTTCAAAAATCAAATTTCGAACAAAGTGAACATCCAATTCAATGTGTTTGGTTCTAGCATGAAAAACCGAATTGCAAGCCAAAGATTTAGCTCCTAATTTGTCACTCCAAAGAATGGGTGGCTGAGAAGGAAGAAGAATATCAAGTTCAACCAACAAATTTTGAATCCAAACAAAGTCTGCTGCTACACTTGCAAAAGCCCTATATTATGCTTCCGTACTAGAACAGGCAACCACTTTTTGTTTTTGTGAACTCCATGTAATTAGATTTCCCCCTAGAAAAATGCAGATGCCACTAACCGACTTGCGATCATCTATATTACTCAACCAATCAGTATCACAGAATCCTTCAAGTGTAAGATGCTAAGCTGGTTTAAAGAGTAGACCATAGTTCAAGGTGCCTTTGACGTAGCAAAGAATTCGCTTACAAGCTGTCCAATGAGCGACAGTAGGAGCTTGAAGAAATTGACTCAACTTATTTACAGAGAATGATAGGTCTGGTCTTGTGAGTGTAAGATACTACAAAGCCCCTATTGTGCTCCTATACATTGAAGATAAGCAAACAACTCACTGTCATTTAAAGATAGTCAATTGCCTAAGCACATTGGGGTTGGACTTGGCTTAGCAGCAATCATATTTGTTTTGTGTAACAAATCTCTAGCATATTTGGATTGATTTAAATGTAGCCCAATAGAAGAACGAGTGACCTCAAACCTAGAAAATAATTGACTGAACCCAGGTTTTTGAAAGCAAACTAGGTATGAAGATCCTTGATCACCTGCTATATACCATCTTGACTTTCTCCAATTATGAGAATGTCATCAACATAAACCAAAACCAATATCATTATGCCATATCTCCTAGTATAAAAGAAAGAGGTGTCTGAAACCGAATTAGAAAATCCCCAACTGATAAGAGCGCCTTTCAACTTATTGAACCAGTCTCTAGGCGCCTGTTTTAGGCCATAAAGAGCTTTGCGTAACTTACAGACAAGGCATGGGATTTAGAATCCTTAGAATTTTCAGCACCAATTTCCACCAGTCATATGCCTCACTATGCAATAGTGAGACTACACATGATACTCTCTGATCGGGAGGGCATCTAACTTCCTCCAATACTCTTTGTAGCTTTTTTCCAACTCATGATTCACTCATCCACTCTTCCATGCTTGTCCCATGGAATTCCTCCGGCTTCCATGTCTTCTTACCATGTGTACTGTAGAGTCTGGGAGAAGTCAATTATCCACACCCGAAGCCTTGTCTTGAGATATCCTCGCTGAAGGCTTCCGTTGCCTCGACTGAGACCGGCCTCACTTTGACAAATTCAAAAGGATCCGCTTATAACCCTTGATCTTCAAGTTAACACCTCAAATTCGCTTCTTCACGTGATAAGGGAGCGATCCATCCTATGAAACACAAGGACATCCACATCAGGCCAACACATTACTATACACATACTTGTCTATCATCTACCCTATCCAAAGTCACCTAAAACCCTACTCTGATACCACCACTGTGACACCTCAACCTGGCACCTCTATGTTAGGAAAGGGTGTCATGAAACTATAGACTTTAAACCTGATTAACTAAGCAGTTCTACAACATTCCTTAAAATATAATCATATAATGTAACATATATTACAAAACCATACTATCATGCCCCACTATTTGAGGCGTTCAAAATATCACTTATACAAATCATTTTCGTTGTACCCAAAAGTTTATATACAACATATTACTCAGAGTAACATGTTAAATAGAAACACTGCAAGTGAGCACCTATCGCTGAGATGACCCTTAATGTTGATGTGGAATGTCATGTTCTCTAGCCGCCTCCTCGGTACCTACACGGATAAACACCCGTGCTAAGTATAAAGCTTAAAGAGGATCCTTACGCATGGAAGACCACTAACCATGATCATCACATTCTAATACTCATGCAACTCATATATATATATATTATATATATATATATATATATATATATATATATATATATATATATATATATATATATATATATATATATATATATATATATAATCATAAGTTACAATCATTCATGAACTTATCACAATTAAATAATTTAATTCATTATGTTAATATCATATGCTATGCTAACTTTTTGTGCTTTATCTTTCGAATTCCATATCATTTTAGTCATAAAATTAATGACTATTCAAGTATTTTATATTTCCATTATATTTTACAAATTACTTCCAATGTTTATGATTCATATTTCATTTATCAATATCGCTTTATCTCTTTTACATGTTTCATGCCTACATATTCCAAAGAAGTGGAAACAGGAAATAACTGTTTATCCCCGAGGGTATTATCACTGTACGAAACAGTATTCTCTATCTGTGTTTTACTATATGACCCAAACGGGGCCACTGTAATGACCTAAACGGGTTCCATGTCATCAACCCAAACAGGGCCAACTATATATGTATGCTGCAACAACTGTATCCCTAATAAGCATGCCTATCTATCCACCTACCTGGTAATAAACAGGCAATCTGTTTTATTACGTTTTCAGTACATATCTCATATACATAAATAACTATTGTTAACATGTATGCATATGAGATATTCACTATTCATTATTCTCATCTTCATAAAGAGTACTTTCACATATCTCTTATCATCATATAAATGTATTCTATGCTTCTTTATATAGCAACCATACATGTATTATCTTTCTTCACATGGCTAGAATTCATATCCTTTTATTATTCCATTCTATTTATTCCATATTATTTAGCATTAAATCACATAGCCAATTTCTTTATCTCACTTAGCTAAGTTATACTTACTTATTTTCATACAAAACCATCTCCACTAATACTTTGGGAGTATATAAGAGACATTTGGATGTCTCAAAATCCTATAGGAAATGACATGAAAATAATTTCCCAAAACAAGATCTAACTTCACTTATTTTCTAGGTACAATGAGTTTGAAATCTCAACATGCTTCCTTCATGCACATTGTTCCTCTATGAATCTATTTTACTCAGAAATTGGAATCACTCCAATTGAATCATCCAAACTCAAGTTATGTCATTTTAATACCAAACTGGTCTATTTACCTAGTTTACACTGGTAACCGACTGTGAGACCCGATTTCAGGGGTCTTAACTCCATAATTTGACACTGGTTCCTTCTACTCATTTAAAGCTATAGTTCTAAGAGTTTTCCTCTCAAATTGAATCATCCACTTGGAAGACTAAAACTCAAAGATATTTCCCTAAACAATCGGACCGCTTCATTGCTAATACATAACCAAGAATCGGGGTCTTTAGACTTAAATTCAAGGGTCCTTAAGTCATATTAACACTTTAGGCTCTTCTTGGAAAATGTGGTCACAGGTCTTAGGTTTCCTCTACAATTGGAATTTCCTAAATCGGAGTACTCTAGGCCAAGTTATAGCCAAAGAATTCACTTAAGGTTTTGGGGAAATTTTGACAACATCTCCCCTAAACCCCAACATTTCCTTTATACTAAAACTCCTCAATTGAGGACCACAAACCAAATAACAATTACCAACAACACAAACCACAATGAATTGATCTTCAAGGGAGTCCCGTACCTATTTCTTGGTCACCCTAAGCTCTAACTCTCATTTCCATCTTCACTTCTCTTGCTCCTTTGCTACAAACCTTGGAATGTTAGAAGCAAAATGGTGATGAACCAACCCTAGCAAGGACCGGTTTCTCTTCCCCCTTTTCTTCCTCTTTTTCCTTTTTCCTCCCTTTTTTCCCCTATCCGGCCATACCCATGGGATTAAGGTTTCTCCAATTAACTTTATGTTTCCAAAGTGTTATTCATTCGCCCACATTCTTCATAATTTATCCCCACTATGTCCTCACTTGACAAAATTACCATTCTACCCTTGGTCTTTGAAATTAATTCCATTTATGCCTTTTTTTTTTTGAATTAATAATCCTTTAATCATGCATTAAACTACTAGGGTTAACTTCAGGGTGTTACAATCCCCCCCCCTTAAAAAAAAATTTTCATCCTCGAAATTCTTACTTGTATCAAATAGTTGCAGATACTGAGCTTTCATTGTTGCCTTTGGCTCCCATGTTGCTTCCTCCCTACCGTGATGTTCCTAAAGTACTTTCACTAATGACACTTGCTTGTTTCACAACTGCTTTACCTCTCGAGCCAGGATAGCTTTCGGCTCCTCATCGTATGATAAATCCGGCTGTACTTGCACTTTACTGTAGGGACATGAGATCTATCCGACCGTATCTCCTCAAAGATGAACACGTGAAAGACATTATGTAGCTTGGCCAACTCTGGAGGAAGAGCCAACCGATAGGATATAGGTCCAACTCTTTCTAAAATTTCATATGGACCAATGAATCTTGGACTCAGCTTTCCTTTCTTCTCAAATCCAAGCACCTTCCTACATGGAGATACCTTTAGGAACACTTTATCACCCACTTCATAGTCAATGTCCTTCATTTTCAAATCGGCATAAGATTTTTGTCGATCACTAGTAGCTTTTAACCTTTGCTGAATTATCTGGACTTTCTTTTCTATGTCCTTCACAATATCAGGTCCAATCATTTTATACTCACTCAGCTCTATCCAACATACAAGAGTCCTACATTTCCAGCCATACAACGCTTCATATGGTGCCATACCAATAGTAGCCTGATAGTTGTTGTTATAGGAAAATTCTATTAATGGAATATACTTATCCCAACTTCTAAGAAAATTTATAACACAACCCCTCAACATATCTTCTAATATTTGAATTAATCTACCTAATTGTCCATCTGTTTGCGGGTGAAAAGTTGTACTGAAGTTGAGACTTAGTACCTACGCCGATCAGAATCCTTGCACTGACGCAAATCATGGATATCTATCTGACAATATCGACAAAGGCACACCATGCAATCTGACAATCTCATCCACATATAGCTCAGCTAGTCAATCCATAGAATAGACCAACTGGACTAGTACAAAATGGGCCGACTTCGTGAGTTTATCAATTATCACCCAAATAGCATCATGCTTCCTCTACGTAAAGGGGAGGCCAGATACGAAATCCATAGCTATATTATCCCATTTCCATTGTGGAATTGGAATGGGATTCAACATGCCTGATGGCGCCTGGTGTTCAGCTTTGACTTGCTGACACGTCAAACACTTAGACACATAATCCGTTACATCTCTTTTCATACCTTTCCACCAATAGTTCTGTTTCAAATCCTGGTACATCTTGTTACCTCTAGGATGCATGGTAAACACTGAGTTATGAGCTTCATGTGACAACTCTTTCTTCAGCTCACTGTCAGTTGGCATACATAATCTATCTCTAAAATACAAGTTCTCATCCTCTTTTACCGAAAACTCACTCTCGACTCCATCTTTGATCAACTGAATCTTTTCCTGCAACTCTTTATCATTCTTTTGAGCATCTATAATCATCTGCTTAAGAGCAGGCTAAGCTCTTAATTGAGCTAGTAGAGTTCCATCAACTGTTATTCTCCAATCACTGTGTTGATAAAGTTGTCATTGTCTTTCTACTTAAGGCATCAACCACCACATTGGCTTTCTCGGGATGGTAATCAACTATGCAGTCATAGTCTTTAAACAACTCTAACCACCTCCGCTGCCTCAAATTCAACTCTTTCGAGTCAAGAGGGTACTGAGACTCAGGGTCTATGTAAACTCTACACTTTTCCACATACGCACGGCTGCCATAATTTCCAAAGCAAACACTACCGCAGCCAACCTAAGTCTATAGGATACCCCGCTCATGTGGCTTCAACTACTTAGATGCATAGGCCACAACTTTACCATCTTGCATGAGCACACACATCCCAGACCTCATCCCAAAGCATCACCGCACAGGTATACTTTTTCTCCCTGGTTATAAGATTAAACACTAAGCTTTGCACTAGCAATTGCTTAACTTCAAAGCTAGCTTGCACTCTGCCATTCCACTCAAACTTCATGATCTTTCTCGGGAAATATTGCGAGTGGAGATTCTATGACGGAAAATCCTTTCACTAATCTTCTATAATATTCGACTAACCCCACAAAACTCCTCACTTCTATCACATTTCTGGTACTCACCATAATACTTCCAATCTTAATGGATCAACTCTAATTCCTTCAACAAAGATAATGTGGCCTAGGAAGAAAACTTCCTTTAGCCAAAAATCACATTTACTCAACTTGGCATATAACTGCTTTTCTCTCAGAGTTTGCAGAACTATCCTCAAATGTTGTTCATGCTCTTCCTCAATCTTGGAATACAACAATATATCATCAATAAACACCACAACAAACTTATCTAAGTAGGGTCGAAACACCCTATTCATCAAATCCATAAATGTCGTTGTGCATTCGTCAACCCAAAAGGCATTACTAAAAACTCTTAATGACCATATCGGGTCTTGAATGATGTCTTTGGCACATCAACATCTTTTACTCTCAAATGGTAGTACCCAAATCGCAGATCTATCTTAGAAAAGATACTTGCTCCCTTCAACTGATCAAATAAATCTTCTATTCTAGGCAATCCGGCAATTTGTTCTTCGTCTAACGCTACTTATTGATCCTGTCTGATAATCAATGCACATCAAGTAATGTGCCATCCTTTCTTCGTAAATAAAGCAGGTGCACCCATGAGAACATGAGTCTTAATAAACACTTTATCCAAATGTACCTCTCGAATCACAAACTTCAACTTTAATCCATGAGTCATCCCAGAAGGTGCCCTAGAAATCGGGTTGTTCTTAGTACAATCTCATGGACAAGTCCACCTCCTCTCGTGTGGAATATAGGTAACTCTTCAGGGAATACATTTGGAAATTCCCTTACTACTAGAATCTTTTCCACATCTACTTGACCTCTTTTAGAGTTAAGTATCAAGGCCAAAAATGTCTCACATCCTTTCCTCATAAATCTCCCCGCCTGCATAGCTAAGATCACATTGGACATCGCGCCAAATCTAATGCCCTGTACTATCACCTCAGACTGCTTAGAGCATCTCAACACTACTATCTTCTTCACACCCAAGATAGTTTTCATGCTTGTGGATGTTCATCCATACCCAAAATTAAATCAAATTCTCAAAAAGGCAGAGCAATCAAATTAGCTGAAAATTCTCTATCCTGGATAACTATGGGGCAATTTCTGTACACCCTATTCACATTGGCACTGAGCCCCCAAAGGGCTTATTACATGCATATCATATGATAGCTGCTCCACTGCTGTCACCTTATCAAACACATGCTCAATGCATACATATGAATGAGTAGATCCAGGGTCTATTAATTCATGCATTTCAATACTGCTAAAGAGAAATACACCAAAGAATAACTTATGGTAGCCTCGGTCCCCACGAGCTTCATAGCATATGCTTCTGTGCCGGGCGCTTAAAGGCATAAAGACACCCATCAGTCCCTAACACTATGTCTCCTCGTCCTTTATGTTGGCTTTAGCCCCCTCGACCTCTACCTCTATCTCGAGTCGACGGTGGTGCCAAGAATCTCCCTCTGCTGCTACTCTAAGAATTCCTATTGTCCCCTGACTTTTCGAGATAATTTGCCATAAAATGTTCAGTGCTTCCACATCTGAATCACCCTCCTATCAACAATCTGCAAACTCCCAAATGCCGTCGATGGCAATGAGGGCACTCTAGAGTTTCTCCTGGTCCCGCTGAAGCACCTCTACCAGTACTAGGTGTTATACTAGGCCCTTACCTTCTTCCTCTGGTAGTAGAGCTGTAAACTGATTCTTCTTGTGATTCTCTATCTCTCTTTCTTGAGGAGGAAGAAGCTCCTCTAGAGAACCTCTTCTTCTGGAATCTTTCTCTACTGCTTGCCTCAAATCTCTCCACTTTCATTGTAACTTGAACCAACTGATAGAAATTCACCTATTGAAGAGATGTCACATGCGCCAAGTACCCCTTTATGGAGTCATTCAGTCCATCTTCAAATTGCCTACACCGAAATGCTTCGGTGAGGATTGACTTAGATGCATATTTGCTGAGATGACCGAACTCCTTCTCAAACTCAACCACTGAAAGGTTCCTTTGCTTCAAAGTTAGGAACTGCTTCCACTTGGTCTCCCTATACATCTCTATAATGTACTTTGCCTTGAACTCTTGGACAAAGAACTCCCAAGGCATGGGATCTAGAATCCTCGATGTAACACCCAATATTATGCTCTAATAGTTGTATAACATGTTTAAGGTATAATAAAAGTAAATGTATATTTTCCGGAATTTAAATGCTAAGTGAGAAAAATGATAAAACCCGAAATTAATTCAAGAGTTAAGGGTAGAACAGTAAAATGTCACATTAAGGACCCAAAGGTCATAAATGAAGAAGAGTATACGCTTAATTAGAAATAGTAAAAAGTTGTTGTACAATTATAATATGGAAGAGGGACTAAAATGTAAAAAAGATGAAAGCGAACAAAATGAGAAAAAGCCAAACAAGGCCTTGTACATGAAAGAGGATAAGACCACATTTGGTCTCTTGAATTAGATATTTGCTCATTCGGGTTTTTTATGGCTAGGCATTTACTATGTGGAGAAGAAGAGCCATGTTTGATTATCTCCATTTCTTGATCTAGCCTTGTTCAAGAGAAGTGAAGAAACGAGAAGTTTGGTTCGTTCTCAAGATCAAAGTATGGAAATCTCTCCTTTGATCTATGGAAACTATAAGTATAGAACACTTGTATGGAAAGTATGGACACTTGTATAAGTTTGGGTATGTTTGGAAATTCTCCAAACTCCTTTGTTTATGTTTGAGTTAGGAAAACCTTAACTTCGTATAAAAATGATTTTGTGTTGTCTTAAGTCAGATTTGGGAGTTGTTTTGTTGTGTTTTGGCTTTGATTGATTGGTTGTGGTCCTCAATTGAGGATTTTTTGTATAAAGACCATGTTGTGGTTTTAGGGGAGATACTGTAAAAAAATTTCTAAAACCCATGTTTTTGTTTTGGTCATAACTTGGTCATTAGTCATCCAAATTTAGTGATGCCAGTTTGAAAAGAACCCTAAGAGGTAAACCTACAAAATTATAGAAGGTACCAATAAGCAAAATGGACCCTAAGTCCCATATGTTTGAGACTGAAGTGAAAATACGGATAAGTTGTGAGGTTATCCTCTGTTTTGGTACAGTTTTTGGTGTTTAGGTCATAAGTTGAGTTTCCCTCATCCAAATTGAGTGATTCCAATTTCTAGGTAAACTAGACTTCTAGGAGAACAATTTCATAGAAAAGTGTAGTGGAAATTTGAACTCCATTCTTACCTCAGTCATTAGAGGGAATGGAGCTGTTGTAGGAAATTTCTGGTTATGTTTTGAAAATAGAGTAGTCCCGGTTGTTTAGGACATATTTTGAGTTTCAGCGCTCCAAATTGGATGATTTCAATTGGAGAAGAACCCTTAGTACTGTAGCTTCAACTGAGTATAAGGAACTAGTGCCAGACGATGGAGTTAAGACCCCTGAAATAGGATCTCACAGTCAGTTACCAATGTAAACTGGGCAAACAGACCAGTTTGGCATTAAAATGCCATAACTTAAGTTGGGATGATTCAAATGGAGTGATTCCAATTTATGAATAAAATAGATTTATAGAGAAGACAATGGACTTGAAGGAAGCATGTTGAGATGTCGAACTCATTGTACTTAGAAAATAAGCGAAGTCGGACCCTGTTTTGGGAGATAGTTTCATATCTTCCTGGAACTTTGGCTTATCTAATGTCTCTTACATGGTTTTGGTATCTTGGAAGATGATTTTGAATGAGAATATTTTAGTATAAAGGAATTGAAGTAAGTAAATGAAATTACATATAAATTATAGAGTGGTTGTTATGAAATTGTGTACATTGACATGATTATGATAGTTTTCGATTATGAAATGATCACATGAGCAAATACAAGCATGTTTGATATATGGTCGTGTAAGGTATTAAATGAATCTTGAGAATAGCATGCGGCGCGATAAATGAAAAATCATCTCGCAAGTATAAAGGAATAATGATTTATAAATTATCCCATATATTTTTATGTGATTGTAATTATCCGTGTATATGAGATATGAATGATGCGATATCTCCCAACCAGGATAAAAACTTTAATAAGCACGATTACTGCTTATGTTCCCGGGTAAATGGATAATTGGGCATGCTTATTAAGGATATAGATGTTGCAACATGCAGATATAATTGGCCCACAGTTTGGGTCATTCTGGCAACCTGATTTCCAGATCACTCACGATGCCGGTATAGATAGAGATCAGCATGCCGTGCAGTGTGGTACCCTCGGTACATGGAGTTCCTTTCCCGTATCCCACTTCTTTGGAATATGCGGGCCACGACGCCAAGATGAGATTAAATTTTTGGAATGTTTATAAAAGGCGTGAAACATGAAGATGATATGAAATGCAATATGTAATTGAATTATATTGATATGAGAAGTAATATGTAATATGGATAAAATTTTATAAAGTATTGTGACGATCGTTATAGTGGTTGTCCATATTTAAGTTCCTTTCATTGTAAACTTAGCATGGTGTTTACCAGGTGTGAATGCCGAAAGAAAGACGTTCGTGATATTCGCATACAACGGGCCCGACACAGCGCAGAGTCCACGTATGCGAGTTCATTTCGATTTTGTAAATGTAAATGTAAGATTTTAAGGACAATGTAAATGTAAAAGTATAAGTAAATGGGACTTATAATATATGTACAAGACACTGTAAATACCACTACGGTGGATGTACATTAAATTTTTTGTAAATTTATATTACCAGAATGAACTAATTTACAGAATTATATAAGTTAACGGGTTTATACTTCTCGGATTTGTAACACCCTTTCGACATAGGGTCTTGAGGGTTGGAATGTCACCTCCCGGACTTTCGGCACTAATTTCCACAATCCTTATGCTAACTTTTCAATAGTGAGACTACACAGGATATTCTCTTATCGAGGAGGGCATCGCACCTCGATACTTTCTTTGTAGCACTGCGACCCGTATTCGGCTTCTCGGACTCTTCCGTAGTTGTCAGTAGATTCTTACGCTCATATCGGAGCCTTAGGAAGCGATCGGTATGTCAATACAGAGCCATGTCTTAAGATATCCTCGAATGGGCTTCCGTTCACTTTCGGTTGAACGTACTTTCACTTTTGACCTTAATGGATAGTCAAGACGGATAACCCTTGATCTCCTAGGTTAACACTCTCATCTGCTTCTTCTACTGGATTAAGAGGGTGATCCATCCTATGAAACACAAGGACATCCAAATCAGGCCAACACATTACTATACACATATTTGTCTATCATCTGCTATCGGAGTCTTCAAACCACAACACGTCATATTTGTGGCGCTGACACAGCACCCTCTGTTAAAGGGTATCATAGTATAAACTTTAAGCGAATTAGCGAGTAGTTCTAAAACATTCTTTAAATATAATATTATTATAATTTAACAAATATTACAAAACCTCTTATGCTTTTACTTATTTGGCGTTAAATATCACTTACATATTATTTACAATCAATTTAACCTTACCCAGTTTCTGCTCCCAGCTTTTATTACTGAGAGTAACACGTTAAGTAGAAACCTTTGCGGGTGAAACTTTATAATAAGATGACCCTTAGTGTTGATGTGGAGATAATGTGTTCTCTAGCGCTCTCGGTACCTACACGGATAAACACTCGTCATGGCGTAAAGCTTAATGAGGATCCTTCTGCATGGATGACCACTAACCATGATCATCACATTCTAATACTCATGCAACACTTTATATATATATATATATATATATATATAGATATATATATACTATATATATATATATATATAATCATAAATTTACAATAATTCATGATCTTACCATAATTAAATAATTTAATTCATTATGTTAATCTCATATTGCTATGCTAACTTCTATGCTTTTATCTAAATTTCCATATTGAGTCTGGTAATAATGATTAAATCAGGTATTTATTTTCCATTATATTTACAAATTCCTCCTTATGTTTATGATTCATATTTCATTTATTAATATCGCTTTATCTCTTTTACATCTTTAAGTGCTATCCATCTGTCGTTATCTCTCTTTTACATGTTTCATGCACATATTCCCGAATAGCTGAATCGGGGAAGAAAGCGTATGTGCAGAGGGCTACTATAGCTATCTGAAACGGTGAATCTCTATATATGTTTCTTGTATAACCCCGAACATGACCCATATAATGATCCTAAGCGGGGTCATGTCATCCTTTCAAACAGAGCCGACTATATGGTATGCTCTGGCCCGACTATATCACAATAGACATGCCCGTCTATCCATCTATCGGTCGCCGCGGTAATCGGTTTAATGCGTTTAAGTACATATCCCACATACATGAATAATTATTATTATCATGTATGCATATGAGATATTCACTATCCATTATTTTCATCTTCATAAAGAGTACTTTCACATATCTCTATGCTTCTTTATATAGCAACCATACATGTATTATCTTTTCTTCACATGGCTAGAATTCATGTCCTTTATTATTCTATTCTATTTATTCCATATTATTTAGCATTAAATCATACTCAACTCTATCACACGATCAGTTGTTGTCTCCTTAGTATGTTATACTTACTTATTTTCATCTGAAAACCATCTCCTTAATACTTTGGGAATTATTATAAGAGACATTTGGATGTCTCAAAATCCTATAGGAAATGACATGAAAATCATTTCCCAAAACAAGGTCCGACTTCACTTATTTTCTAGGTACAATGAGTTTGAAATCTCAACATGCTTCCTTCATGCACAATGTTCCTCTATGAATCTATTTTACTCATAAATTAGAATCACTCCAGTTGAATGATCCAAACTCAAGTTATGACATTTTAATGCCAAATTGGTCTGTTTTCCCAGTTTACATTGGTAACCAATTATGAGACCCAATTTCAGGGGTCTTAACTCCATAATTTGATACTGGTTTCTTCTACTCATTTGAAGCTAGGGTGCTAAGGGCTCTTCTCAAATTAGAATCACCAAATTTGGAGCACCAAAACTCAATATATGTCCTAAACAATCGGGACTGCTCTGTTTTCAAAACATAACCAGTAACTGGTCTTTAGACCCAAATTCAAGGGTCCTTAAGTCATATTAACACTTGAGGCTCTTCTTGGAAAATGTGGTCAAAGGTCTTAGGTTTTCTCTCCAACTGGAATTTCCTAAATCGGAGTACTCTAAGTCAAGTTATAGCCAAATAATTCACTTAGGGTTTTTAGGAAATTTGTGGCATCTATAAACCCAACATTTCCTTTATCTTAAACTCTTTAATTGGGGACCACAAACCAATAACAATTACCAACAACACAAGCCACAATGAATTGATCTTCGAGGAGTCCATACTATTTCTTGGTCACGACTGCAAACTCCTGTTTCCTTCTTCGCCCCACCTCTGCTCCAGCTGCTCTGAGCCTTGGAATGTTAGAAGCAAAATGGTGAGGAACCAACCCTAGCAAGGATCGGTTTTTCTTCCCCCTTTTCTTCCTCTTTCTCTTTTCTCTCCTCCATTTTTTCCCCTAACCAGCCATACCCATGGAAATAAGGTTTCTCCAATTAACTTGATGTTTCTAAAGTGTTCTAAATTGAAGCGAGTGTCCATTCCCGTTAGTTCACTCACATTTTCTTATTTGATCCTCCCCCCCTTGAGGCCAAACACCCCAATAACTTCATTGTTCTCTTGACATTCACCCACATTCTTCATAATTTATCCCCATTGTGTCCTCACTTGACAAAATTACCATTCTACCCTTGGTCTTTGAAATTAATTCCATTTATGCCTCTCTCTTTTTTCTTTTCTTGAATTAATAATCCTTTAATCATGCATTAAACTACTAGGGTTAACTTTGGGGTGTTACAAGTAGGGTAAATGAAGCCTTCAAGTTGATTCATGAAGACTTCTTCTTGAAGGTCTCCATTAAGAAAGACATTGTTAACGTCTATTTGATGGATATTCCACCCCCTTGACACAGCTAGAGTAAAAACTATTTTGATGGTTGAAGCCTTAAACACTAGGCTGAAAGTCTCAGAAAAATCTACACTAAGGGTTTGTTGAAACCCCTTTGCAACCAACCTTGCATTACAAGAAATTAGACTTTAGGTCATGTTAATAGATCATCACCATATCTTCTCATTTCATGACCAAAACTAAAGGTCATGGTCAAATGCAACCATGACTGCGTGTGACAATAATAGGCATGGCAAAAGGTGTTGGTCACGGTTTTGTACGCATTTGTGACTATATCGTCCCCTTTTTTTTGTCACAGATAGAAATAAATTGTGACAAAAAATTATATGAGTATGCATTCTTTATCAAATGCTTTAGTCACGGCCAATTAATTTATCGTGACTATTTGCTGCTTATAGTCTCGATCAATTATTCATTATGATTAAATATTTTGCTATAGTCACGGTTTAGTAAGAAATTGTGACTATATATAATATTTGGGTCATAATTTTATATTAGATTGTGACTAAATGTCATATTTTCGTCATGGAAACATAATACCGTGACTAAATGTGTACTTAGGGTCAATGTTTAAGAAAGCGGTCATGATAAAAAGCAACTTATAGTCACTCTTTTTAAGGATCGTAACTAAAGCTTGATATATTTAACCATTATTATTTTATAAATTCTCATTTCCAAACCTATAAATTAATTTCAAATTTAAAAATTGGATTTAAACTTGTATATAAAATTAAATAACTAAAACAATTTCAAATTTCAAATATAATATAATATATCATAATTAACCATCTCAATTTAAAGTTTAACAACCAACCATCCAAACATCACATAATGGTCTTACAAAACCCAAACATTACATAATAGTCAAATAAAAAAGTTAAGAAATTTTCTAAAATACTAATTATGAAATTGTCGTATCATTTACATGAATTGTTCTTAAAGTAGTGCTTACATTTGTCTTTGCATTTCTAACATTTTTCTTTCAAACTTTTCTCTCACTTCTTCCCTTGTCTTCCTTTGAACTTCTATCATCGTCTCTTTCACATGTGAGAGTTATTCAGTTGCAATTATAATTTTTTTGTTCTGTTCTAGTTTTAGACAAAACAAACATTAGCTTTTACTAATATAAAATAAAAACAAAAGTTACAAAAAACAAATACCGCATTATTTTTGGAGCAATAAAAAACAAGAGATGAATACATTTTCTAAATATGAGATTGCACAAAAAAAAATTAAAAAAAAAAAGGAAACAAACAAACAATCTTGGAATTTCAACAAAGCACAAAAATGATAGAAATTTCACCAAACAAAGGTTCTATTCACAAACTAAAATATTAATATTCCGAATTTTAAAACCAATCTCCACCGTTTAAAATGAAGATCAATGAGTTATGAATGTACTTAGAAACTTTTAGCCACATCGAACAGTAGATTAAAGAGATATCATCATTTGATCAAAACTGCATAGAATAGCAATAATATGTTCTTCTTTTCTATTTTACTCTATTCAATTCAATATAACTCACAAATTATTTCTTTAATCACAAATCCAACCGATCAGTTTCAACAAACCCAAGAGAGGAAGCTTCTGACTAAAAATCAGCTATATCCAATAGTTCAAAACAAAGATCAAATGTTTGATCACAAACTATCAAAAGAGGGCTGACTAGAGCAGGTGTTCTGATCTCTTGCAAAATATTGACATTTCTGAGTTTCAAAACTAATCTTCACTGTTCAAATTTATGATCTATGAGTTGAGACTACTTTGGTAAAATTTCAGCTCAATCAAGCTAGAGATTGACCTTTATCCGAGCCAAATACTGCAACTACTATGATGAAAAGAAAATGTGAAAAGGGGAAATGAGAAGAAAGGAGAAGAAAGAAATGGGGAAATGAGATAGTAAAGGGGAAAGTGGGAAAATAAAAGACAAAAGAGGGAAGTGGAAAATGAGGAAAAATTAAAGAAAATGGAAGGGAACGTGAAGGAAAAATTTTAGTCACAATTTATCGAATGGGCGCGACTAAATATATTGACACCAAAATTTCATTTCAAAGTTTCCTTCCAGAATATTAACATTTAGTCACGGTTAATAGAGTAGCCGTAACTAAAAGTATTGGCTCCAAAATTTCCGTCCATAATATTAACATTTGGTCACAGTGTTCGAATATACCGTCACTAGAACATTATTCTATTACTATTTTAGTCACGATTGATAAAGTTGCCATGATGAAAAGTATTGGAATCAAAATTTCACTCCAAAATATTAACATTAAGTCATGGTGCTCAAATATATTGTCACTAGCACATTATTCCATCACTCTTGTGGTCACGGTTTATAGAGTGGTTATAACCAAAAGTATTGGAACCAAAATTTCCCTCAATATTATTAATATGTCGTCACGATTTCCAAAAAATATCATAACTAAAATAACTTTTAGGCAAATATTTTTGTGACTGTAAGTAAAATGACCGTGATCAAATCTATTTCTTATTTGTATAAAAATATTATTATTATTATTATTATTATTATTATGATTGTGATGATGATGAAGTGACTCTGAATAGTCCATTGAGATCACATGGGCTGATTTTTTTTATGAGGATCAATGCTTTTGTCTGTACATGATTTTGATCTATCACTTCCCCTTGAATTTAATGACTAAACACCGTCCAAGTATGTCGATTAAAACAAAAGATGACTAGATAATAGATATGGAGGGGAGTTGGGGGAGAGAGAAAATGGGAATGGAATCAATGGATGGAATTGTTTGTTGAAGACAACACTTTGCCTTGGAAGTATTAGTTCTTCTAGAGGACCAAATTCTATTATTATAATGTTAAAAGACATAAGCTTTCAGAGAAAATAAAGAATAACTCGAGTCATGTTACCTCCACTAGCATTGATCACTCAGACGTGCATTTAGTTGAATAATTTTAATTCATCAATTCCTTGTAGCTTGAGCTATATAAAGGAACCTAGTTTGGTCACTAGTTCATCAACCTTTGCATGCATGACGAACCAGACTGGAGTGCGAGTGTTGATACTGTTCTTGGTATTCTTCTCGACCTTCTTCATGAGTTTGCAGGCGCGCATCCTCATAGTACATAAGAGGATTGATAGCCAAATTCTTTTACATGACCTAGGCTATGATGAGACAAAACTAAAGCATTATCATCGGTTGTCAACAATGGATGCAGGAGCCAATAGATTGTCACCTGGAGGACCAGATCCGCATCACTCAAGACGACCACCACCGCTGCCTTAGACATTGCCCTATTGAGGGTTCTTAATTTGGTTGCAGATGTATCCCTGGTTTTTTTGTTTTTTTTTTTTTTTGCCCTATGTTTTCGTGGTGTACGTAGCAAGCCCAGTGTCAAAGCTTGGTTTCTGCTAGAATGTGATGTGCCTATCATGTCGTAATGGAAGAACCCTTTTTCTTTCTTGCAGAATGGTTTTGTCACTCTTGTCTTCTTTGTTCACTTTCTTTACCAGCTATCACGTTGATTAGATGTTTCTGCCCCTTTTTCCTTGTGAGTATGAAATCTCTTTTAACTTAATAGTAGAGATCTTGGTGTTACTCATACTTCTTTTTAGCAGGTCTCCTGATGCTATATTAAGAAAAGATAATATAATGTTTGATTTCCAACTAACATCCACCTAAATTTTCTAAAACTATTTTCCTGCATCTTAGAAGGAGATGAAGGTAACGGATTCTACAAACAGTACATTTGATACCTATACGGCTATTACTCCACCGCCTCTAGTTCAGCTTAACCCAAAAATCATATCATAGCTGCATTCTATTTCATGAGAAAAGATGTGTATTTCAGTAAAGTAATTTGGTTTTTGAGGAACTTAAAAGTTTGGATATGTAGGTTTGACATGTAATGTATGATGATCGGCACCCAATTCGCTTTGCATTTAAGGGACCCTCACGGTTTTAAAATGTGTCACTAGGTTAAAATAAGCTTATCCTTATTTAGTGTCAAAAACTCTCTTCCTTAGCCGATGTGGATATAACAAACAACCCCTCATGCAAATACAAAGTTTTTGTTGTGTTTCATGGAATTATAGGGTCAAATCGAATAGGCAAACACTTTGTAAGGGACCAAACAAACCCCTACATCAGGGTCGAGGATCGGTATAGATACCATTTATGATGATTCGTATCCAACGATATAGGTATTGTCCATTTTGAGGTCAAGGGGCTTTTACGGTTTTAAAACGGGTCTACTAGATTAAGAGGAATCCATATTTATATAGTGTCAAGAGATTTCAGGTTACGGCACACTTTTGGAAGAGTTTCCAAAAGGTTAGAGGGACACAGTTGACGATGATCACTGCGTCTCACCCATAGACTGATGGTCAGTCAGAGATGACCATCCAGGTTTTAAAGTACATGCTGCGAGCATGTGTCCTCGATCATAAGGGTAGATGGGAGGAGTACTTACCCTTAGTGGAATTCGCTTACAACAACAGTTATCAGGCAAGTATACAGATGTCACCCTATGAGGCCTTGTATGAGAGGTCATGCCGATCACCGATTTTCTGGATAGAGGTGGGAGAGAGTTCCATCACTGGTTCGGGTTTGATTAGAGACACCTCGGAGAATGTGAGAATGATATGGAAGCGTCTTCTCACTGCTCAGAGTCGGCAGAGGAGCTATACTGACAGGCGACGTCGACCTCTAGAGTTCGAAATGGGTGATCGCGTCTTCTTGAAGGTGATGCCTAAGAAAGGAGTGGTCGGTTCGGAGAGACGAGGAAGGCTGTCGCGGTACATCGGGCCAGCAAATTGCTCGAGAGGGGTGTATGGCTGCGTCTTGGTTGCGTCTGGCACAGCGTGAATGTGTGTGGAATTTGAGGCGAAATTCTTTTAAGAGGAAGAATGTAAAACACGAGAAAAATACAATTTTACGATAAAGGGTAAAAGCGGTAATTTTGGTGAAAATTAAAAAAATTTACAGATCTCCCGAATGGCGAAGCAGAGACCGCCGTATCGGAATCGTCTCGCAAAATCTAGCTACCACATCGAATTTCATTGAATTCCGAGACACTTGGAATTTCACGTTTTCGAGCAAAGTGTCTGAGCACTTAGCCTTGCGTGTTGAGTGGCTCATTGGGCTAGAGGAGAACAAGTCAAACAAGAGTTCAAGTGGGACCCATGTGGGACATGTGTCACCACATAAAAGGTTAAGAAATCCAAAGTTTTGGATAAATTGATAAGGGAAATCCAAGATAGCCAATGAGAGGTTGACACGTGGCAAGAGAGGACACTCTCACTTAACCCATCTTGGACCAAACCGGTGGGATGGGAGAGGAGGAAAGAGGGAGAAGAAAGAAAGAAAAAATGGGGGAGAAGAATAAATTGAGAGAGAGAAGCTCCACCTTCTCTCTAAATTTCCTGGCGATCGGACTGTCAGTTTCTGGGGGAGCAAGAGACAAAGTATTTCCCCGCAGCGAGAGCTTCAAGTTAAGACCGAAAACTATGAGTTTCGACAAACTCTAAGAGGTAGGGGTCTCTCTCCTAGTCGGTTTATTTCTTGTTTAAGAGCCATTTAATGGCATGGTTTTTTTTAGGGCCATGAGTGGCCGTGGTTAGTCCCAAAAATTTGGGATTAAATGCTAAAAATTTCGGAATTGTTTTTGGACAGTCTGGGATTGAGTGCAAATATGGATTTTGGTCCCGGAACTGATGTCTCAGGTTTTGTTGCGTGTTATTGCTTGGTAGTTGAATAACATGCAATTGTGTGAAAAATCATGTTGAGATATATTAACATGATTGGGTTGAGATTGAATTGTTTGCATATCATTGTGTGACAAATGAATGACATATAGTTGTGTGTGATTAAGGCCATTACATGGCTCGTTGTAGGCTAGTCGTGGACGAATTGTGTCACCACTAGGCTAGAGGATTGATAATGTCTTTCTTGAATGGTAGTGAGCATGTCGATATATGCTTGAATTGATATGTGGGCATGAATGGTATGAATTATTTGGAATTTGTATTCTCTATATAAATGTCCAAATGATGCACGAATGAATATGCATAGGTAGGCATGCACATATAGCTCTCATCATATATGTAGCATGGTATGAGTAGGCAATGGCATAATTGCATTGCATATGCACGAGAACATCACATGACATGGGTGTGAGTGCATGGTTGAGATCGACACTGTGTTTGGTGTTCGATGGTGTGTCATGGGTATACGGTTGTTAATCAACACTGCGTATGGTGTTGATTGGGTGGGCTCGATTAATGGGACAACGTCCAAAATGAGTCGCACAAGTTAAGGAAACGGTAAAGAATAATTATGTGTCAGGTATCAGCAAGTTGAGATAGATTCCCCCCAGGGTGAAAGACCCATCAATTATGGTCAGACATAGTCTCCCATGGTGAGAGGCCATAAAAGTGTCTGGGTTTGTGGAGCCTGCAGTGCAACACCAAAAATCCATTACCCACAAAAGGCACATGGTTATAAATGAAAATATGAAATGATTAAGAATAATATTTGGTTGTCATCGGAAAATGACAGTTGTTCACACTTGGCAATAGCATGTGTGAGGGAGTCGATGAGGACTCGGGACATAGGAAAGGGTGAGTCACATTCTCATCCATGGCATGTAGACATTCGAATAAGAATATGCATACTTTTCTTGAATGTGTGTATGTTTGCCATTGCATGAACATTTAGGTGTTTGCAGGAGAACTATCTATCATGACATTTCAATTTTATCGTGGGAAAACATTTTCAAAAGGAGTACACTCAGAGGTGGACATCACTTTTGAGGAATTAGTTGAAAAGGGGCCAGATTTGGCATTGTAATGTATTTTGTAAATTTTGTAGAAAACCCGTCAGATATGTAAGAAAATCTGTGGTTGTAATGAACTCGTTTAGTATGATTTATATTTTGGCAAGTTTTTGGCTTCCGGCTGTCTTTGTAACAAAAAAGACTAAGTTATGTTGAAGCTAGATACTTTAAAGGAAAGGAAAGAAAAAGAAAAAGGGGAACTCGGAAGGCAGAGGCCGAATACTATGCCCGTTGAGTCCTCTCTTATCACGATGTGAGTTCCTAGGCCCTGTCGAGCAGCAGGGAGTAACGTATACAAGGATAGAGCACGATGCGCACCAAATACAATGCCTAGTGCCTCAAGGGGTGGTAACCGAGCGCGCACACGAGCAGCGCTGACATAAAAGTTCGCCACGACAATCTCACCTGACACTTGAGGCCACGCGACACCTCTAAGGCCTTCCAACCTCGTCGTGACGTATATTTCTCGGGCCGCGATAGAGTCGTCTGGGCTCGTGTCGCGGGATGTGGCTCGGGGGCTAAGACGACTGAGACCCACGCAACAGTGTGCAACAGAGCGCATTGCGGTGCACGCGATAGTCCTGCGACAATGTACTGTGTCGTGCACTATTTGGGTCAATGTTCATGGACACTTTTCACAAACGCTGTTCATGAGCATTGTTCAAAAAAAAAATGACCCTCTATGATTTGGGGGCGTCAATAATATGTAAAATATTTGAGGTAATCAAAATTAATAAATACACCAATAATATATTTTATCAAATAATTAATAATATAACAAATAAATACTATATTTATCTATTTTAATTTTTATAATACAACACAACATTTATAAAATAAATAATTTTTATTTATAAAACACCCAAACATATCACCAAATAACGACAACGATCAGTGCAGATATAAACAGAACTGACGATTTTGGTCGAACGTCCCATCTCAACTCGATTTCATCCGATTCTCGGCCTGATCACAACGCCATTATCGCGATCACCTCTTCGATCATTTTCGCGCCGATTCCACGCCCAACCGGTCGAAGTCCGTTTTTACGCGGTTTTAACCCATTTGTCGTCGGTTTCGAACACCATCACCAGTTATTCGTCAGCAATGTTGACACACCAAAGAACGTTCCCGCCGTGACCAATCAAGAACTCTCCCGGTCAACACAAATCCGCCCACGGAACAATAAAGGTTAAGAATATATTTTGCAAGAGAGCAACATACTTATATTTATATATCTCTTAAACCCAAGAGTTACAATATCTGATTATTAAATGGTTATTTAAAGCCAAAAACAGCGTCAACAAAGATGACGAAGACGTCGAGTAACGTCGTCGAAGATATCCTTCCGTCGAATGTTAAACGAGATCGACCAATCTTCGGCGTTACGCACAACCAACACGAATATTCACGTTAGGGCGCAACCGAACCCACCAATCACCAACGCGGCAATATTTCGAATTATCGTCATCGAACGAACCTCGTTAACGAAGATTCATAAGAAAGAACTTCACCACAAAGAGTCGATCGTCATCCGTTCAGGCGTTATTGATAACCCGACCATCGGCAACACAGTCACTCATCGGCGCGAAAAAGCGCACCACAAAACCCATCTCCGGCCACCGATCCTCTATCCATCCAGACCGACCGGAAGTTATCGACGAAAGCACATATCTCGCTACCTTGCGTTTTATTTTTAAGATATCGCATTCGAAACGCCAACCGTTCGGTAATCAACGTCGTTCCGGCTTCGCGATGTTAACATCGCCGGAACGAACCGTAACGACGCCTTCGATAACGATAGTTTCATCCATCAATGATCACATCGGAACCAGAATCGCAAGATTTACGCAATCCCGGCGATCCAAGAATTGTCACAGATATTTAATCTGATAGCAACCCAAACCGGCGTTTCAACAATCAGATTGATATTAATCGTCCCGAACCCGTTGATTCGCGCGAGGTCGGAGCAACGCCCACTTACAAAACTGAACAACCGACGAGGCAACGACGCCCGGAAGCGTCGTTGCCACCATCCCGAATGGTTATCGTCTCACCCCTCCCAGAAATGACGATGCGAGAGAATCACCTGTTGTTAGCAGCCGGAGTCCCTGTCCCCATATATTTAACGCAGGTCAGCCAACCCATAAACACAGATCGCAGTCGTGTCCCCATTTGTAGGTATGGGGAAGCAATCATGGGAGTAGAGGTTCGTGGACATTCAAGAAGAGACGCCCATAAGGAAGGAAGCTGCAAAGGCCAAGCTCCACCCGCAGACGCTCGTGCCAACAACTAATCCTCTCGTCACGCCGGTGTCGCACTTCCCTCTTCCGAAGAAGTTTAGAATGTCAGATCAAACGCCTCGACCTGAACGAACAAGACCAGTTAACATCACCTACATATGCTATAAGAACTGATGAGTCAGACGATATCACGACCCCATACTGGCAGCAGTATCTTCATGATCGCCGGCGTCCCAACATTAGCCCGGCTTAACAAACTTTCGCCATCTTCAATCTATCTCAGTCCACGCATCTGCCTCCCACTTCATCGGAGTTAGGATGTACAGCTGCTATCACCTTCCCCACCATAAAAACCTCGCAGGAGAGCCTCGAGGTCATATGTTCATGAGATTCAACGTGAGTCAGATATTCCGCACGGTAGTTCTGCACTCCCTCACCAGAGTACATATAAAATGAAAGATTCCATGTTCTCTATCCCAAAGAATCTCAGCAATCATGGCCGAGGTGTCAAAACAGAAGATATCAACTGTCACAAAGCCCTGTCCAAGAAGAGTCTTCATCAAAAGGAGCAACAGTTGTGGGTAACAAGAAACTGAAAGAAGCCCAAGATGTGGAGACAAACTGGGGATCCTCGCTGTGACAGAGAAAAACAGAACGATCCCTAAAGAGGTTTAGGGAACTGAGGACTCATCATGACTCATCCCACCGAGCTTCAACAAAGGGTATTTTGCCTCGCACCACCCCTTGACATCCCCGTCCTAAGTCCCACGCAGCGCAACAGCAAAATTTCGCTGAGACGGCTATCTCGTATGAGGTCCACTCAAAGAAACAGAGCACACCGTCAACGTGGAGTTCCACAGGATCATGGACACTTAAACGATGACTACATCCAAACGAGAAAGAATTGAGTACTTGATCCACATGGGCATCTTCACTCGCGATGCACACTCGTATGTCGAACAAACTGGTCCATCAATCCGTCACCATCCAAACTCAAAGACTACCGCTTCGAGAGAAATCCATGTGATCTCCAGAGGATTTGCATGAGAGTCCACTAACTGTAGAAGGCCCACCACAAAGAGATCTTATCCACAAACATTGTTCAAATACAAGCCATATCCAAACCCCCTCGGCTGGATACTACCATAACCTTTTCGGACTCGGACATGGAAGGCTATCAGCATCCCCATGACAATCCACTAGTGATAAGGGTCGTCGTAACCAATAAAACAATCCATATAACCTTGGTTTAATAAATGTTTTCCACCATATCATCTTCGCATCATAACTTTTCTCAACAAAATGTACCAGTGGAGAAGTTAGAACCAACAAAAGCCTACTCATGTGGATTCTCCGAGAAAGAGTGCTACCTCGGGGTCAATACAACTGCTCACTTCGGGAGACCCCCATGTTAGGCTACAACAAATGTAAGAAGATTTCTCATAAGAGATGCCCCATCGCCTACAACATGTTAGCGCTGCCTTCTCAAATGTCAAGGGCTAATCCTCCGCTCATCACATGGTTATCAAATCTCTAACTCGGCAAACCAGATGAATCGTCGGTGGGAATCACCCTGATATCAGGAGTGTTACTTTTTAGCATCAATGAAATGTAAAACGACGACAACATCTACGGACGAAGCTCAACATGAGATAAGGTAAGATTCAATTTCGCTTCTCGTAAGAACTACAGCCTATACAAAATTTGACGACTTCACTTAACACCTCGCTCACATAGGATCACTGTACTAAACGATCGGCCTTCTTCATCACTCAGCAACACGGAGAAACAGGGTAAGACATGGGCTGAATCAACCCAGGCATCGTCCACGTGCCGAACGTCGTCCCCGCCAGCCTGCCAAAAAGAAGGTCGTTTTCTACCCCAGCGTGGCGACACGAAGAGGTCGGCAACCTCCTCCAAGCAGATGCAATCAGGGAGGTAGAATATCCTAAGTGGTTGGCCAACTTTGTTCTCGTTAAAAAAGAAAACGACAAATGGCGACTGTGCATCGATTTCATAGATATCAACAGGGCATGCCCAAAAGATAGCTTTTCACTCCTGACTGACTCATAGTGACGCCACAAAATACATGAACTCACCATGGACACTTTCTCTGATATAACCGATCAAGATGGATCCCAAATCTATCAAGAGAAGACCTCATTCATATAAGGAACCCATCGCTATTCGTAATGCCCTTCGGACTAAAGAATGCAGAGCCACTCATGCTGTTGGTAAATTGTGGATGTTCCAAACAAATCGAGCCAGCCTGGGCAGAAGGTATATAGACATATGTTGGTAAAACTATTCATATCATCCACAATCTACCCAGCCGAGGCATTCCATGTCCCAGTGTCTTCACATATGAAGAACCCAGCCAAATGTTTCGGGAGCCCTGTTGAAAACTTCTTGCCATACGTCACAGTCGAGGAATAGAAGCAAACCCAGACACGATAAAGGCTGTGCTCGACATGCTGCTACCTTCAAAACAGAGTGTCTGGGCCGATCGAAGAATAGCCGCACCGAGCCGCTTCGTGTCATATAGCAGATAGATGTCACCCTTCTTTCGTGTGTTCGAAAAACCCTTCCAATGGGATGCACACTAAGGAGGCAAAGCATTCACAACGCTCAAAACCTACCTGAGCTCTCCCCCCGTTCTAGTAAGCCCTTCCGAGGGAGAACTCCTCACTCTCTACCTGGCTGTGTCAAACTTCTCAACTAGCGCCGCCTTGGTCAGAGAGCGAGATAAGGTGCAACAGCTAGTATACTATTGCAGCTGAGCTCTAAGAGGAGTAGAGGGAAGATATCCAAAGATGGAGAAGCTAATCCTAGCGTTGATAACTACATCCAGAAAGATCCGACCTTACTTCCAAGCTCATACCATTGAAGTTCCAAATTCAAATATCCGGCGAACATTTGCGATAACCGTGTTCCCAGAAGACTGACAGCGGGCTATAGAGTCGAAAGTGAGTTCGGCGATCGCATACAAACCAAGCTGACGCATTAAAAGCGGCGATCTCGTAGATTTCATCATGGAATTCACCCCAACGGAGTCACGGCTACTCCAACCGACGCCCGACCTCCCCATCCGGATGTTCCCGGACGGCCGCCACGCCTCGGAAGAAGTTAACGATCCCGAACATACGACAGATGAACACGCCATTCACTTCCAGCCCACACAAGAATGGCCGAATATGAGGCTGTCATAGCTGGGCTTAACCTCGCCCACTCCATGAAAGCTAATCAGCTGGAAGTGAGCAATGACTCCCAATTGGTAGTAAAATGCATAGAAGACTCATACGTAACAAGCAGAAGATAACTTATACCTCAAGAAGAACCAGATCGCCAAAAGTTTATACGAGTTCAGTCAAACATGTACCAAGAGCGTGACCTCGCCATGTTCAAAACCAACAAATTGGTCAGAAGACCTGCGCGCACTAACACCTATTGAGCACCTCCCGTAATCAACTCCTTAATAAACATCGATAACGAGAAGTCTCCCCTGCGGATGTCTCGAGCCGCCGATGGACTTAACTGATTACTAGTAGAATGAACATTGCTGTTTATCCAGCACGAGGCATCCAAGCTCGTGAGCAAAGTCGGGCAAGATTCACCATTCATCGGGGACCCTTTATAAACGAGGCTTCTACGTCCATTCTCCTAAGGCGCAGGGGAAGCGAAAGACATTAATTACATACTTAGGGAGGTACACGAAGGCATTTGTGGCAACCACATCGGAGTTCGGACCCTAGCAGGAAAAACCTTGAGGTAGGGATATTATTGGCCCATAATTCTCAAAGACGCAATGTGTGACCGCCGTAAAATGTAAAGTTTGTCGGGACACAAGATTCACCCCCATTAGTCATCACGACGTTAATTACAAGCTCCCAGTTCTTCTGCTAATAGAAGCTAGACATATTGAGACCCCTACCCATTGGAAGGGGCCAATGCAAGTTTATCATTGTGGCAGTGGACTACTTTACCAAGTAGGACGAGGCCGAACCCTTAGCAAAAATCAAAGAATAGAAGGTACGTGAATCCTCGTCTCGTGTGTTCTATAATATGCGTTCCTGATCCCAAACCCAGCTATGTCCGATAATGGGAAACAGTCGACAACTGTTCAAAGATCAAAATCATTGATTCATCCTCAATTATCCACAAACCAGTCAAGTATAAAGTTCACTAGAAGACCCCATGGCAATGTCTAAGACTAAATTAAGATCTAGTGTGGCCAGAAAATAGAACCCTGAGGGGTCAATATTAACTACAGCTATGTCACCTGTACATGTCCATCTTCACAGCTGGCAATCTAACATAGAGTCTCGTTAGTAACTCAATAAACTTCATATTAGGTTCAAAGTTTAACTAATCAAGAGAGGTCTTGCTCAACCACTCTAAACAAGAAAGAATGTCTAAACGTTAAGACTGTCACAAAGACACAGCAAGATAAACATCCAAAGAACACCTCAAGAGTTTACGTCCCATCCAGTCCTCAACATGATCCATTATGATGGAAGTGATCCAAACTGAAGGCCTGAGATCATCTCGCGATATCCAATCTGCAATCAAAACAATAAAAACCCTCCATCGGTAGTTAAAACCTCGCCTACAGCGAACGCTTGGTAGCAACCTCAAACATCACCACAGACTTAATGGAAAGTCAATGCGAACCAAAGGCTTCGATTTCAAACAATGCTTCGTTCTTTTTTCAACGCTGATACAGATCACATTAAAAGAACATAACAGATATAAACATTTATTATATCAGGTCATCAAATCTTTGATTCGAAAAACTGATAAACGGTAAAAGATTTGTTTTTTATTTAAGAGTTATACACAGCAAACAGATCATAACATATTTGTCAAGATCTCCATGTCATAATCAATAAAGATGAAAAAGATCAGAGAGATTCATGATCACTATCTCAAACCAGTTAGTAGTGAGAGTATGAAGAAAGATAGAAAGAGTCCAGAAAGCTCACCAAAACACTCACTAATCCACTCTGAATATGTCTCGAAAACAACCATCGGTCATGAGATCGTAAACTCACAACTCCACATGTGAATCAGTAAAAGATAATTTGGCAACTGTTAACGTCAACTGATCGCAGTTCATGATCATTAATAAACTCAAGACATCAAAATTCTGGTTACGTCGGTCCCAACTCCATAAGAGTTAGGTTAGTACTGAAAGACACCTTGAAGAATGTTAATGGTTAGTGAAATAAACTGAGTCAGTCAATCATTATCCAGTCAAGATCCCGATTAACGCCGCGCTTCGGTTGAAACAACATCATGTCAAAGAAAGGCGGAATAAGTCTTCATATCCCAGATCCGTCCGGCGAGTCAATCTCGCAGCGGTGGAACATCTCAGAAGGCCAGCGTGCTATTTGAAGAGGTTTAACTCGTTTGAGCGCGGTAACCCAAGAGCAGTTTCTTCAGCCTGGCTTGAGAGTCAAAGAATCAAAGAGGCAATAAACGAGCCTCGCACGGTCTTCAGCGTTTAGTCACCTAAGTGACACAAAGCCGGTGTTTCATTTAGAGCTCAACAGTCCTGGGGATGACAAACAATCCAAGAGTCAACACTGGGCCCAGAACATCCCAAAGGCAGAATATATCTCACAGGCCAAAGTGGCCCATTTGAAAAGCTTCCAACGATCTCTGGTGCAAAACAACAACTTAAAGCCATCATCCCTTACAGTCATTTGAGGCTAATAATATCCAGGAGCCCTGTCACTCACTATAGAATTTAATCGCCAAAAGGTGACAGCCCGGTCGTGGCCCATTCCAAGAGCTCAAATCGCTCAGAAACAGTAATAAAACTGTGGAGCCAAGAGTCAGCCCAGATTTCAGCAGCCTCATATGGCACAATAGGTCAAGGTCCCATCACTTCATGCTGAGCCTAAACAAACAAACGGTATAGTTCTGTACCCAAAATGAAAAAGTCATTTTAGCCTAATGTTTCAGGCAACAGTTTGAGTCTTCTCACAACTAGCAAAGATAACCACTGTATATAGAGAGGTCCAGAAGGCTGCTGGCTTCCATTTTTGGGATCTCAAATTGTTTCAATGCAAGGTAATAAACCTGTGGCTTCAAAGTTTGGCCTTGAGCTTCAATACCCGGTTGCAGATTAGCTAGGAGCTCCTAGTCACTGCTCACTCCATGGATAGCCCAGTGCTTCAACAAACGCCACAAATTAGGTCAAAAAGTCCATTTCACAGCGCCTGTCAGCTGGGTTGCAAGTAGCTCAGAGCTCCAAACAGCTCAATCGAAGAGATTAATCCCGCTTCAAGGTAATAGCCCTTATGCCAAAGTGGTATATTTGCACGTCCAAACCGTCAAGGCACGCCCACTAGAGCCTGTAAGTTCAATTTTTTTTGGAGTTGAAGAATTTAAGGAGCATACCAGCCTGTGGAGCTGGGACAAATTTCTTTGTCAGTCAAACCGTCAAAACAATCCAGAGCAGCAAATTCAATTTGAACCCATACAGATCTGACGGAGCCACGTTGAATGTAAGAACTAACACACCACCACTCAACTACTTACAAAAGACGAATAAGCACGGAGGCCCCACGGTATGAACCAAAATAAAATAACGATAAAATTAAACAATAAATCTCTGCATATCAACAAAAAGTCAATGTCAGAAGAAATACAAAATCCCAAAGCCAAAGACCTTAAATAGTAAGGTTAAAAATAAAAGCCTAAGCTGTCTCGAGCCCTAAACTCCCACTCACACAAGCAGGGGGTCTAAACAGCAGCTCAACCACAAGGGAGCTGGCCTCCAAAAGAACCCAAAGATCATCAGGCAAGGGAGCACGGTCAGAGGCCCCATAAAGCACCTCGACATCCACGTCAGCCTCAAAAACAGACTCTTCCGCCTCCTCATCAGAAAGTTGGAAATTGAACTCTAAGTCTGGGAAAGCTCTGTAGTCTACGTGAAGGCGCCGCCCCAGGCCTACTGCGTGTGCCTCATCCCCGAGCTCGCTATCACTCCGTCCCTTCCGAATCTGAACCGCCTTCTGCCTCCGGTCCCCCGGGTTTGCCGAGTTCCTCCGTCATCAATCCACGAGCTCCGCCTGGGGTGCCCTCCCGAACCCGATCCACATCAAGCCGGCTTGACTGTCACCCTTGACAACCTCGCACCCCTCTTGGCCAACCACAAATTTCGTCCTCTCTAAGAACCCCTCAAGTCCTCGTCTGACCTTCTTTGTCCTTCGCTTCCGCATCCCTCACCTGGCATGCTTCGTCGACTTGTGGCTCTACAAGCTCCTCGGGATCGCCTTTTATCTGGGCCCTGACGTTGCTCCTCGATGGTCCGCCGGAGGCAACCTTAGCCTTATAAGATCCACCTGCCAATGATTCTTTGTAAGGCTGGCCCTCTTGCTGCTCTTCACCTTAAACAGTCATCCCTACTAAAGAATGTTTCAATATCCAATTAATAAACACAGTCAACAACAAATAACTCAGTTGAATGTTAATAGATAAAGCTCAACTCACAAAGAGCGAGCTCCATCAACTAATATCAAGGCCCACCTTGGGTCGGAATCTAAGGATGGAGGAAACAATTCGATTTAGTCCCACATGAGAAATATGAGTCTCTATCCTCACAACATCAAAGAGATCCCTTCCATATATCCGCAGATGAGGGTGTTTGGTGACCTGCTCCCACCCTCACGGAAGAACCCTAGTCTGACAAGAGACAAAGGCGAAGAAGAGACCTCACCTTAAAGTCTTACCCCTGTTGTGGGGCAACCTCGGGGAAGCCCGAGTCTTCCGGCTTTTACGCTCCTTCTCTTTGCAAGCACCTCCACTGGGCCCAAGCTCTTCCCTATGGGTCATGATAAGAGGCTCCAAAGTAGAAGACTTTGAGATAATGTGCATGAATAATGCTCAGAGAGACTGAGAAGGAGTGAGATGGCCTTAGGAATTGGTGAAGTCTGTGCTTCCACACTGTCCTACCCGGGAATATCTTTACCTAATGAGCCTCGTGAGTACGCCTGCAGGTGGCACCTTCTAACCAACCTCCGCTTCACCTCTTCATCCCTCAGCACTGCCGCACACTTGAAAACCACAACAACTAAACTAGAGTTAGAGACACCCAAGGACTTCCAAAATTAATCCGATTGGTTGCTGAGAACTCACGAGGTTCTCATGGGTGGTCCAAGAGGTCTAACACCAAGCGTGTCTTCCATCCCAAGATCCACCCAATCACGCCACAAGAATAAAAAACAGCTCTTCCAAGATTTGGGAAGACAATAAAATAATCAACATAGCATTGGACCGCTTATAAATTTATGTCCTTTAAGCTCTTTTTACACCTAAAAGGTCTGTCCAGATTAGATAGCTTAGGATTGGAACGCCTGTGCCTTTATCCTTGAAACAGGAGGTCACTAAGACGCCCGGTTGGGGAAAGTCGGCTAGGAATATCATATCAAGTTCATGACGCACTTTAAAGAAAGGGCAAGGGGAAGTCGAGACTATTCTCAAAGCCCTTCCCAAAAAGCAAACCATCTTAGGAACACGGACAACATGTTATGGTGAGAAAGTTCCAGCACTGAATAAAGATCCATCCAGCCTGAGAAGGATTGGCAGCACTTCTCATATATAAACATGTCTGCTCCAATCAGCGCCATTAACATCCGAACACCGCCACAGTAAATTTAAGATATTCGCCAATTCAAAGGTACTTTAGATCTCGGCTAATCCTCCTTACCCTTGCTAGGCAGAGGGGGACACCATTGTTGCTGACTAAGCCACACCAAGAGGCAGAGATCAATAGAATATCAACAATCGCTTACAGAATAGTGATCACTGTGACCCACAACTCATCCATACAGATTCTAAATGATCCCTCGTAGGGCTCCTCGCTTTTCTGTGCCAAACAGGGGAAAACGTCATGATCTGGAAGAAATGTATGATTAAGTGAAAATAAGGGGCGAACTAACAGACAAAAGATCCCAAACAGATCCAAACGTACTCAAGGACAAGACGAGGAAAGCTAAAAAGAAGAAGAAGGAAGACATACTTAGCTAAGTGAAGAAAACAAAGAAACGGTCCCGTCCCGCACTGTTTCATCCCAGATCAACGGTTCAAAGACGTCAGTGTTAAAAATCCTAAACTCAAGCAGAGGAAGAGAGGGACTAGAAGAATGTGAGAAACACGCAACTGATCAGTGATGTCCCTGCAACAGAGGCGCATAGCCGACCAGTTTTCGAAAATCGAAAAGTCGTCATTATCACAAGACGCTTGACAATGACAAGTCCCTTAACGAATCAAACCATCCTCTAGTAGCCACGTGAAATCACACTCGATCCATGAATGGTACAGCCCTTACCACGCCGCTCTAGCCAAGGGTCAGGATCCATCGTTTAATAAGCGCCAGCAGCCTGTGGATATAAACAACAGCTTAAGAGGCTCATGATAGCAGATAATGGTCAACCCCACGATATCCCCAAAATATGCCAACGAGCTTCAATTTAGCCTCTTCGGTACGACTCCACCCAGCACCCATGTTAAGCGAGTACTCCACCCCCTCATTGGGTACCCCCACCAATTAGGAAGTAAGATACTTTCTACTATTGCTCATCACTATCCCTACAATCGTTAAGATATGAAAGAAATCTTCACTTCACGGAACACTGCATCATCATCCGTCTGCAAAGACATGATCATCCACAACACAAACATCCCATCGATAGGTACGCATTGTGTGGCCTGAGCCTCCTGGCAATTGATTCTATTCCACCAAAGAACCGACTTAGGCACCGGGAGAGGCAACCAGATCCCCGCCGCTCCGTCTTATTTTTGTAGAGGAGCCCGGCATCTAGAGTCTGGACCGACCTGCACCAACAAGCTTCCAAATCTGGTTTCATGAGCTAAGCATCATCAAATATATTATTTATTTGTTATGTTATCAATTATTGAAATATTATTTATTTATTCTTATCAATCATTTGATAAGAATATATTTTTGATGATGCTTACTCAACCGAAACTAAGCTTGTATTTTTGTTGAATCTATTTAACATCCACGACTCGGGATGTCGGGCCTCCTCTGTGTAAATAAGAAGCTGAAGACCACAAGAGACCACCCAGTTATCCCTACAACGCCTTGTCACCTCCAGAGAATGAGGATCAACCGCTTAAACAAACTTTCAGAAGAACTTTCACCTGTTGATGACCCTGTGATTACAATTAATGATCACGATAATCTCTAGTCAGAGTTATTGACACTGATTACTTTCCTCCCATTAGGGTAGACTTTTCCCGTCTTCAGAACCGATTAATAAATTATAATCGATGGCATTACTCAGAGCATCTACTTCCCAATTGGCTGAGATCTGATAAACAGGGGGTTAGTTTTCTTAATCAGTCTTTGTGGCCTACTTACATTGCTGCCCTTCAAGGGTAACACTCCTGCTTGGGTCCATGTTTGGGATATTCATTTATATCTTCACAACAGCAAGATCGCCTTCCACTCCTTAATCTCCTCTGTCTTCCATAGTTATCTGGGCTGTACCCTGTGGTCACGCCACTATTATTTTAAAACCCAATCAATTTTATAGTTTACTATTTGACAGCACTTTAATATGGTTTGTGTTTAAAATTTTCATAGTTAAAATCTATTTTATTTTAATAATTGAACTACACATGAATCAAATGACTTACAATGTAAGTTTAGAAAGAATGAATAATTGATTTATTAAAAAAATAAAATTTTTGATTTTTCATTTGTAGGTCTTTTTCTATTATAGATGAAAATTACTAAATAATTTTTTAAACTTGTGGTGGTTGTACTATTCCCAATACACTAATTTGGAATATTTCAAATAACAATATCAAGACAATGAAATTAAAAATCAAAAGAAACAAATATTAACAAATGTAAATGATAATCAACAGGCTAAAACAAACAACAATATTATCAAAGTAATTTGTTACGACAACCAGGGTTCAACGCGTCGTCCATCGTTAGGTTCGCGCTCCCGTTCAGTCGGTTTATAGACCGCCAGATCAACAACGGGCCGACCGCTCCAGGTTTATCTTCGGCGTCTACGTCAACCCACGGCTTTATATCAATGATCGATTCAACATGGTCGTCCCACCACCAACCTCCATCCCCAGCTCCTCGCTTTCGCTTCAATCTGGCCATAAGGTACTAATTACTTACAACTCCCTCCCTCTCTCAACGATCATGTGATCTGCACACCTTTTTTTTTTTTTTTTTCCTATAAACATCACAAATTCCTGAATTTTTCATCAACTATTACATCCTTAATTTCTTCACTCTCTCCAAATCTGCTTCATTTTCACACCTCCTGCTCTCATATTCTTTAATACTTCATTTTCTTCCACTATCTATGTCATGATTATTATTGTGGTGCAACTGGTTGATCGTGACCCAATAGTCTCGTATTTTAAAGAATTTCATTCGAGACCTCCAACTGAGTAATATTTCCTCCACCTCTACTTTTTTCTTATTAAAATACATTTTATTTTGATTCATTATTTTATTTTTAGTATATAATATTTATTAATAATTTTAATATAGATAGTGCCAAAATTCCTTTCTTCTAGTCCATGTGCATCATTAAGAAAACTTGGGCTTCAATATATGAATTTTTTTATAGAATAGAAATAATTTTAGAAAATAACAAAATAGTTAAAACAAATTTATAAACTTCTAGTGGTGGATCAAATCGGCACAAGTCATTTAAAAGACACAATGAACAATGTGTAAACTACATAATGTAGATATTAGAAATTATATGCAATTAGGTAAAGATGAATGGAACCTAACATATTTTTCTGTTATTGAATTCGTTTAATGCGGCTTAATAATTGATTACATAATAAGAGTCGAACAACCTTTTAATATGGCTTTTAAACTCGACGTATTATTCAAAACAATTCAAACATCGATTAATCCTCAATTCAAAGGTTGGTCCTAAATAACTGAGCAAATGAGATAACAGTGCTCTTAAACATAACGGTAAAATTTAAACAGATTATTTTGCAATTTGAAGGAAAAAATTTGTTTAACATCCGCATCACATTTTTAACGCATAGAGGCTTTTATGTATTAATAATTATTATATATGATAGTGAATGGATGTTAAATAAAAGAATAATTTCATTTAAAATAAATACTCACATAATGGTAAAAATATTAACTTCAATATAAACAGAAGAAATTATATTTGGTGATTCATATAAATATTTACAATAATACTGGGATAATGCTTCCAATAATGACGCATAATACAAAACACAAAGATCTGGTAAAATAATATGATTGCGTAAAATTATTTCACGCATTTGTTGTGCACATCAATTTGATTGTAAAAGATGATTAAAACAAGTTGATAAGCACATTAGAAAACAGATTTATTACATAAGACCATTCCTGCCAAAGTCATAACATTTTAGATTGTTGTAAAATTAAAATATGAAAAGAAAAATATGTTTTTGTATATTACCAATGTGTATTTTAATTTACTTATAAAGTCTTACAAAAATATAAAAAGAGTATAATGTTATATTTAAATTAACTATCTAATAATAATACTGATACAGATGTTAATGTATTAAATGACATGACGTAAGACATTGCGAATCCTTCTATTAGATTTAAAATTTTTTATACTTCAACAAATATTTTTTGGTAAGACTATCCAACTTCACATCGGGTCATTATGCAACACCAGTATTTATATGGTACTTTTAAACATCAACAGGAATTAATACACAATTTTTGCAATGATAGAAAAATTAAAAATATTTGGGAGAAATACCTTTTAATTTATTATATTGTTTAATTAAAAGATCCAGATAAAATTGATGTTAGTTTATCTGCTGTTATTTACAATGAAAATCAAATAAAAAATTGAAGAAATTAAAAATGAAGTAAATTATTATATATTTTAAATAATATTTATAAAGAAAAATACGACATACATATTGATAGTAAATTCATCATCCACATGTTCTCCTCATCTTTTATAAATTTCTGTAAATGCTCAAAAGAAACAACTATCAACAATATAATGATATATATAGATATCTCATTGGTAGAATATCCCATTTGAAGATAATGAAGATTTGAATTAATTATGGAAAAAACAACAAATTAAATAATCTATCATATCTATTATCAGACGGATGTATTAACCGTGTCTGTGAGTACAATAAGATCGAAGCCGCTAGTGCGTGGAAGAGTGGTTAGCAAAAAAGAGATGCACTATTGACCCGCAATCGCTAGTAGAGATATTTAAGATATCGAAAGATAGCTGACAAAGAGATTACAATGATATCTGTCCAGAAGCTTCTTCGAACTATATCGATACAGAGAACTTAAAATATCAAGACATGAATGGATCCAAAGATATCTCCGTCAATTAAAATAATGATTAAAATAGTCTTCTTATTGGAAATGTATATCAGATTTCATTTTCTTACTAATAGTTATAAATTATTCATTGTAATAAGTAGGAGACAACCTAGTTGGGATGTACTTATTTCTAGCTGACAGAACTTTCATACATTTTTAAACAATAATATATTTGATTAATAAAATTAATAAAAATTTAAATGATGTATTTTATTTTGAATTGTTTTGAAACTAACTTTGTTTGAAAAATTGAATCGATTTAAATAAAAAAACACATGGAGGGTTGAGGCTTTAGGCGGAGCTTTAAAGTAGGCTCTGGCCGCTGCTCTGAGGCGAGTGCTAAACGAGAACTAGCCGAGAACTGGCCCGGGCTTTGGCGAGAACACAGGTGGGCTAAGGCGGAGATGATTCAGCGTGCGTAGATGAGCTGAAATAAGCCGCCCCGACCGTTATGTGTGCTAATGGGGCTTTGGTATACCAGAACTTCAGGCGAGGCACATTGGCTTACGAGTGCAGGGCTTGGGGCTTTTGAGAATGATTTATAGCGATTAGGAAGAAAATGTTGTTATGTTCTTATCAGCTTAACATTCTTATCATGTTAAGGTTGGACCGTAACCATTCTTATCCTAGTTGAAACTGAAATCACTATTCTTATCATATTGATCATAGAGATTGGTACCGCAATTGTCAAAAAAAAAAAAAAAGAGATTGGTACCGCATGAAGGCAGCTTCAAGATCCGTACAAATCCTCAATCCCAACGACCACTCCTCATTTTCCGAATTTCTTTATAGCCAAATCTCGCTTCCCAAGAGCCGTGTTGCAGTATTGCAGTCCTTCCTCAGTCCTTGCATGGCCAGCTCATGCAACAACAACGCCTCCTCCTGCTCCTTCAAGCATGTAAAAGGGCTCCAGCTTTCGAAGAAATCAAGCCTCTCCATGCACTTACCATCACTTTGGCGGCGTATTCAGCCCAACCCATCTTTCTTTACAACAATCTCATCTCTCTTTACGTATTGCAGGGCGAGCTATTGACTGCGCGTAAGGTGTTTGGTGAAATGACCCAAAGAAATGTTGTCTCGTACAATACAATCATTGGTGGTTATAGTCGTAATGAAAGCGTGGAGGAGGCTTGGAATTTGTTTTGTGACATGAGGCGTTATGGATTTGAGCCAACCTCGCACACCTTTGCGGGTCTGCTGTCGAGTGCTTCGTTGAAGCTTTCTCGGGGGTTTCAACTGCAGGCACTGATGGTGAAGAGTGGATTGTTTCATGCTGATCCTTTTGCCGGGACAGCTTTGCTGAGTTTATTTGGGAGGAATGGGTGCATAGATGAGTTGGTTTGTGCCTTCGAAGAAATACCGCAGAATTTGGTGACATGGAATACAGTGATATCCTTGTTTGGGAATTATGGGTTTGCTGAAGATGCTATGTTTTTATTTCGTGAGCTTATGAGGACGGGTGCTGGTTTATCTGAATGTTCTTTCGTGGGTGTTTTATCAGGATTTGCATCAGAACAAGACTTGGAATTGGGAGAACAGATACATGATTTGTTAATTAAATATGGGTTTGATTGTGAAGTCCTGGTTATCAATTCTCTTATTAATATGTACGTAAAATGTTCAGGCATATGTTTAGCAGAGAAAATGTTTGAAACTGGATGTGTTCGGGATGTTGTGTCATGGAACACAATGATTGGGGCATTGGCGAAAAGTGAGAGACCAAGCCAAGCGCTAGAGCTTTTCTTGAAAATGTCTGTTGTAGGAGTTGTGCCTAATGAGACTACATTTGTCAGTGTTATTAACTCCTGTACAAGCTTTCAGATTCTGGGATTTGGTGAATTCATCCATGCCAAAGTAATCAGGAATAAAATTGAATCCAATGTTTTCGTGGGCAGTGCATTGGTTGGCTTCTATGCTAAATGTGATAAATTGGAATCTGCACATCACTGTTTTGACGAGATAGATGAAAAGAATGTGGTTTGTTGGAATGCATTGATTCTGGGTTACTCAAATAAGTGTTTTTCTGCCATTTCGTTATTGAAAAGAATGCTTCAATTTGGCTACCGTCCAAATGAATTTTCATTTTCAGCTGCACTGAAGTCATCCTTGGTTTTTGAGCTGCAGCAGCTGCACTGTTTGATTATGAGAATGGGTTATCAGCAAAATGAATTCGTATCAAGTGCTCTTATCACCTCATATGGCAAAAATGGTATCATATCGGATGCCTTGATCTTTGATGCTGCTTCTAATGAACCACTCCTTGTTGTTCCATGTAACACCATTGCTGGAGTTTATAACAAAACCGGCCAATACCATAAAACTCAGGACTTGTTTTCTCTACTTGAAGAACCTGACATAGTGTCATGGAACATTTTGATTGCAGCTTGTTCCAGAAATGGTGATTACAAAGAAGTTTTTGACCTTTTCAAACACATGCAGATGGTTCAAATTTATCCTGACAATTACACCTTTGTTAGCCTCTTAAGCGTCTGCACAAAACTTTGTAACCTGTCCCTGGGTAGTTCTGTTCATGGATTTATTATAAAGACTGATTTTAAGTTATGTGACACCTTTGTATGCAATGTCTTGATGGACATGTATGGAAAATGTGGGTGTATTGAGAGTTCATTGAAGATATTCGAAAAAATGATTGATAGAAACATTATCACATGGACAGCTCTGATCTCAGCCCTGGGCATTAATGGTTATGCAAATGAGGCATTAAAACTCTTTAGGGAAATTGAATCCCTTGGTTTTAAGCCAGATGGAATTGCTTTCATTGCAGTGTTTTCAGCTTGCAGACATGGTGGATTGGTGAAAGAAGGGATGGATTTGTTCTGGAAAATGAAAAAGAGTTATGGGATTGAACCAAACATTGATCATTATCATTGTGTGGTGGATTTACTGGCAAGATATGGACAACTTCAGGAAGCAGAACAAGTTATTTCTAACATGCCTTTCCCACCAAATGCACTTATATGGCGAAGTTTCCTTGAAGGCTGCAAGAGATGGAAAACTGCAGAGAATCATGAATCAGAAAGTGTAAATTTAAAATCAGAACAGAGAGTTCATATTGCTTTGTGACCAGGTATTTCTTGCAGGTTCTCTGAGCCTTCCAACTTTTTGGATCCATGCAGTCCTAGGCCCATCTGTTTCCAGACAAGAGAGGATGCACTTATATTCAGAGGCGGTTTGACGATGGTGTTGACAAAGCAGAGATATGATCCAAAAGATGTATATCTTCTTCTCTTTCTCTTTTTTGATGTCAGACAGAACCTTCAAGTGCATTTTCACTCATGTTTTTTAGAGGGCTAAGCATCATGGGTAGTGAAATGGAGGTAACAATCATAGGTCATCTATATTGTAATTTTTTTCCATTTTGCTTTCTCTTTTTTTGTTTAATTTGGGGGGTTGAGCCATAGGCTCCCTTCTTTATGATCAAGGTAAAGTATACCTCGGTTCTGACCATGTGCTACTACCATGGGTGCAGTGGATCTCAAACATACTATGGAGGTGTCTGTGTCACTCTTGCTAGCCTTGAAGAGTTATTTCAGGCCACATGGGAACCATCACATTACCATTCTTAAACCATATCGCCTCAGCACATAGTGCGTATGCATCTTTTGGCCTATGAGCCATAGGCTCCCTTCTTTATGATCAAGGTAAAGTATGCCTCTGTTCTGACCATGAGCCACGATGGCTGCAGTGGATCTCAAACATACTATGTAGGTCTCTGTATCACTCTTACTTGCCTCGAAGAGTTATTCCGGCCACATAGGAGCCATCACATTACGATTCTTAATCCATATCACCTCAGCATAGTGTGTATACATCTTTTGGCCTATGAGGATCATTGTGTCAAGAATGTTTCTGAAGGCTTAGGGAGTCCTTCATGTTTGGAAGAATTAATTGAAAGAAGTTTTGAAGAAAGATCTCGGGGTGCATTTGGAAGAAGTTATGAGACAGATTGGCAATCCCTTTTCTCTCACTTGTAAATTAAAAGTGAAAAAGGATTCATATCTTTTCAATAGATAATTGTTGATTTCATCAGTAAGATGTTTCAATTTACTTTTGGAATCAGGGTTGCCAATCAGATTCTTTGAAATATGTTGCCATCTGGCAATGCACAAGGAAATTGATACTGCATTCACTGATTCATTATATCCTTGATGTAAAAGCTTTATGCTAATGAGATGTGATTAACATCTGTTGGCAAGTGGAATGAAATTTTCACATTTGATGCATTGATAAACTTACTATGATTCACGAGAGGTCATTTTTAAGTTTTTGGCTTTGAAGTTCTACTACAAGAGCACTCTCTAATCCATTTCTGCCCCTTTTGCACATATTGTGGCCTTGCCAGAGAATGAACGGGAAGTTGTTTTATGGTACTTCTATTTGATCTTGACCTTGTTCTTAAGTTGCATCTGATTTTTATCTCTCCCTCAATGTTGTTGGATCTTCGAATCTGGTAAAATAACCTAAAAAATACTGGAAATTTATTTCTTTGGATTTCCTTAATTTTCTAATATGTTGACAGTGTAGTCTTTTATGATTCTGCAGGTATGTGGAATGTCTGAATGAAGTTGCTACATGCACATAAGGTTGGCGCTACCTTTCTGAGGATGATATGAATTGCTGCATTTTCATCAAAAAAAAATTTCAACAGTGCTTTTTAACCAGGTCTCTTCTGGGTCTAGATGACTTCCCAATAGATGTTGAATTGGCTAAAAGGCTTAGGAATTGCAAATATAAATTTGAAGAATAACTGCTCTAAGGCATGTTATGTAGGGAGAGAAAAAAGTTAAACTTCATCTGCCGCAAGCATAGAAAAATCAAGCCGCAACAAGAAAAGAAAATGATATTCTTCCTTTATTGTTATTATTATTATTATCATTATCATCATCTTCATCATAGGATTATTACTTTTAGAAACACATGGATACATCATTCTGATCATTTTGTTTAGCATTAAGGTTCATCTTTTGACGTGGATATGATAAGATCAAAAGTAAACTTTGACTCTTCAGAGTTTAAATATTCCTGACCTTTAACGCACAGAGATGGTCATATTTAGTAGTTCTTATCATATATCATAACCTTGTACTGTTGCTAATTAGTTGTCGTTGACAAAAATTTCTGTTGAAGGATCCTCTCTGCCTCTAATATTTAATGCACATGAAAACTGATTGGTTAAGAAAATTCACAGGAATCAAAATACCAAGATGAAAGTGACTCTGAATATTCCATTGAGGACAGTCATTGTGCGTGGCGAATCGGTATGGAAGGAAACCATGAGAAATGTTATCACATGTGCTGATTTTTTTATGAGGATCAATGCTTTTGTCTGTACATGATTTTTATGGATCACCTCCCCTTAAATTTAATGTCTAAACACCGTCCAAGTATGTCAATTAAAACAAAAGATGACTAGATAATAGATATGGAGGGGAGTTGGGGGAGAGAGAAAATGGGAATGGAATCAATGGATGGAATTGTTTGTTGAAGACAACACTTTGCCTTGGAAGTATTAGTTCTTCTAGAGGACCAGATTCCATTATTATAATGTTAAAAGACATAAGCTTTCAGAGAAAATAAAGAATAACTCGAGTCATGTTACCTCCACTAGCATTGATCACTCAGACTTGCATTTAGTTGAATAATTTTAATTCATCAATTCCTTGTAGCTTGAGCTATATAAAGGAACCTAGTTTGGTCACTAGTTCATCAACCTTTGCATGCATGACGAACCAGACTGGAGTGCGAGTGTTGATATTGTTCTTGGTATTCTTCCCGACCTTCTTCATGAGTTTGCAGGCACGCATCCTCATAGTACATAAGAGGATTGATAGCCAAATTCTTTTACATGACCTAGGCTATGATGAGACTAAACTAAAGCATTATCATCGGTTGTCAACAATGGATGCAGGAGCCAATAGAGTGTCACCTGGAGGACCAGATCCCCAGCATCACTCAAGACGACCACCGCCGCTGCCTTAAGACATTGCCCTATTGAGGGTACTTAATTTGGTCGCAGATGTATCCCTCTTTGTTTTTGTTTTTTTTTTTTTGCCCTATGTTTCGCAGTACAATGCGTCAAAGCTTGGTTTCTGCTAGAATGTGATGTGCCTATCATGTCGTAATGGAAGAACCCTTTTTCTTTCTTGCAGAATGGTTGTCACTCTTGTCTTCTTTTTTCACTTTCTTTACCAGCTATCACGTTTCTCTTCCTTTTTCCTTGGGAGTATGAAATCTCTTTTAACTTAATAGTTGAGATCTTGGTGTTACTCATACTTCTTTTTAGCAGGTCTCCTGATGCTATATTACAAAAAGACATTGTAGCATTTATTCCAACTAACATCCATCTAAATTTTCTAAAACTATTTTCCTGAATCTTAGAAGGAGATGACGGTAACGGATTCTACAAACAGTACATTTGATACCTATACGGCTATTACTCCGCCTCTAGTTCAGCTTAACCCAAAAATCATATCATAGCTGCATTCCTCATTTCAATGAGAAGATGGCTTGTGCAAACTAATTTGGTTTTTGAGGAACTTAAAGTTTGGATGTGTTGGTTTGACATGTATTGTGTGATGACCGGCACCCAATTCGCTTTTCGCTTAAGGAGCCCTCACGACTTTAAAACGCCACACAAGCTTAAGATGTTTATCCTTATTTAGCAAGAACTTTCTTCCTTAGCCGATGTGATATAACAAACAACTCCTCATGCAAATACAAAGTTTTTGTTGTATTTCATGGGATTATAGGGTCAAATCGAACAGGCAAACACCTTGTAAGGAACCAAATAAACCCCCATATCGAGGTCGAGGATAAATATATATACCATTTGTGATGGCTCATATCCAATCATATAGATATTATCCACTTTGAGGTCAAGGGGCTTTTACGGTTTTAAAACAGGTCAACTAGATTAATAGGAGTCTATCCTTATATAATGTCGAAAACTTTTTTCTCTAGCCGATGTGAGATGTGACGTTGTACATTAACACATTACTTGAAAAGTTAAAGTGCTTTTTGATTGTTATAAATTAAAAGAGTGGTTTATCTAGTTCAATTATTTTTAAGAAAATCCCTTGCACAATTCAATGCTCGAGGCCTTGTCGACCACCATAGCTTTATAGCTTTAGTTATAAGCCTTTGTGCTCGAAGTGAGATAGGTAATGCGAAAAAAAAGTAGCAATATCAAGCAATCTTAAAGGGCGTAGGTGGGGGCACAAATATATGGTAATTGGTGAGAATTAATTTGGTATTGTCGAAAACTTTGTTGTGGATAAGATTTGGGGGCCTCATTGCTGGATCCAAGATGCTAATAATAAATTAGTGTTGCATTCACTCTTCCAGGTTACAATTTTCATAGTCTGAAATGTAATAGCTGTCAAAGAGGCACTTGTGCAAGGCCACTTGGTCGGAAAAGTAGCTTAATTATATAAGAGACTCATAGGAAATCTGACATATTAGCTAATGTTTTAATTATATTGAATGGATGCAGATTAGAGAGGGCTAGAAATCCAAATCATTGAAGTTTTATCCACTTGCGTTTTTAAATCATCCTATTTCTGAAGTGGAGCTACTCTCCAAATGTAACGAAGGAGTAGAAGAGACGTACATCCAAGGGCTCCCTTTAGCAAAAAATATGCAGATTTAAAATTTGAGGGAAAATCATAGGAAAAGAAAATATAGAGAAAAAGTAAAAAAATAAAAATGAAGGTGTAGATTCACATTGGAAAGCGGGTACTTTCTTGTTAAACGCAGATTCTGTGTTTTCAATGCTTCAAAGGTATCAAATTACTATAACATGTGTTGTTTCCACAATACGAACACTTTTGTTTCTTGTGTTTGGATGATGAAGAGAAAATCAAAGAGAGGGACTCTGGCAAAATATTGTTTGTTGTTCATAAGAATGGAACCAAAGAGAATCTCTCTCTCTCTCTCTCTCTCTCTCTCTCTATATATATATATATATATATTCTGATACATGAAGAAGAAGACACATCCCTTGGAATGTGTTTCATGGGTTTTGGGTTTTGAGTTGGGTCAAGCCCACATAAGCGATCCGTATACATTTCCAACGAAAAAATAAAACAGAGTTAAATCTGATATTTTTATTTGTTATTTTAGACCTATTTTATTTATTTTAACTAATTAATATAAAGATTAAATAATTAAAGAATAAATAAATTTGTAAGTAATTTTATTTATATTTGATTCTCTCTCGTATTTTTCATTAAACAATCAAAGATAAAACAAATCATTTTACTTAACATTTGTTTTCCAAATGACTTTTCAATCCAAACATAACATAACATAACATAACTTATTTGAAGTGATGGGAAAAACATTTTTTTTCTTCCTTATCAACCAAACACAACCTTACTCATTTAAAGCGATTGGAAATCCATAAAGTTGCAGATAATTCCACATCAAAGAGGTGAAGGAGAATGTGTCAGAAGAATTTGTCTCCTTTCGGTGCTTGCATGGGCATTAAAAAGAAAAGCAGTAATTAGGATAAAACAACAAATGCAAGTGTGATGTTCATACCACTGACACTTAATTAGTCGTCTTCCTCTATTTGTCCTATCTCTGCAATAAAATAAAACTTAGCAGATGTATTTGTTCCTTATTTTCATTCATATTAGATGGCTTTGGTTTATGGCCTGGCTCTTGATAGTCGATGTGTAAAAGCTGTCAACTTTAAGGATTTTGAGATGAAAATATAAATGCTTTCATGTTGGGAATTATTTGGAGAGGACCAAAGAATCAACTTGAGAAGAAGAAAAGCCATGCATGCATCTCGAGAAACCAGTAAGATTTTAAGTGTCCTATAAACTTAAAGCCATTGGTATGAAAATATATATAGCTGAAAGATGGTAGAGAATGATCTGAAAATGACAACAGAATGAACTTGGGAAGAAGAAAAGCCATGCATGCACCTTAAGCAAAGAGGGATATTCAAGTGTCCTATAATTTGTGGTTTGAATTATGATATTCATATTAAATCCAAATTCTATGATTAAGTATTTAATAGAATTGGTTGTTTAACATGATATCAAAATTTTGTATAATAGGAGGTTATGGGTTTGAAATCCCTCTTTACAATTTGAATATTTGATTCCTGTTTTTGTATTCACTTTGTTTGGTTTATTGTTTGATTCTTCATGTCCAGGTATAGTCCCACATAAAGGGAGGGTGAGCTTTTAGGAGAGTCCGATTGTTTAACATGTGGGAGTATTTGAAACTTGTCTATACTACTCTTGAGGAATGAGTGAACCTTAGGAACACTCGAAGATCAATTTTATTGCAATGTTGGTGGTAGATATTGTAGTTTATTAACAAGGGACCAATCTTTTGGCCCTAGAGTTAGGTTTCCACACAAACAAGCACGTACGTCATGGCTCATGGCATGTTTCCATTTTTTCCTTTTCTTCTTATACATTTATTTATTTATTTATTTATTTATTTATTTATTTATTTATTGATAATCATGGGTGTGTAGATCAACTTACGCACACTTCGGCTAATTCATGGAGCTACTCTTTAAGGACTCGAACTTTGACATTTATCCACAAGTTCATCCAGTTAACTTTCCCACAACATAAACGTCTCGACATAAAGCATATCCATACAGGACCACATTTGGTGGAGCTGCCTCGTTTTCACTTAGAAAAGAAGCAACTTTGAATCGTCGAAAGAGGAGTAGCTTTAGCTTTTAATCTTTGAAAGTAGATAAAGGATCCATGGAAATTTAAAATTTACAGCCGCCACTGCATTATAGATTGCTCTGATAATTAAATACTGCTTTCGTTAAACATAAAATCTTCTATTAGGCTGCAAAAACAACAGATGATAGGAGCTTTCTAGAAGAGAGATTTCTCATTTCCCTTGCATAATTGGCTATGATATACAACTATCACTGTCACATCTCATATTGGATATAGAGGAAAGTTTCAAACATTATATAAGTATATGCTCCTCTTAACCTAGTAGGCGCATTTTAAAGCCGTGAGGGCCTCTTGAGTTCAAAGCAGATAATATCTATAATGACCCAACCAATCATGTAGATATTGTCCGCTTTGAGTCAAAGGGGACCTCTCACTGTTTTAAAACGAATCTATTAGGTTGAAAGGAGCTTATACTTACATAATTCCCTAGCATTTTCTCCCCTATCCGATGTGGGATGTGGCAAACATCCCCCATGCAGAGATACAATGTCCTCATTGTGTCTCATACGATTGCAGGGCCAAACAAACTAACACCTCATATGAGACCAAACGGAATGGACCCCCACACCAAGGTCAAGGCCAAATAGAATGGACCTCCACAACGGGGTCATGGATTGACTTTGATATCATTTGTAATGACCTGACCCAACCATATAGATATTGTCCGCTTTTAGCCCAAAGACCCTCATGGTTTTAAAGCGCATCTACTAGGTTGAGATGAGCTCGTACTAGTAGGATATGTGGAATGTGACAACATTTACATGATTCGGTACAGGTGATTATAGTTGAACAAGGAAAACATTTGTTGGGAATTCTACTACTCTTGTATGATCATTTTTTTTTTTTTTTTTTTGACAGAACTCTTGTATGATATAAGTATAAAGAGAATTGATATTGCTTTGAGGCCAAAAGGTGTGCTGTACTGTTCATTTGCATCTGCTCTGTAGAAGATGACTGGCCAAAGTTGAAGGAACAACTAACCATTGAGAAACTTTGGCTTAAGGGTTTCCATTTTGGATGTAGGTGTTAACTGGTTATGATGACAAGAATTTGAACAAGGACAGGGTCAAGGCACCTAGGTTCCAAGAGAAACATGCATTTGGGCTTTGTTTTCCTCAGAAAATCTCCAAATATTGACAACTTATTATCACACACTGGCATACATGATCAAATTACTTTTTTCATGGATTTAGGATAACAGAAATAGGGGAAAGAGGACAAGTTCCAGGCAACAAATGCAGCATAACAGATTGAGTAACAAAACAAATGTTTAGCATATGTACCATCTGGACTTTTTTCTTCAAAATGTTGAATAGTTTCAAGATTGTTTTTGTTTAGAAAGGAAGGAAGTATTGTCAACTATCAGAAGTTTTATTAAAGAATTCTCGAAGCATTCATGGATAGTAATGGTAAAAAGAATATTGAGGAGTTTTTGAAGGAGAAGCACTGATATATCTGGTCAGATTTAGTGTGGCATGATCATCGCTCTCGTCGTCTTTATACCTTTTGACGTGGATCATAAGATATGATTAAGGCCTTTATCAGCCTGTGTCTTGTTCATCCCTGCAGATTCTCCACTTCTGTCATGACAGACAAAGGTTAATTATATAATCAAAGTATCTAGCATGAGTCCAGACAAAAGAACAAGAACCAAGACCATTAATCAGGATATGCTTGTTTATATGTCATTTGTCGCGGACTCGGCCAAGATACTATTCAAGGGTTATGCCTGGTGAATCAGTAAGGAAATATAGAATATAAAAAGAAAAAAAAAGGGCATATATATGCATCAGATATCAACTTTGGCATGACTTGCCCTGTTTGTGTTAATGATTCTTCTCATGCTGCTGTTCTATGTGAATTTCTTCATAATTGGGTAGTTTATAATTTAAATACTGGTGTTTGAATGTATCAAATAAAGAAAAATGGATAATCACCAGATACCTCCATTGAGTAAATAACTAAATACTCAAGGTTTGCTTTTATGTATTATTACCTTGAACCTTTTCATGAAACTCTAATATAATCTGCAAATCAAGCTTTGCTCTTCCACTTGATGAGTAAGAGGATGGACTCCACCATATTATATGGACAAGACAGTATGCATTAATAAATTGAATCCTGTTTGTCTGTTTATGAAGTTAGGACAAAATTTGCATGCATCTTTTCTCCACTAGCACTACCCTTTGTTGATCTATAAATAGGAATGCTTGTTACCAGTCAACATACTACATTAATTCTTCTTTTGATAGTTCAACCTTCTAGTTTTTCATCCATTACTGAATGGCTAGCTCAAATTCTGTACGGATGTTGATACTGTTCTTGGTTGTATTCACAGTGCTATTCAAGGGCTCCCATGGACGTATTCTTCGTGGCCCCCCAGCGATGAAGAAGAATATCAACAGCCGCCTGATTTTGCTGGAGTTGGGCTATGATCTTTCCAAACTTAGTACTAGTAAGGCAGGAACAACAGGAGGTGTAGGGTCTGACAGAATCTCACCTGGGGGGCCAGACCCTCAGCATAATAACTCTCACCCACCAACAGCTCAGTAGCTGCTGATCATCAAGCAGGTTTTGTTTGAGTGCAGGTGTATTACTCCTAGCTAGTTCTGTCTTAAGATTTTTTTTTTTTTCTTCTCTCTAGTTTTGAGTTGATATGCACGTATGGCAAAAGGAACATGCATATCTTTTTGCATGTTTTCTGGACAAAAACTCCATCTGTACTAATCAATAAAGACCCTGCAACCAAATAAATTGATCCCAAGTGTGTAAGGAGTGAGATGAGATTGAAACTATGGTTTCAAAATCAATGAAATGTTATATTTAATTCATGTCTTCTTCTCTGGTCATCTATTCCGAAGCAATTCCTCTATGTCTCTAAATCCAGCCTAGCTATAATAAATTGGCAAAATTTCAGCTCAGAATCCTTGTTTCAATCCATGTATGACCAATTTTAACCTTTCGGGTAGTCAATAGTTTAAGACCTGAGCTTACTACTAAACGATCACCTGCTCGAGTCTTCCTAATTACAAGAAAATTTAGTGAAGCCGACTCCCTTAGATTTACTTTGGCGACCGACTTCAACCGTCTCAAAGTGCCGACTCACTTATCCCGTTGCATTAATAATGTCCGTTTCTTATATATAACCATTTGTCGACCATAATTACAACAATAAATATCCATTGGCAAAAATATTTTTGCAACGGATTTAAACCGTCATAAATTATAAAAAATTATTTTAAAAGGTAAATGAATTTTTATAACCGATTATTTAATAAAAAAAGTATATATACATATATATATATATATATATATATATATACATAACAATGTATCTTTTAAACATAATTTACAAATGATTATGATGTTTTTATGATTTCTCATTTACTTAATAGTCTTGTGACGCCCAAACTCGTGTCCAAGTGATAAACCCGTCAACCCCATGAATAATCGTGGATCTCAAGCAACCCGACACTACCACGGGGGACCCGCGTAGCCTCAGATGTGAGCTTCCACCCAAGGTACAAACCTGTCCCAACAATCAACTTATGACCACATCGGGTTCATATACAATTAAAATGAGTAAAAATGGCCACTTGGGCTCCTGCATTAATACTCACAACAAACATATCCAACCAACTATCTCACATGGTTCAAGAGTTAACACATTACTCTTAATACAAACATATATTAAAATTTTAAAGTTCTAATATATGTCATACATCATAATACCAAAGCCACAACCCGGCTTTCTTCTCAACGGCTCGAACTAGTGTCGCTCCTACGCTCCTCGCACCGAAATGGCAGGATCCCTCGACAGGCGGCGTGCCCAAGAGAGATAATTTCCTACATGAGTTACTCCCCACCTAAGTGCACATGCATGGCAAAACAAACACATTCAAGCAATTACATGAATCTACTCGAATGTCTATATGACCGATCCTGTGTCCCGAGTCCTCATCGACTCCCTCACACATGCCTAAGCCAACATGAGTAATAATCGGGCCAAACAAAAGCTTTTGTTCTTGAAAATTACACTAATGAAGCTTCTTTGGGTGAAAAGATTGACTACTCCTCCGAGGCGAATGTGTTGAGAACCTTTCCAAACAATTCACGGGCTCCTCCGACGTGTAAATTTGCTGACCATCTCCCAACACAATTTCTCCTAAAATCATCCGTCGAAATTCATTTCACAAACATTTTCATTTAACTTTCGACTTACGTCACGACTACCCTAATATTCTAGGCGCCTTGTGCGCATAAGGAATGGCGATGTCAATTTCAACACATTCATGCTAATATATTCACATGCATATTATTAACATAATTCAATCGCATAAAGCATGTTATGTAAATTCTCAACCAATTATACCAAAATTAGCTCACGTGGGCTAATTAACAAACACAAGCAATTCATTTTGAATCACTCAACACATACAAATTCACACAAAAATATTCACGTGTCACTATCTGCGAACAAAGGTATCCCCGTTACTCAAGGTTCTCACGATCACACAAAATAGGAATTTTCCACTTATTCAAAGCTTTGACCAGTTTAAGGTTAAAACAAGCCTTTAACATTCCTAACCATTCCAGGCGGTTCTAAACAAGGATTGAATCACAAGAGAAAAAGATCCCTACCTCTTGGAGTTGTTGGAACTCCACCAAATTGGTGCACACGCGTAGTTTTCACCACGTAGAGCAACTTTCCTTCTTGCTCCGTCGAAAACCGATGGTCCGATCGGCCGCAAATCTAAAGAGAAGGTGCTCTCTCTCTAAAAAAAAATCACAAAATCTGCTATTGCATCACCTCCTCTTCATCTTGCACGTTTTTGGTCTCTTTGAAGGAAGAAGATGTACACTATTTTCTATTTCGTTTCTTTATACTACTAAACGATTCAATAATGTCACTTATGTCCCTTTCTGATTTTTTGACACTGGGCACTATCTCTACGCCCATTTCCATTATTATCTCTCTACTCATGCAATATGTGCTCTGGCGAGTACATGTTGCAGGCGAATTTTGTCACACATGTCGCTTAGGCACCCGATACCCTGGCTCGAAAAACGCGCAAATTTTGGATCGTTCTCTAATCTCGACGAAATTCGACGTAGTAGCTAGATTTCGCGAGACGATTCCAACAGTGAAGTCCGTTTCATCATCCGAGATCTAGAAAATTTTCGGATTTTTACCAAAATGACCGTTTTGCCATTTTTCCTAAAATTGGAAATTTCTCGGGTCTTACAAGTCTTCATTGAAAGATATTCATAATTTTTTTTGAGATAAGATTCACAATTTTTTCAAACTTTTAGAAAATAATACTATTAAATATAAGTTTCTACCTTAATTATGTTATTTATATTTGGAAAATAGACATTTGATTGTGTTCTAAAATTTTCATTATTTTCTATGATATGATATACTAATATCCACTTAAATGAAATAAATATTTACTAATTACAAAATTCTTAGAACTATAAATATTTTAATTTTTTTCAACAGAATACTAAAAATAGACATTTACATTTTATTTCTACTTTATATATTTTTATAAAAATAAAATGATTATCATTTTTGTTATTAGTTTTCAATTTGTTATGGAAACTAATATATATTATATATAATTTATTAGATTCCAAAACTGATTATACATATATATATATATATATATAAATGTTTTTATTTATGTTAGAATATTTATTTTTGACATTGGGAATCTTTATCACCAGAGAATATGATAATTTTAATATTTGATTTAGCAATAAAAGTTTAAACCAAATAATAATGATTATAATAAAAGAAGAACTATTTCCTTAAGTATTCTAATTAAGTTTTTATAAATATAAGGAATAATACAAATTAAAAAATAAAGTTTAGCATAGCCCTCTAAGTGAAAGAACTCTTTCCTAAAATTATAACTAAGAAAATATATTTTCCCTCACTTGCATATAAAATTTTTCTTTCTCATAATTGTGTTTTCATCTCTTTTCCATCACTTATATTCTCTTACCATAAATTTTCTCTTTCCTGGAATTAGGTGCTATCATCTTTTTCTCTAATTATTTTTTTTAACAAGTATCTTTTTCTTTTCTTATCTTTTAAAATTGAAGATTGTGACTTGTATTTGAATATATTTTTTTCATTGTATTAAGAAATTAGTATGTTTATGTCTTGATCCCTTTAAGATTGAATATTACGGTCTAGTTTCAATTTTAATGTTTATAATCAATTTAATATGTTTTTATTGATTTAATCCCAAAGTTTTATCAAATATAGGTGACTGGTATTTAATTTTTTTTTAGAGGAAATATAGAAGACAAATTTTTTTAGGAATGAAATTAGGGCACAAGATATTATTTCACATAGATAAATTATATTTCACAATATTAATAATTATAATTATAATAATCTAATTAATTACAAGTTAGACTGAAGCATTTTAAAATAGTTAATTTAATCAGAAAAACTTGGTTTAGTTACATTTAGAAAATATTAAACTTTATTTATTTTTAATTTAATTTCTAAATATCAAACACAATTATCATTTTTATATATTTTTTATATCCAAAATCGATTAAGTGCTTTACAAAGGCATCAATATTCTTAAAAATACTATTCTTTTAAAAAATTATTTATGATTTCCCATTGCACATAATATTCATATTTTATTAATATTAAATTTATTCTTAGTTACAAAGTTACTTTCATTTTTAGTAATACGTGAATTAAAATTGTTAATATTTTATAAATTTAATTTAATTTATTTAAAAAAATAAAACATAATTTTTTTAGAAAACAACAATTTGCCGAGCAAGCTTCTGCTTTTATTGATGTTTTATAAAATAAAGTTTTTTTTTTTAAAACTTATATTATTTTGAATTGAATTTCTACATCAAGTATATTTTAAAATCAGCATGATATATAATGTTTTATTTTTAATCAGTTTTATATTTTTATTAAAAATATTTATTAGAAAATGAATGAAACAAAATTGAAGATGTTATTTGAAAACATAATATTTTATTTTTTAGGATTAGAAATTTGTTTTTTTCGGTGAAATGTGTTTTTATATTTTCCTATATACATAGATTGTTTAAAAAAAAACAACAATTACCTTATAAGAACTTCTTTTCCATGATAAGAAATAAATCTCTATCATATTTTTTATAATTCCAAGATTTGGGTACTTCGGGGTTTGAGAATTATTTAATGGGAATGAAAAATACATAGAATGCAAACTATTTTTTATTTCTTTTTTCTTAAATTTCTTGAGATCGAGATTTGGATGTATTACTTTTAATCTTATTTTCAATATCTATTGTGGATATTGTTGATGAATTATAAACATTTGACATTTATATTATTTTATTTGTTTTTATTTTTATTTTTTGCACCATGTTATATCGATTTAATTTAACTTATGATTGTTATTTAAGAATTTTGTTCATTTAAACTAATTGTAAGATTTATTTTACATTATAGGTGTTACGCATATAAAATGCTCAGGAGAATGAAGATTCATAAAGGAATAAATGTATCCATCTAAATTCAGGTTTTGAAACCCTTTGGATTGAAATGAACTTTTTGTGGTGAAAGTAACAATTATTATGTTTTATATTAATTCTTAAAGATTATCTCAATGTAAGAATTATAATTTATTTCTTATTTTTGTATTCAGAGTTAAATTCTAGCATTTTCAGTTAGTTAAATATAATTGGAATTACTTGAAAATGTTATCTATCAATTTATATTAAATTATTTTTATTATCTTTTATATGTAATTGGATGATTAATGAATAAAAATTATTTATTCTTATTTATTCCGAATAACCAATAATATTGGTAAAAACGAAGGTTTAATTTAATTGCATAATCATTTATTAATATTTTATTATTATTTTCATTTCCCAACCAACTTAAACCGTTGGAAGTAGCAACGGCTTATTTCCTTTGCTAAGTTAGTCGCTAAATTTTTTTTTATTATTTAAATTTTTCAACCAACTTAATCTGTTAATTAGTAATAGCGATGGACCAAATCCATTGCATAATTTGTCACTAAATACTTTTTATTAGCGACGAAATTATCCATTGATAGACTTTTTCCAATACACCTTTCCCGACGACCATGCATCAAAAATATCTGTCAATAAATGTTTACGCCAATAATATATATCCATCAGAGAAAGTCAATTTTCTTGTAGTGCTCATTCATTGGAGATTTTATTCTAGTAGTAACTTCATAATCTCATGGGATTAGTCGACAAGCATGCAAACTGGTTCGGATATCCATCGGTTTAAAAAAAAAGTGTCTTTGGTGAAAGCAAGTTTCAATGGACATAACTAGCAAATGGGATCCTTGACAATTGATCAATGTGGGATCTCTTACGAGTATAACAACATAATAAAAATCTTTTTCCTTCCATTTGTCTTTTGAAAACCATTTTATAACATAGCACTATAGCATCAATCCAGTCATTGAATGGTTATCTTTTCCTTAGTGTCTATTAGAATCAAACCAATTATATCATGGCACAAAATACATTAAATATCTACAACACCATACCAACTCTATTTTTATTGTTAATTTACCCTTAATTCTATTAATTTGCTTCTATAGGAATGGTTTCTCCTTCATAACCAATTGACAATGATTTTTTTTTAATGCATTATATGCTTACAGATTATATTTATCAGAAACAATATTTTTTTCTTAACTAATATTATATAAAAATCAAAAAAAAAAAAAAAAATATATATATATATATATATATATATATATATATATATGTGTGTGTGCGTGTGTGTGTGTGTGTGTACGAGCCTATAATAAAATAATAATGGATCTCAATCACTAAATAGTGGAGACTCTAGTTATACAATTTTGAAGTGGGTAAAATCTGGCTTTCTTATTGTCATTTTAATATTTGTTCTATTTAATAAATGTGAAGTTTTTTGGCTTAAAAATTTTACATTGTATCCTGTTCATTTTATCCATCATTGAAGTCAAGAATAAGTTACATTGGTATATATTGAATTTATATATATTAATATATATAAAACTTTATAAGAGATATATAAAATAGTACTGAAGATTTTAAGGATTCATCAGAAGTGGAGAATATTCAAAATTATATTACATATAAACTAAAGAAAATTATCAATCAATCGATTTAGAACGAATATTTATTTGCAAAGGTTATACATTAGTAAAATCAAAGTGAAGTTAAACCAAACTTTTTACTTCTAATTTATTAATTAATGCAGCCTATCATACCCAGTTCAAGTGGTAAAACGCTCAACCTTTTAAAAAAAGTTGGGCATATGGAATGAGGGATCCCGAATTCGAATCTATTATAAAGTGTTTAGGTGTTAAAAAAATAAAAAATAAAACCTCATGCATCTTCCCATGAAAATAATGATTAAGGATTTGTTTGGTTACAATTTTTTAAAATTGATTTTTGTTCTAAAAATAAAGAAAACATAGAGAACACATTTTGTTTCCATTTTTTTATCTATAAACACAAATTGAGAAAACACTAAATTAAAAGAATATGAACAGTTTTCAAATAATACCAAAATAGTGTTCTCTATCTTTTTAAAAATTGTTCTCAAGAACAATTTTCAAAAACATGAACCAAACAATTGTCAAAAAAAAAAGAACCAAAGAAACCCTAAATACTCATTGTTTCTTTTGTTTTTTAATGGAGCAAGGTTCAGAATTTCTTGTTAAGTAAATATGAAATGTTGTATAACTTCCTATTGGCTTCAACTGATTTTCATATGAAACTGTCATGCTAGGTACAGTAGAACTTTATTTAGCAGTTAGCTAAAGTAAAGCAACTAGCAGTACTTATACATCAGAAGAAGGCACTCATCGTGCTAAATTGGACCAAAAAGTATGATGAATATTAAGGAATAAATATTATTTCTGATCTGCAGATCACTTGGGATAAGTTAACAAAACCCCATAACCACGTAAATGAAGAATATATTCTTTCTATCTTCTTTTCTCAGTGTGGTTGGAATTTTTTTTTGCATACATATCCATTAATTTTTGGTCAGATTGGAAAATTTTATATTTACTTTCGGGTCAACCAAACAACTTAATGCATCATACAACTTAAAAAGCACACGGCCCCAGCATTGAAAAGCAGGCCTGGTTGGGTGGTTTGTAGGGCCTTATATATAAAAGTGAACTTTGACTCTTCATAATCTAAATGGTCACAACTGTTATTTTCCTCAAAACCCATTCAATTATAGCCTTTTTAACAAAGAGAAACAACAAAAGAGAGGTTGGATAAAACAAAATCAAATGAATCCATGTCCCCATGTAAAACCTTTGAAGCTGATTTTTATCTTTTATTTAATTAGGAAATTTATTAGCAAAATCAATTGCCCTTTATATTGTAACACCCCGTCCCGAGAGGATGTATGGTACATGTAACCGTAGGGGAGCATATGTCCACCAAAAGACTTTCTTGATTTTTAAGTGCCATTGTAGTATTTTTGGGAGTTGTTGTTAAGGATGAAATTGTAAAATGATAAATTGATTGAACCCGGAATTTTGTATTTGTGAAACCCCGGAAAATCCAGATTTCTGAGGGAGGATAAAATGGTAATTTTGGTAGAAAATTCGGAATTTTTCTAGATCTCGGATGACGAAACGGATTTCACCGTTTTGAATCTGCCTCACGAAATCTAAATACCTATCACGTCAATTTTGTTAAATTCCGGCGACGCTTGAATTTCACGCTTTTCTGGCACCTAAAGTAAGACGATTAATTTGGCGCATTTTGAGCGGCTCAAGAGGTGCCACGTGTCATGCGTTAAAGATGAGTCAAACATGAGCTCAAATGACCCATGAAAGACATGTGGCATCATGTCATCGCAAAGCAATCACATAGATGGATAATGATAGTGAAAATCAAAGTTCAAACCAATGGTGGCTCGGACAAGGGCGATGATATAATAAGTCTCGACCAAGTTCTCCATCCTGGCTTAGTATGAAAAGAAAAGAAAAGCAGGGCGAAAGAGAGAGATTTAAGGATTTGTATAGAGAGACTAACTTCTCTCTTATTTCCATTTATCGGGTCGTGCAAACTCCAACAGGCAAGAGTAAAGTTAGTCCCCACCGCAGAGCTACTATGGGTACTAGATTTGTGGAGTTTCAGCCACCCTGGGTTGCAGAGCGGGTTTTCTCTTTACTTGCTTTATTCTTTAAATTAATGTACCATTCAATTCGCTTAGATAAGTGCGAGGCCGTGAGTGGTCGGTTACTAGTCCCAAAACTCGACTAAATGTTGTGAAATTTCGGACTCACTTTGAAAGTCCGGACCGATTGCCAACTGAATGTCCTTGTGTGCTATATATTTGTGTTATTGTTGATATTGAATAACATGCAATCAGGTAGGAGGTATAACCATCCTGAAGTGATTATGTTGCATGTAGTTATAACATTCATGTGACATGAAATAAATGCAGATTGGCATCATGCATTTGTATGCACAAGAACATCGTACGACATCAGTGTGAGTGCATGGTTTGGGTCGTGATCTATGTTAGTGTTCACTGCGGTAAATCGTGGCACCGTTTAGTGTCGATAAATTGTCGCGGAGGACATGAAAAGATCGACATTGGTTGGTGTCGATATGGCTCATGGCGACGGGACATCACCCAACCGAGAGTACATGACAAAGAAATCGAAAAATGTCCAAAGGTTAAAATAAGAGTTTTATCGAACTGTCCACGCCTGAGGCTTGTCCAAAGGTTCTGAGGATGTCAGTGTCAGAGGTTTACCTGAAAAATGAGGTTGCCCACCTCACGCTCTTAGGTGTCCAAAATTCAAGATTTCCTATAGTCGGAGTATGTCCTAAGGTTTCGAAGAGTGTCCAAAGGATTTTAAATGTAAAACAAATATTTTTGCTTTGAAAATAATTTTCATACATGGCAAGTTTCAAGGTGTGAGGGAGCTCATGAGGACTCATGGCATTGTCTGTGGGCATGTAGACATCTTGCAGATCACATTTGCTTGAATGTGTCTGGGTTGTCATCACAGCAAGACTTGTGCAGTGGTGCAACCTATGTAGGGAATTCAATCCATCGGGCATTACTCACCCCTGGTCGGCGAAAAATTATTTCAGTAATCAAGACGCACTGGGACGGGAAGCATCCCAGGCCTTATGAAAGAATCGCCTAATACGGGCCTTTCTATGTAGTTTTGTAAAATTCTGGGCAAAAGACCTAGTTTTGGATAATTTGTAATCAAAACAAATTGCAATTAAATTCTTTTTGTATAAAATGTACGTTTTGGTGAGTATGGATGTATGGGCCCGACGTGGCCATTTTACTCACGAATGAGTCTCATGATATGAGACAATGTGTTTTCCGGCAGATTGATTCGCTGGTCAACTTTGACCCCCGGATTCGGGGGCGCCACAAAGATGAGAACAAGGGTAAAGTGATAATTGGTCAAAAAAGGATATGAAGGTCATAATAAAAGAAGAGAGTATGCCATTATAGAATATAACATGTTGATTTGCAAAAGAAAGAAACTTGAGGACTTAATTTCTGTAATTAAAGGAAAGTGATAATATATGCGGGGATGAGACAAACAAACATTCTATTTTTGGTCTCATGCTAGGGCTCCAATGCTTTTGGGAGAAGAAAAGGGAGAAGAAGAGAGAAAGGAAGAGAAGAAGAAGAAGAAAAGGAGAAATAAATGTATGGATCTTTAGATTTTTGCATGGGTTTTGGTTTTATATGGATTACTAAGGGTTTGTATGGATTTTTGGCTTGTTTCAAACCTAGGGTTTTGTTAAGAGATCATCCTAACCCTAGAATTGTTGAAGTTTTGTGGGTAAAACCCTAGTTGGTATAAGATAAACATGTAGTCCATCATATTTCTATGGTTTTATATGAACTGTGGACCCCGTATGGATTCTCGATTTTACCAGGTTTGGTTGTAAGGTTCAAACCACCAATACAAGTGTTTGTGGTGTGGTTTTGGGTAAATTCCCTATTGGTTTTTGAGGTTGTTTTGTATTGTCTTGATTGGTTGGATTGGTTTTGAGGAATGGTTGTAAAAAAAAAAAGGAGAATGTTGGGTTTTCAAAGGAAATGCTATCAACATTTTGTAAAAACCACTATTCTTGTTTTGGCTATAGATTAAATTATAATCATCCAAATTAAGTGATTCCAATTGGTAAAGAACCATAAGAGATAGGGATACAAATGTATAGAAGGTACCAAGAGCAAATTGTATCTCTAAGGCTCCCAAATATGGACTTAAAGGTGAGCTCATGTAGCCTACTGTTATGCTCGTTTTGGGTATTGTTATAGTGTTTTGGCCATAGTTGAGTTTCACTCATCCAAATTGGAGTGATTTAAAATTTTGCAAAATAGACATTTAGGGGAATAATTTACTGAAGGAAGTGTGCAAATTGTAACCCCAAAGTACCCGTGAATCTGTCAAAGTGGTTTAGTGCGACTCGCTCGCTAATTTATAATCTAGATGTAAAATACAATAACTGAAGTTTTGGTTTTCCAAATTGGGTGATTCTAATTAGAGAAGAAACCTTGTGGAACCATAGCTTCAAATGAGTGAAGAAACCATTTCCAATTTATGGAGCAGACCCTAGAAATCAAGAATAATGTGAGAGGGTGATCCAAAGGAGCTAACCAATTTGGTATCAAAAATGTCAGAATCCTGTGTTATGTGTTGAGGGCCTTAGAGAAGAAATTTTAAATTGAAAATTTAAAGAGATGTCATTGGATATATAAAGGACTGATCGGAGAGTTTCATAATTTTTGAAGACCGTTTAAATAATTTTTGGGTAATAAAGTCCAGAGAGTACTATTGGAGAAAAAAAAATTGACAAAATGAGTGGTTTTTTTTAGGGGCTTTTTGTGCTCAAGGATAATTTGTTCATTTGGCTTTATATGAATGTTGTGTGACCCTAATGTGACTTGCCTATGAAGTACGTTAAGTTTTACGTGATTACGTAGGCGATTAATGTTTTCGCCGTATTCTCTTGAGTATGTAGGGTAAAAGCAAAGGCGGAGAAGCAGTATCGTGCCAAGTTTTGCAACTGTAAAATGTGAGTGTTCTCAAACCTATTTTTCAATACTAGTGTATTATTTATAAATCGCTTTATTGGTATAAGCGCGGTTTTAAAGTATTAAACCATATAACAAGCAAACAATGGTTTTGATTGTAAACCATATTTGAAAAGCAAGCTTTTGATTGTAAACCATATTTGAAAAGCAAGCAAGCAATGGTTTGATTGTAAACCATATTTGGAAAAAAAGCAAGCAATGGTTTTGATTTTAAACCATATTTGAAAAGCAAGCAAAACAATGGTTTTGATTTTAAACCATATTTGAAGCGTTGCACCCCAACCCAGGGTCCTTGACAACCCAATAACTCAAGTGGAAACCCGTGTGGGATATCGGGTGTCCCACACTCATTTGTCTCAATATATTGAGACCTATTCCTGCATATTTAATTCACAAATATACAAAAATATATGATAGACTATTTAATCAACAATCCTTTTATACAACAAAAAGGTATACATGAACTATATCCAGCTCTCATCCCATACAGCGGTCAGCCACCCGCACGACCAATCAAAGTGGTTCACGACGGCGAGCAAAGCCTCAAGAGTGATAATCTCCTACAAGGGTTACTCCCCACCTAAAATTGACATGCAATGGTATACGTAAACATCAATCACATTTCATACAATTTATGCAACACTATATGAAATGTTTCGTGTCATGCATGAGATGTGATCCCACATGCTCACAACCGAGTCCCAACCGACCCCCACACACCTGAAATGTCAAGTGTGGAAACCAACCATTGGTATTTAACCCAATGACTTAAACCATTGGATAACCCTCCAATTTTAATTTATCAAATCATGATTTTCTTTTCTTTTGTGAGGCACGTATTTTCGGGTTTTCACTGTAGGACGCCGCACGCTTTTCCAACATTTTCGCGAACTTACATCGCCGGGAATCATGTTTAACCGTAAATAACATTTGGGTCTTTCACTGGGGGAGGGATCTACTTAACCTCGCTTCTACCCAAATACGTAATTTATCATTTTGATCAATTTACATCCGTAGTCTCCAAATTTTTATTCTCATTCCATTTTCTCCAGCTCACGACTCCATTCACCAACACCTACGAATAAACAAGACCACGTGACTCACTCCCGACTGACGCGATGTGATCATAAGAAACACGCATGATGCCAATGATTTTCCTTCATGTTACATGTATATCCGAGTGCTACATGAAACATTAATACACCATGGATAATTATACTTTACATATAATTAACATCCATGAAATCCATGTTAATACATCAACAAGCAAATATTAACATGAGAGTTTTTCACACACAAAGATGTTATTTATTTTTTTTCAACAATAACACAAAATGACCCAAATTCGAACCCATATAAAATGTGTGGCACCTTCTGTCCCTTCCTGCTTCATCAATTATTATGATACCAAAATACAATTCACAAAACCTTAAAACATCGGGCCTCGTGGATCAAACCAAACCCGAACTTAGTCCTCTGAATCGTCAAAACAAATTCGAATTTTAGCCTGACTGTCCGAACACAAATTGGGTTCAACCAAGGATCAGCCCAAAAATACCAAATTCAACCCGAATTGTTCGTAAACAGTCTTGAAATTCCTAAAAATTCCTATACTCAATCCAAAAAATTGAGGACTGAAATTTACGGCCTTTCAAGGCCTCTAAGCCAATCCCAAACCATTAAATGACCTTTCGGCTAAAAATAACACAAGTAGGAAAATTCCCTACCGCGGAGCTGACGAAACTCCAGTAAGATTTTGTGACCACGTGTAGCCCCTAATCGCGTGGATCAACTTTGCCTTTAGCTCTGACGTAAACCTACGGTCCGATTTCCATAGATCTGAAAAGAAACGAAGAGAAGAAAAAATAAAAAATAAAAACTCTCTCACCTCACGCACCTTCTCCCGTCTTCTCCTTCCCATTTGACTTTTATCCCTTTTTATTATTATTATTATTATTTTGAATACATGGTTTATATTGCTTCATTCCAGCCCATTGGCCCCGAAACATTTATTTCTTTTGTTCACTTTATTTAAATGAGAACTTAACCTAAGTCATTTCCTCGACTCGATATTTTCGTGAAAATCTCACCCCTCCCTAAACCCACGCCAGATTACCTTAAAAATCGTAAAATATTCTAATGTCTCATAATTCAAATCGAAAATTTCCTAGGGTCACTAGATTTCTGAGACGAATTTAACGGGCGCACTGTTTCATCATCCGAGATCTGTGGTAATTTTTCAGGCTTCTGAACCCTTTGGCAATTTATTATTTTTATTATCTTTTGCCATTTTTGAAAATTTCTAATTATCTCGAGTTTTACACAAGCAAGCAATGGTTTGATTATAAACCATATTTGAAAAACAAGTAAGCAATGGTTTTGATTTTAAACCATATTTGAAAAGCAAGCAAGCAATGGTTTGATTGTAAACCATATTTGAAAAACAAGCAAGCAATGGTTTTGATTTGTAAAACCATACAAGCAAGCAAAAAGTGTGTTTTATAAAACATGTCTTAAGAAATCCTTAGTTTTAAGCAAGCATATAGGTCAAAGGTATTTCGTACGTGCACGGTGACGTTAGGACATCATTTCATGCATTTTAGATTCTGGCCTGGTCACAAAACCCGCCCATACATCATGGCATATTAAAGGACCGTGCACGCATCGGAGTATATAGGGTTAGCGCGCTAGCTATTATATGGTGACGTAGACCAAGGTCTTTCCACCATATTTACCGAAAAAGGTGATGTGGGCCAAGGCCCTTCCACCTAGGTGATGTGGACCCAGGTCCTTCCACCGGCACGGTTGAAGCCCAAGCTCCCGTGTTTACTAGGGTACAACAAGCAAGAAAGGCCTCCAATGGTTGATCTTGATTTATAAACATTTTTCATACAGTTTTAAAATCAACCACTGGTAAGCAAGCAAGCATTTTATGAAAAGTTTTTAGAAATTTTACAAAGAAAAGTATATAGTTTCAAAAGTTTTAGAAACTTTTAAAGTAAGCAAGCAAGCATTTTATGAAAAGTTTTTATAAACTTTTAAAGCAAAGCAAAGCAAGCAGCAAGAAGTTATGAAAAGTTTTTAGAAACTTTTAAAGCAAGCAAGCAAGCAAGTAGTTTTATGAAAAATTTTATGAAACTTTTAAAGCAAAGCAAGCAAGCATATGATGAAAAGTTTTAGAAACTTTTATAAAGAAGTGCTGCGATTCTAAAATGTTTTGTAAATGATAGTTCTATAGTTTTGAGACATTTTATAGAAAAAGCAAGTATTTTCAAAGCATACACTCACTGAGCTCGTTTAGCTCATTATTTTCCTATTTTAAAAAACTATTTTTCATTTCCAGGTACAGGCACGTCGGACACTGGGACATATTAGGATTCTCCTGACTACTAGTTATATGTGTTGTATTTACCCACTATTGTATTATAATTGTAAGAAAGTACTTTGAACTTGTATAGTTGGGCATATGTATGTACATAGTTTTGGTTTATGAAAATGTGATGAGCCTAAGGCTCTTTTGAAGAAGTGTTGTTGGTTGCCATGTTTAAAAAGTGTAAACTATATATAAAGGTTTTGGGATATGTCTTGTATGCAGCTGTTATGTTGCCGAAATTTAATAAATCACATGTTTAGAAAAGAAAAAAAAATTTATACGAGTTTTCAGAAAGCAATACGGCTTCACTTCACAGGATTCTCTAGTCATTGGAAGTAACGGCTGGGGATTCTGTGGGGTGGCCGACACACCCGCCTGCTAGTAGGGGTGGTGGGGTGTGACAAGTTGGTATCAAAGCATAAGTATACGATAACCTAAGGCTTGAGGGGATATGATACCAACACAAGTTGATATCAGAGCAGGATCATAGGAAACCTGTGTTATTAAGCATCGTAGTTTTCGTATACACTATTTTACACTATAGGAAACCATGCATTTTCAAATTCAAAGTACATACATATTAAGTGTTTCAAAGTATTAAACAGTTGATTTTTGTGAATAAAGCACTATGTCAGGCAGAGGACGTCGAGGTCGTCCTAGGAGAGCCATACCAAAGGCTTTCGAGCATCCTGTAGTACCTGAGAGAGTTGAGCACGCAGTTGGTTCTACTACCGCCTCCATGAATCAGCCTCCAGCGGTAGGTCAGGCTGGACTATCTGAGCCACTAGAGGGAAATGTTCTTCTATTGAATTTGAAAATATAAGGACATCATCAATATATACTATGGAGTTGAATTTGAAAATATAAGGACATCATCAATATATACTATGGAGAATTTAGTATAAGTATTAAAAATGCCATTCATTATATTTTGAAATTCTGAAGGAACATTTTTGAGGCCAAATGGAATTACATTCCATTCATAATGCCCAAATGGAACTATAAATACTGTTTTGTATCTATCTTCTAGTGTAATCTGAACTTGTCAAAATCCAGATTTCATATCAAATTTTGAAAAAATTGTTGCATTGTATAATCTTTGAATTAAGTCTTTTTTATTAGATATTGGATACCTAATTCATTGCAAGACATTATTAAGGGGTTTGTAATTGATTACTAATCTTAGAGTTCCTCTTTCAATTTCAAAAGCTTTTTGGACATAAAAAGCTGCACAACTCCAAGGAGAATGACTTGGTCTAATCAATTTCTTACTTAACAAATCATTTATTTCCTTTTTTCAATATTCTAAAAGTTCAGGATTCATTTGAATTGGTCTTGCCTTAGTAGGAATTTGTTGTTCAGTAAAATCTTTTTCATATGGAAGAGAAACCATATGTTGTTTTCTATTCCAGAAAGCATTTGGAATTAAAGAACATAAATTATTTTCAATTTGTTTTTGAACTTGTTTAATTTGTTCCCTAATTGCTCTGGATTTGGAGGTTTTCTTTCTGTCTTATATCGAATTTCTTTCTTAAGGAATTTGACATGTTGTTCTTTATGTTGAAGAAGATTGATGTTATCTTGAAGCTGATTGATTTCTTTTAATTCTATTTCTTTGAAAAATTCAAATAAAATTTGTTAATTTTTATAAGTTGTTTGTAATCCTCTATTATCTATATGAAAAGGATATAGTTGTGTTAGGAAATGAGTTCCTAAAACAATTTGATAACTTATATTTTTTACTAATAAAATGAGGTTTTGATGCAAATACCATTTTTACAAATATGCCATTGTGGTATTTTGTATTGTACTTTTAGAGGAACATTACTGGTCGTAGACAGTCTTTGTGAAGTTTTGAAAAAATATACAGTAGGAATTGATCCTTCCTATATACAATTCAAATATGCTCTTGAATCAATCAGAGTTATAAAAGTTGATTGAAAATCAGAATTTATTTTTAAAGTAATTTTGGTATACCATCTTTGTTTTTGTATAATAGTCATACTATTAACAAAATTATCTAAATCTTAAGAAGTTTGTGGTGTTAAAGGGACCCTTTGAACTTCTATATTTTGAATTTTAAATTCTAAATTTTGAGTAAAAGCTTTTAATTCTTCTATCTGTGATTTTATTTGTTTTATTTCTATTTGTAGATCTTGAATTGGTATCAGAGCCATGTTTTTCAAATTTGTTGATGAAAATTGCTAAGATTAAAGAAAAATCATGCCCTATGGTCAAATGAACATACCCAAATTGTCAAATGGTGGGCTACCTTCTATATTTTGAATTTAAATTCTAAATTTTGAGTAAAAGTTTTTAATTCTTCTATCAGTGTTTTTATTTGTTTTATTTCTATTTGTAGATCTTGAATTGTGACAGGGCTTTGTATTTCAAATTGTTGCATAATATCCTTAAATCTATAAGCATTTTAAAGAGGTAAAGAGTTTTTTGTCTTAATATTTTGTTCCATTATTTTCCTTATATATTTGGCTTTGGCTTCTTTATCTTCAATTTGATCTATCATTTCTATTAATAATTCTTAATCAGCTGTTAACATATTGAGTTGGCATAAAAAAATTTCTACCTTATCGCTTGAATCTTTTTTCTTTTTCTCTCGGGATTGAATTCTACTTTGGGAAATATCGTAGGAGGAGGAGGTGCTTTCTTCAAGAATACAGTCTTTGTCGACAAGAGATAACATTTATCTTTTGTTTTCTACAATTTGGGGCTGTGTCCTATTTTTCCACATTTGAAACATTTTATTTCTCTTTTATGTGGCTTATTCAGATTTTGAAATTTGTACTTATGAGATTTATATTTATGGGATTTATGTTTCCTATCATTCATTTTTGGATATTTTTGTTTAGAATGGGATTTACGTTTGGAGGAATAATATGGAAGATTGTTTTTCTGTGAAGGAGGTAATGGCATTTCAATGCCATATTGGGCACAAAAGGGTCCTAAGTCTTTCTTAGAGACTTTTAAATCCTTTTTGATTTTATATTGAAGTTTTAGTTGTGAACACAATCTTAACCCTTCTTTTTTGAATTCATTTATGAGATCTTCATAAGTGAGATTATCATAAGGAATTGTTCCTTGGTATTTGTCTCTTAAAGTTTCTTGGACTTTTTCTGTTAAAGCTCTAGGGAGCCATATAAGAATCTTTCTTTCCAATATGGAGCTCTTGCATCATTTCTAATCATAACTTTTGATATGAACACATCATGATACCATCGAAAATCACTTAGTGTTGTACATCTTATATTTTGAAGTATTTCAGAGCTTCTTTCTTAGAGGATCCTAGGATCTCCAACAAAATGTTGGGTGATTGCATATATTATCCTATGAACGGCATTTTGTTCTCCTTCACCATTTGTACTAGTTTGAAGAAATTCTCTTTCATCTTTATTTGAACAATTATCCCACCAACTTCTTAATGTTTCGGAAAATCCATAAATTATAAGTTGTGCGGCATTATGATCATCATTGTCAGTTAAATAGGCAGTTGCTGCCATTGTCATTTGACGTAAAACATTGATGATTTCATGTTCAGAAAGACCATCAATATTCCATTCATAAATAAATGTATCATTATACATGTTTCTTTGAGGAAATCTTTCCTCATATTGGAGATTTGGAGGAGTAGGTCTTGGATAGAAATTTCTTATTCCTTGTTGCCATGTTTTTTTATATTTGATCCTATTTATTTGATCATCTTCCTGGTCTGAAAGATAAGTTTTTTTTTTCTTCTGAAGAGGATTCTGGTTCAGAACCACTTAAAATATTAAGTTGGCATTTTGATGTAGAGGGATCTGTTAAATTTATGGCTGCTAATATTTTGGCTAATGCTTTAATAAGGTCATTATTTTTACTGCCTAATTTTATGGACATAAATTATGGGGATTTGAATAGAGGTTTCTTCTGCCAGATCTTGATTTTGGAAAATTTTTCTCAATTCTATCAAGTTGAGAAGAAATTGTTCCTAAAATTTTATTTGTAAAATTATTTTCTTGTTATATCCCTTTGATGTCTTTTAAGTTTGAATTTCTATTTTCATCTTCTTTGGGGTTAGTTTTTTTAAGGAATGATAGGAAACATAAATCCCATAAATATAAATCTTATACGTACAAATCTCAAAATCTGAATAAGCCACATAAAAGAGAAGTAAAATGTTTCAAATGTGGAAAAACAAGACACATTTGATAAATGTTCTCTTTGATTCTGACAAAGACTATTATTCTTCTAAAGAAAGCACCTCCTCCTCCTTTGATATTTCCCAAAATGAAAATTCAATCCTAGAAAAAGAAAAAGATTCAATTGATAAGGTAGAAAATTGTTTATGCCAACTCAATATGTTAACAGCTGATCAAGAATTATTAATGTAAATGATGGGATCAATTGGAAGATAGAAGCCAAAACCAAATAAATAAGGAAAATAATAGAACAAAATATTAAGACCAAAAACTCTTTACCTCTTTAAAATGCTTATAGATTTAAGGATATTATGCAACAATTTGAAATACAAAGCCCTGTCACAATTCAAGATCTACAAATATAAATAAAACAAATAAAAACACTGATAGAAGAATTAAAAACTTTTACTCAAAATTTAGAATTTAAAATTCAAAATATAGAAGGCAGCCCACCATTTGACAATTTGGGTATGTTAATCTAACCATGGGGCAGGATTTTTTTTAATCTTAGCAATTTTCATTAACAAAATTGAAAACATGGCTCTGATACCAATTCAAGATCTACAAATAGAAATAAAACAAATAAACACACAGATAGAAGAATTAAAAACTTTTACTCAAAATTTAGAATTTAAATTTCAAAATATAGAAGTTCAAAGAGTCCCTTTAACACCACAAACTTCTGAAAATTTAGATAATTTTGTTAATAGTATGACTATTATACAAAAACAAATATGGTATACCAAAATTACTTTAAAAATAAATCCTGACTTTCAATCAACTTTTATAACTCTGATTGATTCAAGAGCATATTTGAATTGTATGCAAGAAGGATTAATTCCTACTGTATATTTTGTCAAAACTTCACAAAGACTGTCTACGACTCAAGAATAAATTCCTCTGGGTGCAATACAAAAATACCACAAGGGCATATTTATAAAAATGGTATTTCAGATCAAAACCTCCTTTTATTAGTAAAAATATAGTTATCAAATTGTTTTAGAAATCATTTCAACACAATTATATCATTTTCATATAGATAATAGAGGATTACAAACAACTTATAAAAATCAACAAATATTATTTGAATTTGTCAAAGGAATATAATTAAAAGAAATCAATCAACGTCAAGATAACATCAATCTTCTTCAACATAAAGAACAACATGTCAAAGTCCTTAAGAAAGAAATTCAGTATAAAAAGACAGAAGAAAACCTCAAATCCAAACAATTACAGGAACAAATTAAACAAGTTCAAAAACAAATTGAAAATAATTTATGTTCTTTAATTCCAAATGCTTTCTGAATAAAACAAATATACGATTTCTCTTCCATATGAAAAAGATTTTACTGAACAACAAATTCTTACTAAGGCAAGACCAATTCAAATGAATCCTGAACTTTTAGAATATTGAAAAAAGGAAATAAATGATTTGTTAAGTAAGAAATTGATTAGACCAAGTGTAAGACCCGAGAAATTCCAATTTCTGGAATAAGGGCAAAATCGTAATTTCGATTACAAAATTGTTATTTCGGTTAAAAATCCGGAATTAATTCTCTAGATCTCGGATGACGAAACGGATTGTACCGTTGGAATCGTCTCGCAAAATCTAGCTTGCACGTAAAATTTCGTAATATTCTGAGACAGTCGAAGTCGGCACGTTTTTCAAGGCATCACGTTTCGGGTGCCGTAAAACGATTTTAGATGAGACGAAAGTCACATATAACAAGTACTCATGTGCCATAAGTGGTATGAGTAGAGAAATGATGAAAATGAACGACCGAGGTAGTGCCGAATATCAATTCTGGTAAAAGAGGGACGTAATGGTCATTTTGAGAATTTATTAAATGAGAATAAGACAAACACTAAATAGTGTTTGTCTTCTTCAAAAAGGCAAAAGGGGAAAACGTGGGAAACGAAAATGGAGATGCAGTGAGTTCCAGTTTGAGAGAGTTTTAGAGAGAGAGAGAACTTCTCTCTAGAAATACAAGCGATCCAACCGTCGGCGGTCTTCGGGACAAGAAGGGAAGTTGTTCTACGCAGAGCGCTCTACGTTGCAGTAAATTAGATTTATGGAGTTTCTCAAACTCCAAGAGGTAGGATTTTCTCCTACTTGGTTTTATTCTTTAAGCACTTTGTAAAATGTTTTGGCTGACGAGTTCGAATAAATGCTTGATCGGTCCTGAAAGCTGTAATCGAATTGATTTGATTTATTGAACCCAATGTGAGCAGCCCGTAACCTGTGAGGGACTGTTTGGTCTTTAATAGCATAAATTATGTTTTAAATCATGGATTGATTTGGATGAGGCCGAATGGTCGGAAATGCTGTCACTAAGTGAACCGATGAATTGTTGAGTGTTGGAACCGTAAACCCTAGGGTTTTGATCGTCTTGTGAATAGTGACACGAAAATGTATTTTCTTGAAATTATGTGTTTGGTTAAGTAATTCGAATCGAATTGTGTATGTTTGATCATTAGCCCAAGTGAGCTAATTTTGATGTATGAGTTGTATAATTACATAACATGATTGTGTGATATGAATTATGCGAGTATATTCATGTTTATATATTTGCATGTGATTAGACTGTATTGGAACTGGCATACATGCATTCCATATGCACTAGAACACCCTAGGATTATGGGAGTGAGTGCATGAGATGAGTCTATAGAGAAATGAAGTCTCGAGGGGTAGTCTAAAATATTAATGACTGAGGTAGTCCATACTTAAAATATCAATCGTCGGAGACGGCCCAATTGATATATGTATCGGAGGGTAGTCCACATATAAAAACTTCAATCGTCGGAGACGGCCCAATTGATATATCTCTTGAGGTAGTCCATCAATAATAATATCTGCAGACAACCCACTACTCGATCTGAGGGTAGACCACAACTATAAACAAATAACTTTGTTTGAAACTAATATTCTACACGAGGCTTAGGAGAGTGTGAGAGAGTCGGTGAGGACTCGATCCGAAGTTGGTCATGTAGACATTCGGCAGGATCATGCATTTGCTTGAATGTGTGTTTACTTTGGAACACGCAGACCGCACTGGGGGGTGGGTGAGTACCGCACTTGTGGCATTCTCCTACTGAGCTTTAGCTCACCCCGTCGTGGGACCCCCCTTTTTTACAGGTACAGGGAGCGTGCGAGGAGACGGCTCGCCCTAGAGGCCGGATTAGAAGAAAGCCGGGTGTGGCTTTGATGATGTATACATGTATTAGAATTCGAGTATTTTAATATATGTCAGATAAGAGCAAATATTTGGAACTCTAACTATTGGATATAGTTTGATTCATAGTTTGGTATATTTTTATGAGCATCGTTTTTGGGCCCAAGTGGCCGCTTTACTCATGTTGGGGACTATATTAATCGTTTGGGACAGATATGTGTGTTATAGACAAGTTTTGTATGCCTGGGGTGTAGCCTCCCGTACAAAGCGAGACTCTCGCTCGATTCAGGAAAAATGTCGGGTCACCCGACATTCACGAGTATTCCGCGGGTTGACGGGTAGTCAACGGACCCCCGGGTTTTGGGGCGTCACACCAAGTCATTCTCGTTGGAGTTGTACAGCTTCTTATGTCCAAAAAGGTTATGAAATTGAAAGAGGAATTCCAAGATTATTAATCAATTACAAACCCCTTAATAAAGTCTTGCAATGGATTAAGTATCTAATACCTAATAAAAAAGACTTAATTCAAAGATTTTACAATGCAACAATTTTTTCAAATTTTGATATGAAATTTGGATTTTGGCAAGTTCAGATTACACTAGAAGATAGATACAAAACAACATTTACAGTTCCATTTAGGCACTATGAATGGAATGTAATGTCATTTGGCCTCAAAAATGCTCCTTCAGAATTTCAAAATATAATGAATGACATTTTCAATACTTATACTAGATTCTCCATAGTAAATATTGATGTTGTCCTTATATTTTCAAATTCAATAGAAAAGCATTTCCAACATTTAAAAATATTTCAAAAATTAGTCAGAGAAAACGGATTAGTTATCTCTGCATCAAAAATAAAACTCTTTCAAACAAAAATAAGATTCTTAGGATTTGAAATTTATCAAGGCACAATTAAACCTATACAAAGGGCAATTGATTTTGCTAATAAATTTCCTGATTAAATAAAAGAGAAAAAACAGCTTCAAAGGTTTTTAGGAAGCCTAAATTATGTAGCTGAATTTTATCCAAACCTTAGAACACTAATCAAACCTTTATTTCAAAGATTAAAGAAAAATCCTGCCCCATGGTCAGATGAACATACCCAAATTGTTAAACAGGTAAAGTCACAAGTTAAGGAACTCCCTTGTTTAGGAATTCTTCACCCAGACGTCTTTCCCATTATAGAGATAGATGCTTCAAACATAGGATATGGTGGAATCCTCAAACAAGATTTTGAAAACAAAATCTCTATAGTCAGATTTCACTTTGGTATTTGGAGTGGTCCCCAAGAAAACTATTCAACAGTCAAAAAAAGAAATTTTAGCAATTTTTCTTTGCATTCAAAATTTTCAAAGTGATGTTTTTAATCAAAAATTTCTTTTACGAGTTGATTGCAAAAGTGCTAAAGAAATTTTACAAAAAGATGTTCAAAATTTAGTTTCAAAACATATTTTTGCCAAATGGCAGGCTGTGACGCCCCGATCCCGGGGGTCCCGTTGACAACCCGTCAACCTGTGGAATAACTGTGTCTCATATCATAAGACCTATACATGAGTAAAATGGCCACTTGGGCCCATACATCAATACTCACCAAAAATCTAACCAACTATATTGTCATAGTTCAAGAGTTAATACATCACTCTTAATACAAAAATATATTAAAATTTAAAATTCTATTACATATTAAGCAAAGAAAGTGTTCTGAAAGCCGCATGTTAACTTTCTTCTCAAAAGGAGGCCTCTAGTGAATGTAGTCCTCCCTACCCTCACATGCTGAAATAATGATCCCTCGACGAGTGGCAGTACCCGAGTAAGCGATAATCTCCTATATGAGTTACTCCCCACCTAAGTACACATGCACTGATTCAACATGTGACGCCCCCAGATCCGAAGTCCGGGTTGACCACCATCAACTCTGAGAAAACTGTATGTCTCATATCATAGGATCGCCATGAGTAAAATGGCCATGAGCGTTACATGATACTCCTGAAAAATCTAACCAAGCTATATTCTGATAGTTCAAGAGTTAATTATATCCTCTTAATACAAACATATAATTTAAATTATAATACATGTTTTACAAAATAATAAATCAAACCACATATCGAAACTCTATTTTCTTAAGCGGCCTCTGGGTATCGTTTTCCAGAACACTTATAATACACAGAAATAATATTCCCTTATTGAGGTGAAGCCCTGATACCAGTAGTGAAATTATCTCATGGAGTTACTCCTTTGATGCACATGGGGGAAATGATTCAACATAAAGCACATTCAAGCGAATACATGATCCTACTTGAGATATACATATGATATGGATGAGAATGTGACTCACCCGCTTCCTTCTCGGCCTCTTGACTCCCTCACGCATGCCCCAAGCGAATGTGAAAACTAACACATTTTCAAAACAAGAGTTTATTCTCGAAACATCTTCAGAGTTTCGGTAACATCACATTAGACTGACCCTCAGGGGTGAATTCTTTGGAGTAATTTTACGAAATAGTCATGGGTCGGCCTCAGGAATGGCTACATTGGAAAACTCTCAGGCAATTCTTCGGAAAATCTTCTTGAAATTCTTTCAGTGTACCGTTTTCTTTCATGTATTACTCGCACCTATTGATACAGGTTGCGGGGATGTATGATGCGATATGCCCGTTTCCATCTGACGCACCAATATATATCATCATGCATATATCGATAAAGATTTGAAATACATACCACGTGTTATTTATTTATAGCGATAACATCAAAATTAAATACATGGGCTAATTTAACAATTAATTCATTCGATGGCTCACTTACACAATTATATTTTATATAATTCAACCTCATGTTAACACCTTTAATTCCATACATTAACATATTTTTTTTCCACTTTCAGTTCAAACCATTCATCAAAAGGCTTGATATTTTTCTTACAACGTATGGACCATTTCGATTGAATCGAAATGGCAGGACTATTTTTAACGATTACTCGCGAAGCGATGGGTCCATGGGCAGCCCTCTCACTAACACCAGTTCCTTATATGGGGCAGAGTCAAATACCATTTCGGCCAAACCACACCCAAACCATAATTTATTGTATAAATTATCACCTGGCTCACCAACAGTCCAGGTGAATTTTGTCAAACGGGTTCAAATGTTGAAATTTAGTCTGAGGTTTGGGACCAGGCTAGCTTGACATTCACGGCCTCAAGCCAAACCGTCGTTTCTGAAATTTCTTAAGAAAGCAGAAATAGCAAGTAGGGAGGATGCCACCTCCGGTTATCAAAACTCCTCAAAACGATCTACAGCCGTAGTAGCATGTGTGGAAATAACTTTGCTTCTTAACCCAGCCTGACAGGCAGTCTAGAAAGTAGGAAATCTAGGGAGAGTTGGAACTTCTCTCTCTAAAAGCCCCAGTTTCTCCCTCCTTTGCCACGTACAGCCCCAAAAATGAGAGAAGTGTTCTCTTTTTCTTTTCATTTATTCCCGTTTTGTCGCTACGCATCCTTTGTCAATTCTCATTGGTGGATAGGATTACTTATCGCTAATACTGCTGTAAGTTCTATACCAATTAGGGATGCCACATGTCATGGGCTCACCTTGAGCTCAAATTTGACTCGTTACGCACGACCATTGTTAACCTTGTGAACCAATAAAGAATGCTGCCAAGTGTCCTTATTGCACTCGTTCTTTCGAAAAGCGCTAAATTGGCCTCTCGAAATTGAGGGTCGATGGTATCATATTTCTGAGACAATTCAAACGGTGAGTCGGTCAGTCATCAGGGATCTAAAAAATTTTGGTTGACCAGTATGTTTTGCCTTTTAGGAAAATTAGATTTTCTCGGTCGTAAAAATTAGATTTTCTCGGGGTTTCACACAACATAAACACATTCAAGCAAATATACGATCCTAATTAACGCCTTCATACGATACTTCTGAAGAGAATTTGACTCAATCTTCCCAATTTTTTTTGAGCCCTCACTCGACTCCCTTCACGCATTTTCCAAGCTAAATGTGAGAAAACACCGTTTTCAAAACAAAGGGTTTTTGTTCTTGAAAACATCATACCGAGTTTCAAGAATTCTATCGACAACCCTCGTGTGAGCGACCATCGGCACTTCGAATAAATAGCTGGTCACCCGAGATGAATCATTGACAACTCTCCAAGGCAATTCTTCAAAATCTTCCATCAAATTCCTTTCACAACCATTTTCGCTTTTCATTTTCTTTCGTGTCATGTGCACTCACACCCATATTCTAGTTGCCCATGCATAAGTGGAACGCATTATGCCATTTCCAAACAATTCATGCTAATATATTTTACATGCATATATTAACAAAATTAACTCACATACCTCATGCTATTCAATTCATAGCAATAACATCGTACTAGCTCATTTGAATGATCAACAATCCAACATAATTCCAATGGCTCTCACACAATTATATTTTTATATAATTCAAACACTCATGTAAACACACTAAATTTTCATGCATTAACAATTTCTTTCCGCACAATTCAAGCCATTCATTTCAAGAAATTTCATGCAAATAACACATGGACATTTTTTGTCCAATCATGCAAACCGAGACTGTTTTTAACAATCCCAACCGAGCAAAGGTCAGTTCGTGGACAAACCACCTAGCATCTGCTCCACTTTGTGAACTAAATCCATGGCCATTTCCTGCCCAACAACATCCAAACCATAATTTAACCCACAATTATAACACAGGGGACCATTTCACCGGGGATCACCAGATCGTTCAAAACCCGTCCCCAAAATTCCAACAATTCAATTAAGGTTTTCGGGATTCGACCACAAACGCCATTCACTACCAAACACCTGCAAACCATTTACAAGGCTCTTAAAACCGAAAAAAACCGAGTAAGAGAAGACCCCTACCTCTTGGAGTTGTCGAAACTCCACAAAATCGGTGCCCATGCGTAGCCCTTACCGCATAGAACAACTTTGCTTCTTGGCCCGACGCGAACCGACGGTCCAAAAGTCGGGAAATCTAGAGAGAAGTTGGACTTTCTCTCTCTAAAAACCCTCTCTTTTTCAAAATATGTTCTCCCTTCTCCTCATCGCACGCACAGCCAAATGAGAAGAAATGTCTTCTTTGTCCCCCTCGATCACTTGTCACTTGTCAAGCCATCATTAGCTCATCGATTTCTATCCATTTCATCCACCCACCTTGATTTTCCTCCACTAGGAGATGCCATGTCCACATGGGCCCCAGCCACTGATGCCTTAAGTTGACTATTCTCGCACCTCGACATCGTGGTACATTGTGATCCACTCAAATGCGCTGCTGTCCCGCACCACGCCATCGTCAAAACGTGTAAATTCCCAACTGCCTCTAATTCATGAAATTCGACGTGGTAGATAGATTTCGCGAAACAATTCCAATGGTGAAGTCCATTTCGTCATCTAAGATCTATAAAAATTCTGGATTTTGACCAAAACTATTATTTTACCCTTTTTCAGAAAATTAGAATTTTCTCGGGTTTTACACAGGCTGTTTTATCTGTTTTTGATTTTGACATTGAATTTATCAAAGGTTCTTCAAGTGTTTTACCTGATTTCCTCTCACGGGAATTTTTATAAGGAAAATGAGCAAAACCAACCCCATCAAACCTACAACCAAAGAATCATACACTATGCCAAAAGCCCAGTCTCAACCTTCAAACCGTTTCGAAGTTTTAGGAAAGATTCCTAAACCTTCTACCCCATCTTCGTCAAACCCTATTTACAAATCCAAAGAAGCAAGACAACTGATTCAAGTTTTAGAAGCTAATCACATATCTGCTTCAGGATCTTTTGATCTTCAAAAGATTTTCCAATAAGACAAGTTTTTTGTTTCAAATAACATTTCAAAAACCCATAGATTCTATGAGTTTATACTAGATATAGTTCAGATAAATTTCAGATATCAAAAACCCCGAGTGCATCAGATGATTGCATATTCAAAATGCAAGATTTTGAAAATTATTTCCGAAAAGGATAGGGAACAAAATCCTTTTACTCACAAGCCTTTTTCTCAAAATTTTTGTAAAACCCAAGAAAATTAGAAATTTTCAAAAATGGCAAAATATTAATAAAAAATAATAAATTGCCATATGTCTTCTGGGGAATGGGGAAAATTCCTCTATATCTCGGATGACCTAAATCCATCGAAGGCCAAGTAAATTGCCTTGCGAATCTAGTGACCCATAAAAGTTTCGTTGAATTCTCGAGACAAGGTAATATTTTTTACGATTTTCGGGTGATAAGTTGTCATGATTCTCGTGGACTAGATTTTTACTAAAATCTCTGAAGTCAAGAAATGGCTTGAGCTACTTTCATTTAAAAATAAATTGAACTAAAAGAAATAAATTGTCGGGCAGAAACAACTAATGAGTAATATGAGTCATGTATCCAAATAATAATAATAATAATAATAATAAATGAATAAATAAATAAGATAAAAACGAAAATAAAAAAGAAAAGTCAAAAAGAGATGGGAGAGGGAGAGCGTTATAGAGAGAGAGAAAATTTATTTTTTTTCTTTCTTTGCTTCTCTCTAAGATCTACGGAAATCGAACTATGCTATTTGAAAGAAAAGGCAAAGTTGTTACATGCAACACATTCACATGTGCACACCAAATCTTGAAGCTCACAAACCCACGAGGTAAAGGGAATTTCCTATTTGTGTTATTTCAGCCTAAAAGTCATTTAATGGCTTGGGATTTGCTTAGAGGCCGTGAGAGTCCTTAAATTTAAGTCCCAAATTTTTTTATAATGGAAACAGAGCACTTTAATTTCTAGACTGTTTTATTAATTCGGCTTAATTAAACTGCTTTCTGACGCTCGTTGAATTTTCAGACTATTTGGACGCTCGGGATGTGATTTTCGATTGTTGCGCCTAGACACAGTTTGGGCTTGGTTTTGATCCCAAGATTGATGTCTCCGGATTTGGGTTACTTGTTTTGTGATGAAATGATGTATGGATGCATGGAACCAAACCGGTTCTTGTTTGTGGAAGGACCGTGAGGTACCCTATTGGATGGGTCCAAAATTGTGACCTTGTTGTGTGTTATTGCTTCTATGAATAACATGCTATGTGAAGATAATCATGTTAGTATATGCTATTTGATGTATTAACATGAATTGCATGGATGTAAATTATATGTAAAAATTATAATTGTCCATGGTGTATTAATGTTTCATGTAGCACTCATATATACATGTAACATGAAGGAAAATGCATTGGCATCATGCATTTCATATGCACGGTCACATTGCGTCGAGTCGGGTGTGGGTGCATGGTATTGAGTATTCACCGGTGTTGGTGAATGGATCGTGAACTCGGAAAATGGGACAAAGTCCAAGGTTGAGACTCACGGATGTGTAAATTGATCAAAATGATAAAGTACATGTTTTAGGAGAAGCAAGTTGGGGTTGGGGTAGATCCTCCCCCCCACCCAAATGTTATTCATGATTAGACATGAATCCCGGCGATGTAAGTTCGCGAAAATGTTGGAACGGCGAGGTGCAGGTATGTTACCCTAAATGTGATCATGGAGGCCCCCAACTGTTAGCAAAGTGGCACCCTGATTGTCTCCCATTTGTCATATGTGTCGGTTTACACCATGGGGAGGTGTAAGAGATTCAAGATAGGTGTTTCCACTGTGTCTAGAAGACATTAGGAGTGCCTCACCGATTGGTGCGGAGACATCGCAGCCGCCCAATACCCCAAAGACTGTGAGATGAGCACTCATAAGTCGTCTAGAGAGGTGTCCCAAGCGCAGGGGCCACACAACATGTGCAGAGTACGCCAGAGTGGAGAGAAACCAAAGATACACAAAGCCCTGATCAAACGAGTATATGCTGTGACTCAGCAAGATGCAGATGCAGCTCCAGATGTGGTCACTGGTATTATTTCTATCCTTGATCATGATGCATATACATTAGTGGACCAAGGAGCTACACATTCATTTACATCCAAGCCATTCTTAGATCGTTTCCAGATAGAGACCCAGCCATTAGAGGGTCATATGAGAGTTTCCCTTCCAGCTGGAGATCCGTTACTCGCGCATGCAGTAGCCGAGATAGTAGAGCTCGATCGTGGGGACGCGAGTTCCCAAATGATCTTATAACATTAGATATGAGGGACTTTGACGTGGTTCGTATGGATTACCGTCTCACATGAGCCACATTAGATTGTTACAAAAAGGAAGTAGTTGCATAGGCCAGGAAATTGGAGGTAAAGTTCAGGGAATACGTAGAGAGTTATCTTCCAATATGATCTCCGCCATGGCAACACAGAGAATGTCACAGAAGGCTGGGTCGGGTTATCTAGCTTATGGTGGAGACAGGAAGGAGGACTATATTGATGAGATTCCAAATTTGAAAGAGAGTTCCCATATGTATTTCCTGATGACATTGGCAGATTGGCCTCCAGAAGAGAGGTGGAGTTCACCATTGATTTATCCTGTGACCGAGCCCATTTCCATTCCTCCTTATAGGATGGCCTCGCAGAGTCGAGGAGCCAAGGCCCGCTAGAAGAATTGTTGAGTAAGGGATTCAATCGACGAGCATATCCCCATGGGGGAGCTCCAGCTTCGTGGAAAAAGAAAGATGAGTTTGCGGTTGTGTATAGATTACGCCAATTAAACAAGAAGCTACCATCCCGCAATCGCATCCACTCCCTAGGATCGATGAGTTATCTGATCAACTATATGGGTCTCGAGTATACCCAAGATAGACTTGAGGTCGGGTATCATCGCTGAGGGCAGAGATGATGTACCTAAGACCGCATTCGTGACACGCTACGCATTATGAGTTTTTGGTGATGCTATTTGTTTGACTAATGCTCCCAAGAATGCTTATGGATTTGATGAACCGTATTCCAAATGTATTTGGATAGGTTCGTCACAGTTTTTATTGATGATACTTAGTGTATTCTGTGTGGTTCGGGAGAACATCTTGTTAGCCTCTGAGATTGTGTTGCGTAATCTCTATGGGAGTTTAAGGGGCTTGTATGCCAAGTTGAGCAAGTGTCATTGCTCGACAAGGCAGATTCTAGTCATGTGGGATTATGAGGGGTGAGTGTGGATCCTCAAAAAATAGAAGCGCAGGGGTTGAAACCACCAAAGAATGTGCTCAGGTCAGGAGCTTCCCTTGGTTTAGCAGGTATTATAGGAAGTTTATTGAGGGGTTCCCAAGATAGCAAATTCTTACCGACTGTTTCTCGACAAGGAAAGATGTTAAGTATGATCATGTATGCCCACACGCAGTTTTGAGGAGTTGAAGGCGACACTTCGCCCATTCTAGCTGGCTTAATGGAGCATGGATTTGGTGGGTTTATAGTGGGATGCTTCCAGGCAAGGCCTTGCTATGTTTTACGCGTAATGATAGGTGATTGCATATGCCTTTAGACAGCTAAAGAAACATGAGGAGAATTACCCTACACATGACTTGAGCTAGCAGCAGTAGTGTTTGCCCTGAAAATATGGAGACATTATTTATATAGTGTTCCTTGTAGGATCTTTACAGATCATAAAAGTCTTCAATATATTTTCACCGAAAAAGAGTTAAACCTGAGGCAAAGAAGATGGCTTGAGTTGATTATGACTACGACCGTACTATCGAGTACCATCCAGAAAGCACGTCGTGGAGCGCATGCCTTGGAGTAGGCTACTGCAGAGTTCCTTGTCTCACATGAGATTAGGTTATCTTCCACTATTAGTGGATCTGAGATCTTTAAGGGTGATATTGGAAGCTGAGGATTCAGGAGCCTTATTAGCCACATTTTATGTTAGACCACTTCTAGTGGATCAGATTCTAGCAGGCGAATACAGATCTCACTGGGTTTAAGGAAGAGATAGAAAAAGGAAAGAAAGCAGAGTTTCAAATTAGAGATGATGGCATGATAGTGAAAGGACAAAGAATGTGTGTGCCAGAATATGGTGAGCTAAAGAGAGACATTATGGAAGAAGCACATTCATCTGTGTATGCTATGCATCCAGGTAGTACCAAGATGTACAGGACCGTTAAAGAACATTACTGGTGGAATAGGATGAAGAAAGAGATTGTGAGTTTGAGCTTTAGGTGCCTAACCTGTCACAGTGGAAGCGTGGTAGCATCAGTTCGCAGGAAGATACAAGCATTCTTATTCCAAAGATGGAAATGGGAAAAGATTACTATGGATTTTGTGACAGGTCTTCCACGTACTCAAAGACAACATGATGTTATATGGGTGATAGTTGATCGATTGACGAAATCAAGCCATTTTCTACCGCTTAATGTCAAGACTTTAGAAAAGTCAGCACATTTGTATGGATGAGATAAGAGACTTTCATGGTTCCAGCTTCGATAGTGTCGTGATCGAGACCCCGCATTCACATCTAGGTTTCGGCCTAGTTTACAAACAAGTAGGGTACTCGCTCACATTTTAGTTATCACATTTCATCCTCAAAGTGATGGCCACGAGAGGACTATTCAGACGTTGGGAGGATATGCCGAGAGTCAGGTGAAGGAATTCAAGGGAAGTTGGGATAGTCATTTAGCACTAATGGAGTTCGCCTACAACAATAGCTATCAAAGCCAAGAGATATTCCATTCAAGGTAATCAGATGGTAGAAAATGTAGGACTCTGTGCTAGGACGAGGTTAAGTGAGAAAACTAGTAGGTCCTGAACTAGTACAGATCACTTCATAGAAAGTGAAAGTTGTTCGTGATAACTTAAAGATAGCAAGAGATAGACAGAAAAGTTATGCGGACAACCGTCGTAGAGACTTGCAATTCGAGATAGGTGACCGAGTCTTTTTGAAGATTTCACTTTGGAAAGGTGTTTTGAGATTTGGGAAACGAGGCAAGCTTAGTCCGAGATATATAGGACCTTATGAGATTATGAGCAAGGTGGGACCAGTAGCTTACAAGTTGAAGTTACCCCAGAGTTATCAAGGATTCATGATACATTCCATGTGTCGATGTTGAGGAAATACATCCCGGATCCTTCACATGTATTGAGAGAGCAACCAATGCAGCTAAAGGAGAATTTAACTTATGAGGAGATACCTGTGCAGATTATAGATCGCAAGGAACAGGTATTGAGAAGCAAAGTGATTCCATTAGTTAAAGTCCTATGGAAGAATCATGAGAGGGAGGCAGCTACTTGGGGAGCCGTAGGCTCGGGATGCGCCGCCGCATCTCTCAATTATTTTCCGACGAGGTATTTTCCTTTTCCTTTCGAGTTTAATTTATTCATTTTATATGAAATGTTCTAAGGAGGATTTTGTAACGCCTGCCCCGAGGTAGTGTACAAGCATATGAACTGTAGGGGGGCGTATAATATACTGTTCACATTATAATATTTTGGAGATGAAATTAGGAAATTATAAATTATGGAACCCGGAATTGTGGTACTAGAACAAGGATAAAATTGTAATTGCCATAAAGGATATGAAAATCATTAAACAAGTAGAGATGGGCCATAATACAAATAAAATAAGTTGATTTGCAAAATTAAAAGGATGAAGGACTTAATGGCAATTAAGGTAAATATTAGTATATAAAGAGGTGAGACAAAAAGCCAAAAATTTAAAAGCTCATTTTGGTCTCACAAAGGTGGTTCACGCGGTGAGGAGAAGAGAGAAAAGAGGAGGAAGAAGATGAAGAAGAAGGAGAAGGAGAAGAAGACCAAAACCAAGGTATGTTTTGTCTTGGAATCAAGTGTATTTTGAATTCCTAAGGTTTTGGTTTGGAGAATAGTTTCTCCTTTGTCTAGGGTTTTGGAAGAGATTACCCAAATCCTAGATTTTTGTTGAGGTTATATGGGTAAAACCCCAATTGGTGTAAATTAAACATGGAATCATCAAATTATATGATTTTTAGAATAATTGATGGACCTTTGGGTGAATTCATAGGATTTTTACTCTGTGGTTTGTGGTGAGTTCCAAACCACCAACAAAAGTGTCGTGGAAGTTGTTTTCTGATGATTCCATGATGATTTTAGAGGTATTAAGAACGGGAAGTTATATGAGGAGAGTTAGTACCAAAAGTTGCAAAAAGAAACAACCAAGTAAAATTCAAGTCAGTATTCTAAGAGTAATGTATCGCACTCCATTGCCCAACAGTTAACTCCACCGACACAGTCCAACCCACCGCACAGCCAACATATCAACCCGTACCGCACAGTCAAAGGTGTACCGGTACAAGTGAGCCCAAAATGCCCAGATTGTGTAAGTTTTATATAATTAAGCTTAAATTCATACACCGTTAGTATGGGAACCTTATTAAATGATTAAGAAAGGTTCAAATAAGATTGGAACTCGACCTAAAAAACGCACAGACCACAACATTTCTACAGTCATCACAGCATTTACTCGTTTCAGAAGTACGCTGTTTATGCGTTAATGTGAGCGATTAATATGTTGTCATATTCGTTTAAGTGTGTAGGCTAAAAGAAAAAAAACGGGAAAGGTGGTGGAATCATGCTCAAGTTTAGTAAGCAGAAAAGGTGAGTGTTCTAAACCTATTTTTCTCAAATACTAGTGTATTATTATTATAAACTGTTTTACACTGGTATTTAATGGTTTTGAATTGTAAAACCATTTTTCAAGCAAGCAAGTAAGCAAATGGTTTTGAATTATTAAACCATTTTTCAAGCAAGCAAACAAGAAAGCAAATGGTTTTGAATTATTAAACCATTTTTCAAGCAAGTAAGCAAGCAATCAAATGGTTTTGAATTGTAAACCATTTTTCAAGAGCAAGCAAGCAAAAGAATATTTGCGAAAACAGGCCTAACTAAAATCCCTAGTTCTAAGCAAGCAACCGTCGAGGTAATCTTATGTGCAATGCAGGTTAGATATCATACATGCATTTGGCTGGCTCGGTCGGCAACCAGTGGTCATGCATCATGGCATTTAAAGGAGACCGTGGCACGCATGTGGGTATATGGGTTAAGAGCTCTAACTAAATTATGGTGATGGCGACACAAGGTCAATTCCACCAGATATTTACCGAAAGCGCGATGCGGACACAGTCCTTCCACCGCACTACAATGCCTGTGCTCCCGTGTTCACTAGGTACAACAAGCAAGTATAGCCTCCTGGTTGATGTTTTATAAGCATGATCATACGCTTTGAAAATCAACCATTGTGCACGGTTGAGCATAGGCTCCTCGTGAGAGATTGATGCACCACAGCCCAGTTCCCGTGAGATTTAAAAGCAAACGGGTCGGTGCCAGGCTCCCGCTTATTTCAAACGACGGCTGAGCCCAGGCTCCCGTGGTTATTTTTAAAGAAAGCGGTTGGGCCCAAGGCTCCCGTATTTATAAAAAGTTTTGAGAAACTTTTTAAAGCAAAAGATTTGCGAAATGTTTTATACATTTTTTAAGCAAGAAGTTTATAAAAAGTTTTTATAAACTTTTAAAACAAGCAAGGTAAAGAAAGAAAGCAAGAGAATTGAGAAAAGTTTTATAAGCTTTTAAAGAAAAGCAAAGCAAGCAAGCAAGTATTAAATGTTTTATAAACTTTTAAAAGCAAGCAAGTACAAAAGCAAGCAAGTACAGAAGTTTTAGAAACTTTAAAGTAAGCAAGCAAGGCTTCTGGAAAATAACTGTAAAAGAGAGTTTTACAGTTTTGAGATGTTTTTCCGAAAAAGTAAATATTTTATAAAGCATACACTCACTGAGCTCGTTTAGCTCATTATTTTGTGTTTTAAAAACTATTTTCCGTACAGCATCCGACAATGGGAGCAGACAGATTCTCCCCGACATTTGTACAAGTGCTGTAATTAAGAATATTTTGTAAGAATATGTGATGCCCCAAAACCCGGGGGTCCGTTGACTACCCACAACTCACGGAATAGCTATGGGGATGTCTAAGTTGTTCACTTCACTTCAAATTGCAGCAAGAGTCTCCCTTTGTACTAGGAGCTCTACCCAATTACAAACCCGCACATCCCGTCCCAAACAATCCAATATATGCAATAATCTAAATACATGAGTACACGGCCACTGGGGCCCATAAACAATACTCAATATACATACCAACTATGAATCCAACTATATACCCAATAGTTACAAGAGTTAATATGTTTTTACTCTTATACAATACATACATTAAACTTAAAAGTTCTAATACATGTATACATCAAAGCCACAACCCGGCTTTCTTCTAATACAACCTCAAGGACGAACCGTCTCGCACGCCCTCGTACTCGTAAAAGAGGTCCCACGACGGGTGAGCCAAAGCCTGCAGGAGAATCGCCCTGCGGGCTACTCACCACCTAGCGCAGCTATAATGTTCCAAAGTAAACACACATTCAAGCAAAATGCATGATCCTATTTGAATGTCTACATGACCAACTTAGATCCCGAAACTCACCGACTTCACACTCGCCTGCTTCCTATGAGAATTCACGTTTCATTAAGGACAACCCTCCGATGAATATATATCAATCAATAGCCCGACGATTGGATATATTACTTGTTGACTACCCTCCGATGAATATCAATCACGCTCCGACGACCGATATTTCGTTTGTGGACTACCGATAGTTAACATTTTTAGACTACCTCCAAACCGTTTTCTCTAGACTCATCTCATACACTATCTCCTATAATCCTAGGATGTTCCAAGCATATGGGAATGCATGTGACGCGCCCAATACAGCCAATCACATGCAACATATAAACATGAATATACTCAGATAAAAAATTAAATCACACAAACATGTTAGGTGATTATCATTTCAAACATCAAAGTTAGCTCACTTGGGATAATGTTCAAACACAAGCAATTCGATTCGAATTACTTAACCAAACACATAATTTCACAAAAATATTTTCTTAGAACACTGTTTCGGGAATAGTGAAACCATCGGTTACTATTCCCGAAAAATAACCAATCAACGGTTCACCTTGTGAACCCGCAATCCACGGCCATTCCCGGCCCAATGCATACCAAGCAACCATTCAATACACAAATCAACACAACCTACACCCAAATAGACCATACCCACTGATCGTACGTAAACGGCCTCTAAAAGTTTCTAAAATTACCAATAATTCGGTCCCATGTTTTGGGACCGATCAAACGGCCCCTCACGGCCTCATTCAACCGAAACATTAGTAAAACATTTAAATGGGAGTAAAACTCAAGTAGGGGGAAAATCCTACCTCAAGGAGTTTGAAGAAACTCCCAATCCCGGAGTCCACGCGTAGCCTGTCCCGCGTAGAACGTTTTTCCTTCTCGCCCCGAAGACCACCGACGATCGGATCGCCCGTATTTTTAGAGAGAATGAAGACCTTCTCTCACTAAAACTAAACAAAAATACCCAGCTGCTGCCTCTGCACACCTGCTGCCCGATTTGGTCTTCATTTTTGAAGAGATGACACTATTGGACGTTCTGTCCTTTAGTGTCATTTAAATCATTTTCATTAATGACCCTTTTTGTCCTTATTTTACCAGATTTGATATTCGACTCTACCTCGACCGTCCATTTTCATCATTTCTCTACTCATGCCACTTATGGTACATGAGTACTTGTTATATGTGACTTTCGTCGCATCGAAAATCATTTTACGGCACCTGAAACGCGATGCCTCGAAAAACGTGCTGATTCCAACTATCTCGGAAAATTACGAAATTTTACGTGTTAGCTAGATTTCGCGAAACAATTCCAACGGTACAATCTGTTTTGTCATCAGAGATCTAGAGAATTAATTACGGATTTTTAACCGAAATTTCAATTTTGTAATCAAAATTACGATTTTGCTCTTATTCCGAATCGAATTTCTGCCCTACATTCTCCCTCTCTAGCGAATTTCACCCCAAATTCAGGACTATCATAATCACGCACATGCATATGCAACGCGCACTCTATCATGCATGTAAACCGTCATTTAAATTTTAAACGACTAAACCACGTACCCTCATCCCTAAACAAGAAGGGATAGATGGCCCGCATCGTGTCCTCGCGCTCCCACGTTGACTCCTCCACTCCACAGTGCCTCCATAGCACCCTCACTAGCCTCACAGTCTTGCGTCGCAAGACCCGATCACGGCTATCAACAATGCACACTGGTCCCTCCTCGGCGTCTCATCCGTGTCAATCTCACTTATCTCAATCCACCACATGAGCCGGATCCGAGTATATTTTCTGAGAGCACGGAGACATGAAATACCCGCGGACACCGACATGTCGGCGGTAACGCTTAACCCGGTACGCATCAAGCACTTATCCTCTCGAGTACCCCGAGAGGCCCAATAAACCCGCGATAGCTTCTCCCCGCGCTGGGTCGAACCGATCACTCCTCTCCTTAGGCATCACCTCAAGAAAACGCGATCACTAACCTCAACCCAAGGGTCGACATCGCACATCCTCATAGCTCTTTCCGCCGCCCGAGCCGTGAAAAGACGTTGTCGAACAAACTCACCTTCCTCGCAGGTGTTCTAATCGCATCAGACTAGTGATAGAGCCTCCACTCCTTGGTCCAACATAATCTGAATCTACATGGCCTCCCATACAGCCTCATAAATTATTCACACCTCGCCGATAACCTGCCAAGCCAGAGGCGCACTTCCACTCAAGGGCAATTAATCTCTCTACTCCCATTAATTCAAGATCGATGCTCAGAGCGTGTCCTTTAACACCTGTATATAATCCATACAACACGTAACCCTACACAACCCCTGTTTGGTGTGTAAACACTAACCTTCCCAAAGTCACAATCACTGACAATCCAATGGACCGTCAACCTAGTCCATGTCATGAATGACATCCATATACCGAGCCCTTGCCAAACAACACCCGATGCAATTTTCAAAGGGGTATCCAAACCTCGAGTCACCCTCGACTCCTATCACTCAACTCTAAGTTCATGCGTGATACTTCGACCGTGTGTTTTCATTTCAGTAACATAATCTGGCTTATCACCCCAATCCGCATCTACATGGGAGTCTGAGATATCTTCATCTCGCACCCATCTGGGACTTGTCAGGATTTCAATATCTTCACGAACACGACACGGCTCACCCATCAAACCATGAGTCTTCATCGACGCAGCCTAAAGACAAACTCAACCCACACCACTAAGCATGGTGAATGATCGACCGCACCCACAATCTCGACTCGACGCCGACGTCAATGCACACGAACGCAATAATGCCATACCGTGACACCCTATCCCGGGTCCACCATGAGCCGAATCTCGGAGCTCTCACACTCATAATCTCGACCTATCAGGCCAACTCTCACCCTACATCCTAGGGAAGAACATCTATACCTGGCTTCTCTAAAGGCCTTAACCTCTAAGCCCAAATCCAATGTCGTGTCAGGTATGACAACCCGGCCTAGGTCTCAATTACTGACAACCCGATGGCTATCAACTCATCCATGTCAACCTGACATCAACGACCAATATGTTTACCACCCTAAGGTCCACTACGCTTCACAAGGTGAACCCGATTGTCTCCCCTCGACTTCGACCCACACTCGCCCTCTCGTCTATCTCATGTTGCCGGGAGGCTAGATAGCACCTCGAAACCGGGAATCGTTCTTCCGACCCGTGACTGGGGTGGTATGGAGGAATGAACCGTATACTCTCCTCTGCTCTGCATGTTAACTGGATCAAGGCTGGTCCCAAAGTCCTAGATCCCCCGTCTCTCGGCAATCCACCACTCATGCTCAATCCTGGCCCTAGTCCCGAAACTAGTGTGAAGCAGAAGTCTTCTGCCTCTTCCCCGAACTAGGAGAAAGCTGATCCTTCCTCTTGCTACCAACACCCGCATCCCGAGTGCGCCCGAAAGACCGATCTCTCTATGGTCGATTGTCCCAACCATGGAGTCCATGTCCCGTAGGCAAAGTCCTACGATTCTGTCCCGAATAGACAACTTCAGCCCATTCTCGTGTCTCTCAGAATACCCAACCAATCCCAAGAAACTACGTGATCTCGAAGATCGGTTGACTGGTTCCTCCCAATTAATCAATGCCTCAACCTTCCTCTCGGGTCGACCGACACTTCCCGGTGCCGACACCACGTGTCCCAAAAATCTCCTCGCAGCTAAAACTCGCACTTACCGAACTTAGTGCGTACGCTTGATGGTCTCTCGCAGCCGTGAACACAACTTCAAGTGATACTATGCTCCCAATTCGGCCGAGTGTATCAAAATGTCATCCACGAAGATCGCGACAACTGACGGGGAGAGGGTCGAACACCCTATGCATGAGATCCATGAATGCCGCTTAACGCATTCAATCCCGGGCGGCATCACCAAACTCCATAGTGCCCATAACGCCCCAACGCCGCCTTAGGAATATCAATATCCCTAACCTCACCGATGGTAACCAAAGGCGAAGGTCCATTCTGAGTACTCGCTCCTCAACTAATCAAATAAATCATCAATCCTCGGTAACGGGTACCGATTCTTGATCGTAACCCGGTTCAACTGTTGTAATCAATGCACATTCGAAGGGTGTTGTCCTTCTTCTTCGCAAATTGAACCGGAGCACCCCATGGTGAAGTGATCGGTCTAATGAACCCCTCGGGCCCAAGAGTCTCTCAGAGGCCGGACTCTGAGTTCCCGCAACTCAACCGGTGCCATCCTACGGAGTCATAGAGATGGTAAAGTACCGTGGTGTAACTCGACACCGGGGTCTACACCATGGGAGGTATCCTGTAGCTAACTCGAGAAACATCCACATTCGCACACTACTCGAGGTGCATCTAAGTCCGATCTCTCCTCGTCCTTCAGTAAGGCTCGCTTAGCCAACTCCGCTTAACGCCCCCGACACTCTTGACTCAGATACCGCCCGGGGAAAAATGTGTCATGATTGCCGCCCAAATACCATACGATTACCGCCCCGCTGTGATAAAGCAGAACCTCATGCACTCACAATCGATAACGATCCCGTAAGCTGTCAGCCAATCCATCCTTAGGATGACATCGAACTCTGACATGTCCATGATCCTCAGGTCCACTGTGAGTAGAGTCCCTGAGATCTCCAGCTCGCAACCTCGACCTGTCATTCTTATTCTCGCCCTATTCCTTAGGGGATACTCACGTACAACGGCTCCTCTAAGGTCTCTAGAGGTCCTTGCCCATTTCCAACTATATTCAGCCTCATTCTCTAGCTGAACGCAGCTAGTCTAATCTGGGTCACACAAAGGAAATCCAAAGCCTCTTAACACTTTCTCGATTTACATGAACCAATGGTCTGGCCACATCTGATCTCCCCCTCCCCTGCGGAATGCTCGAGGATGATGCGCCCTAACCTCCTGGGGTTACTAGATCTTCTTATCTATCTGCTTATACCACCAGTGTTATAGCATTCACGTAACACTCCACAGCCTCAGAAAGTCTCGCTGACAAACACTGACAGGTTCGACTGAAGCATCCCGTGGATGCCCTCTACATCCTCAGATCAATAACCATCTACGTATTTCCAATGGCAAACAAATCATTTAATTTTTTCATTTCGTCTAACTAGCAATGCACATGCCAATTACTAATAGACTTAATAACCATGACCGATTCGTCATTTCCTTAAGGGAAGCTTAAATTCCAACCACTACCATTTCATTATCCAAATCCCTAAAGTCATAGTTCCTAACCTTAGTATTCAATTTTTCCTATACGCATTACACTATATTATAATTTTTTACGTTAACTACCGCTAAGAATCACGATTTCAAATGGTAGTTAAATATAATATAGTATCTCTAAGGCATAAACACAGCCCCGAGACACTATCCATACACTTATCTCAGTGTATACGCAATCAATTTCGCATTTAAAATATCAAGCTGACAAAATTTTCTATTTTCAAAATTTTATTTTAAAATTTTATTTTTCTAAAATTTTATCAAATTTTTATTTGATTTTATTTTATTTTATTAAATTTAAAAAAAAATTTCAAAATTTATTTTACAATGAACAGTGTTCATTTAGTGACTCAGGAAAAAAACCGAGTCGAAAAACTAGGTTGAAAACCAAGCCGGGTGCACGAGCACCCAACCGGCTCCAGCCTCAGGCGCACAGCCGCACGCCTGGGCCGCCCCAGCCGCACGCCCCGCGCTCCCGTCGCCGCCGCCACGCGCGCCCGCGCCCGCGCCCGCTCCCTAGCCGTCATGCGCCGCTGAGCTGCCCTAGCCTCGTCATACAGCCAAAGACGCTTCGGGCCTGGCGCGCCTACTTCGCTTCAAATGTCAGCCTTGGTCGGTCAGGCACAAAGATCGTATTGCAATACATTCTTGCCTTGCTCTATCACAATACAAATGAACTCAGACAGTAACACAATCCAGCTCCCCAAACACCCAATATTGCAAATACAATTGCTTCCCTTAGCCCCACCCCATCTCGTTATCACAACCTCGAACCTCGCAATACAATTTTTTCTTCGCTCTCCTAGTTCCTCATCGTAATATGTTCCCGCATTGCAATACAATTCTCATTCTCTAACAATACAATCTCACAATACAAATTATGCAGTAGCAAATTTCCAAATTCCTGCACCATTTTTTTTTCGGTTTTTCATTACAATTAATATTATTTTTTTTTCATTTATTTCCAACATTTGGAAAAATCATTAAAAATCACTAAAATTTTTTTTTTCTCTTGGACACTCAAATAAATTTATAAAATTCATTTTACCCCATTTTCTTCAATTTTACTCTTGTAAAATCTTAGAAAATTCGCTTCACTATACCAAATAAATTTATAAAAAAATTTATTTTCTTTGCTTTAAAATTTCTTCTCATTTTCCAACCAAATTCATTAAATTTAGTAAAATTTATTTCATTTGATTTTCTTCAGTTTTACACTTTGTAAAACCCAAAAATAGTATTTTCTTCACCTCTAAACCAAATAAATTTGTAAAATTTATTTTCTTTTTCCAGTTTTTCACTGAAAATATTTTCTCCACTCAAATAAATTTATAAAAATTTATTTTCTTCCATTTTCTTCAATTTTCATCCAATAAATTTATAAAATTTTATTTTTCTTCATTTTCATTTCCAGTTTTATACACTGTACCACTCAAAATATTTTCTAAATATTTTCTAACACATCCATGTGCTAATCACCAAGCACACATACAAGTTCAACACATAAAACATGGCAAACACACCATCATACAATAATTCACCAAATCACACAAAACACATCAACACATGCATTTAGTGTCCTAGTTTTGTCCCGTGATTTTCTAGGTAATCTCTTACATCAAACCGATCGAACCACACCCAGCGGTGATGCTCTTCCCGCATGGCCTAAGCCCAATTCCTCAATTTATAGGTTTCCATATACCTATACTACACATCAAACCACCTAGTGGTGATGGATACTCAAACCCGAGCTCCCTAGGTATTCGTATACCTAAGCTCCGACACTGCCGTGACGCCCAAAACCTGCGGGTCCGTTGACCACCCGCCAACTCCGCGGAATACAAGTGGATGTCGGGTTACCCAACGCCACTTCAGAAATTCGGGCAGAGTCTCCTTTGTATGGGGAGCTCTACCCAATTACAAAACCTGCATATCATGTCCCAACCAATCCAATATATGCAATAATCTAGTCACATGAGTAATACGGCCACTTGGGCCCATAAACAATACTCAATATACATACCAACTATGAATCCAACTATATACCCAATAGTTATAAGAGTTAATATGTTTTTACTCTTATACAATACATACATTAAACTTAAAAGTTCTAATACATGTATACATCAAAGCCACAACCCGACTTTCTTCTAATACAACCTCAAGGACGAACCGTCTCCTCGCACGCCCCACTTAAAAAGGGGTCCCATCGACCCGGGTGAGCTAAAGCTCAAGAGGAGAATCCTCTGCTGGCTACTCACCACCTAAGTGCAGTGCAATGTTCCAAAGTAAACACACATCCAAGCAAATGCATGATCCTACTTGAATGTCTACATGACTAACTCGGGATCCCAGTTCATCGACTTCACACTCGCCTAAGCCTCAGATGTAGAATTAATGTTTCACAGCGGACAACCTTCCGATGAATATAGGTCAATTGGGCCGCTCCGACGATTGATATATGACTTGTTTGTGGACTACCCTCCGATGAATATCAATTGGGCCGCTCCGACGATTGATATTTTTGGTTTGTGGACTACCCTCCGATAGTTAACATTTTTAGACTACCCTCCAAACCGTTTTCTCTAGACTCATCTCATACACTATCTCCTATAATCCTAGGATGTTCCAGTGCATATGGAATGCATGTATGCCAGTTCCAATACAGTTTAATCACATGCAAATATATAAACATGAATATACTCGCATAAAAATTAAATCACACAAACATGTTAGGTGATTATCATTTCAAACATCAAAATTAGCTCACTTGGGCTAATGTTCAAACACAAGCAATTCGATTCGAATTACTTAACCAAACACATAATTTCACAAAAATATTTTCTTAGAACACTGTTTCGAATAGTGAAACCCTAAGCATTATTCCCTAAAATCATCAAATCAACTGCTCACCTTAGGAACTACGATCCACGGCCATTCCTCGCCCAACGACACCAAGCAACCATTCAATACACAAATCAACACAACCTACACCCAAACAGCCCATACCCACGGACTGTACAGAAACGGTCTCTAAAAGTTTCTAAAATTACCAATAATTCGGTCTCATGTTTTGGGACCGATCAAACGGTCTCACAAATTTCATTCAACCGAAACATTAGTAAAACATTTAAATGGGAGTAAACCTAAGTAGGGGAAAATCCTACCAAGGAGTTTGGAAGAAACCTCGATCCCTGAGTCCACGCGTAGCTCCGTCCCGTAGAACGCTTTTCCTTCTCGCCCGAAGACCGCGACGGCCGATCAGCCTCAGATTTTTAGAGAGAAGGAAGACCTTCTCTCACTAAAACTAAACAAAATACCCAGCTGCTGCCTCTGCACCCCCTACTGCCCGATTTGGTCTTCATTTTTGAAGAGATGACACTATTGGACGTTTTGTCCTTTAGTGTCATTTAAATCATTTTCATTAATGACCCTTTTGTCCTTTCTCTTTATCGACGGATATTCTACTTCACTGACGTCCATTTTCATCATTTCTTACTCATGCCACTTATGGTATATGAGTATTTGTTATATGTGACTTTCACGCATTAAAATCATTTACTAAGACTAAACGCGATGCTCAAAAACGCGGTCGATTCCAACCGGCTCTCTAAAATTACAAAATTTTACGTGTTAGCTAGATTTCGCGAGACGATTCTAACGGTACAATCGGTTTTGTCATCAGAGATCTAGAGAATTAATTACGGATTTTTAACCGAAATTTCAATTTTGTAATCAAAATTACAATTTTGCTCCTTATTCCAGAAATTGGAATTTCTCGGGTCTTACAGAACATACTTTGAATTTGTTTAATGGAACATACGTATGTACATAGTGTAGTTGTGAGAATGTAGAGAATATTGCTGGTTGCTATATTTGGAAAAATGTGTAAGTTGTGTATACAGGATTTGGAATTATACTATATACAACCGTCATGTTGCCTAGGTTTTACCACTGCCAAGATTTTACCAAATCCTGAGTTGGAAAAAGAAAGAAAAAATTTTTATACGAGGTTTAAGCAAGCAATACGGTTTCGTCATAAATTCTAGTCAAGTAGAGGTAAATCTTAATTTGAATTTCAGGAGTGGCCACACACCTGCCGGTAGGGTGGGGTGTGACAACTTTCCTTTTGTTCTCATTTTAGGATCCCTTAGATTCTGTTCTGGGATTTTTCCACCCATAACTTTCTTCCACCACCTTTTCCCCAGAATCTGGCGAGGGAATTCAAAATCAAATGGTGGGTTGCCTTCAAAATTTCCTAAACAAGGGAGTTCCTTAACCTGACACTTTACCTGTTTGACAATTTGGGTATGTTCATCTTACCATGGGGCAGGATTTTTCTTTAATCTTTGAAATAAAGGTTTGATTAGTGTTCTAAGGTTTGGATAAAATTTAGCTACATAATTTAGGCTTCCTAAAAACCTTTGAAGATGATTTTTATCTTTTATTTCATCAAGAAATTTATTAGCAAAATCTATTGCCCTTTGTATAGATTTAATTGTGCCTTGATAAATTTCAAATCCTAAGAATCTTATTTTTATTTGAAAGGGTTTTATTTTTTATGTAGAGATAACTAATCCATTTTCTCTAATTAATTTGAAATCTTAAATGTTGAAAATGTTTTTCTTATTGAATTTTGAAAATTATATGACATCATCAATATATACTATGGAGAATCTAGTCTAAGTATTGAAAATGTTATTCATTATATTTTGAAATTATGAAGGAGCAGTTTTTAGGCCAAATGTCATTACATTCCATTCATAATGCCCAAATGGAACTGCAAATGTTGTTTTGTATCTATCTTTCAAAAATCTCGGTCTTGCTAAAATCCGCATTTCATCACCCTTTGAAAAAATTGTTGCATTGTATAATCTTGAATTGTCTTTTATTAGGTATTGGATACCTAATCCATTGCAAGACTTTATTAAGGGGTTTGTAATTGATTACTAATCATGGAGTCCCTCTTTCAATTTCAAAAGCTTTTTAGACAAAAAGTTGCACAACTCCAAGGAAAATGACTTGGTCTAATCAATTTCTTACTTAACAAATCATATATTTCCTTTTTGCAATATTCTAAAAGTTCAGGATTCATTTGAATTGGTCTTGCCTTAATAGGAATTTGTTGTTCAATAAAATCTTTTTCATGTGGAAGAGAATCATATGTTGTTTTCTATTCCATAAAGCATTTGAAATTAAAGAACATAAATTATTTTCAATTTGTTTTTGAACTTGTTTAATTTGTTTCTGTAATTGTTTGGATTTGAGGTTTTCTTCTGTCTTTTTATTCTGAATTTCTTTCTTAAGGAATTTGACATGTTGTTTTTTATGTTGAAGAAGATTAATGTTATCTTGAAGCTAATTGATTTCTTTTAATTCTATTCCTTTGACAAATTCAAATAATATTTGTTAATTTTTATAAGTTGTTTGTAATCCTCTATTATCTATATGAATATATTTTTTAATAATAAAAAGGAGGTTTTGATGCAAATGCCAACAAATATGCCCTTGTGGTATTTTGTATTGTACTTTTAGAGAACACACGGCCATAGACAAGCCTTTGTGAAGTTTTACAAAATATACGTAGGAATTAATCCTTTCCCGTATATTAATTCAAATCATTCGAATCAATCGTGAGCTATAAAAGTTGATTGAAAAATCGGATTTATTTAAAGTAATTTTATACTATATTTGCTTCAGACAATATCATACTATTAACAAAATTATCTAATCTTCATAAGTTTGTGGTGTTAAAGGGACCCTTTGAACTTCTATATTTTGAATTTTAAATTCTAAATTTTGAGTAAAAGTTTTTAATTCTTCTATCTGTGATTTTATTTGTTTTATTTATATTTGTAGATCTTGATTTGGTATCAGAGCCATGTTTTTCAATTTTGTTAATGAAAATTGCTAAGATTAAAGAAAAATCATGTCCAATGGTCAGATGAACATAACCAAATTGTCAAATGGTGGGTTGCCTTCTGTATTTTGAATTTTAAATTCTAAATTTTGAGTAAAATTTTTAATTCTTCTATCTGTGTTTTTATTTGTTTTATTTCTATTTGTAGATCTTGAATTGTGACAGGGCTTTGTATTTCAAATTGTAGCATAATATCCTTAAATCTATAAGCATTTTATGTTGGATACGATTTAAACAACCTAGATCACCATGTTAAAACACAAAGCATAATTTTAATGGAGAAAACTCAGAATTACATACCCGATTCGAACCATGAATGTCTTCGAAGGGAATCATGAAGAACTCAAGAAGAAACGACTCTCAAGATCTTCTCCGAATGACCCTTTGGTGACACCGGCTGAATGAGAATGCCTCTCACTCAATCTCGTAAAAATATTTCTCGTAAACCGTAGATGTGAGAATTGTACGTATCCTTTAGGGTTTGGGAGGACTTGAGCTTTATTTATAGAGTTCGACCACGGCCCTCTCATTCTGCCTAGCCATACTCGCCCTCACACACTAAGCTACCCCATAAGTTTTATTAAGAAACTCAGATAATCTCAATTTAATTAGACCAAACTTAATTCAGTTTAATTTCAATTAATAAAGCCCACTTAATGAAAATCTTACATTCTCCCACTCAAGAGATATTAATCAAACAAAATTGCAGTGCACCTTATATTGGTCTAGAGATTATTCTTAATAGTCAATCCGATCCCATAAAGTCTCGAACACTGAATCATGGCCGTAATTGCATGTACTCACGCAAGCCCTTCCATGGTCACAAGTGCTTTCAACTTTACTGATATGGATTCAATATGGTAGTGTGTTTTAATGGACAATACCTCATAATGAGGATACCATGTTATCCATTTTGTTAGTCCAAATTCTTCTCCTTATGTCACAAACCTATGTGTCACCAAGAGAATATCCATCATGGTTCCAATCACTCAGATATATGTTACCTTGATAGGTAACTTACTTATGCGAATAAAACATGCCGCATACAATGCCAAGAATGCCCCATAGCCTCGTATTCAAGGTCACAATGCCTTGAGATTTTCAACAATTATATGTACTAACTCGATAAAACCTACATTCACAAATACCTTATTGAATGTAAAAGAGTTGATACAAACTAATTACAAAATGTAATGAAATTGATTCATCCTTCATAAGAGCAACATAAAACTTAATAGCCCCACTAATTCACAGTATCCCATGATACTCCTGCCTATGTTAATGATACATGTCGATCAAATACACAAGGGCTTAAGGCCTTAGTTAGCAGATCCGCAATCATATCATCCGGTTGATATGTGCTCCACTTCAACGCCACCGCTTTGAACTTTTCCTTTATGGTCGTATTTGACTCCATGTGCTAGACTTGAGACCTCCTCGGTCAGTTAATAAACAACACTGCAGAGTTATTGTCACAATAAACATGGGCCTATCCACAAAATCAAACACGGTTAACTCCTTAATGAGGTTTCGAGCCAAATTGCCCGAGTAGTTACCGAAAAAGCATGCTACAAACTCCGTCGCATGGTGAGGATGCAATTGATTCCTCGTTTTCTCACTTTTCCATGACATCGAGACCTCCCGCTTAACTTAAAGATGTTCGCTTGTTGACTTCTTTTTCATCCCGATAGCGAAAGTCCGAACTGAATACCCAACTAGCTAAGTCCCGAACATGTTTGAATCAACATATAGTCTCATCCTCTTTAAGTACCTCATAACCTTTCTCGCAGCAACCCAATGATCATGTCCCCGGGTTTGACTGATATCCGCCTAGAAGTTCTCACAAAGGCACGTGCCTAGTGCATACTTGAGCATACATAATACTCCCAAGCACTAGCATAAGGTACATTCTTCATTTGGGTTTATATCCGAATGAGGACATCATGGATAGGACTCAACTTATCACCTTACGCATGAGCAATTCCTGCCAGCTGTCAGATGTTGAATCTTTCTAAAATTCGATCAACATATGCCCTCCTCCGAGATAAACCCAATGTCCGCAAGAATGATTCCTAAGTGAATCTCAATGCCCGTGACAAAAAGACGCCACCAAGGTCCTTCATATCGCTCTGACAACATCCTCTCGTCTCATGCAAGAAACTGTCACCGCCGCAGTTGCGGATATCATCCACATAGAGTATTAGGAAAATGAATTTCCTCCCACTGACCTTGCAATATATACATTGATCTACTTTGTCCTCAACAAAACCATATGAAGCAACAACACTATGAAACTTTAAGTACCATTGTCTAGAAGTCATTTGAGACCATACAGACTTTTCAAATACATACAAGCTTTCATTCGAATCATTTGCCACAAAACCTTCGGGTTGCATCATATAGACTTCTTCATTAAGGTCTCCATTGAGAAAGGCGCTTAACATCCATCCTGGGTGTAACCCATATCAAAATGAGCAACTAATGCCATGGATCACTCTGAAAGAATCTTTAGAAGAGACTGGAGAAAAGCTGCTTCATAACTACTCCTTCTCTCCGAAAGTGAAACCTTGGCTACCAAATACCGCTTTAAACTTTTCAACCTTTCCTTTTAGAGTCCCTTTAGTCTTATACACCCATTTGCGTACCAATGGGTCTATGACCATCGTAATCTAATAAGTTCCCAAACTCCGTTATGCCTCATGTATTGAATTTCATCTCTATCGTGATCCAACCACAGCTTCCGACAGGACAAGAAATGTACTCTTCCCCATAAGTTATCACCGGGCCTACAAAACCAATATCGCAGTCTTTCTCTCCTATATAGACTAAATAGGTATTGGCCGATCGCTCTCCCTAGTGGATCTCCCATCGGAGTAGTAATAGCCACATTCCAGACCCGAGAGCCTCACGAACTTCATTAGAGTCGCCTCAACAACAGATCCTAGTCTCACTGTGTCTAATATGGTGTGTGAGATTTTCCACACTATCTCAGATGTGGGAGGAGATATAGATACCACATTACTCATCGTACCATCCTCAATAGTCCGTGGAGCTACTCTCTAGCCACATCAAACTCCAAAACTTAGTCGCTCCAGGATTCCACAATTCTTGTGCCTCCATTGGGATTATAGAACCGATATCCCTTCGAATGTTCCGGGTAAGATACAAAATAACACCTAGTGGTTCTAGAGTCCAACTTACTTAATGTTGGATTATATAACTTACTTCTCACAGACATCCCCAACCTTAAGATGGTTTAAGCTAGCTGCCTGTACCCCATAACTCCGTAAAGAGTCAATGGAACAACTTTTTCGTAGGTACACGATTCAAAATGTACAAAGCTGTTTTCAAAGCTTCACCCCATAGAAAACCGGGTAAATTTGTCCTACTTATCATACTCCTTACCATTTCCATAAGAGTACGATTGCTTTCATATACCATTTGCTCAGACTCCTGTGCATAGTAACCGTGCCATCATCCCGCAGCCCTCTAGTATTTGGCGAACGGCCCTTAAGTCAGCCCAACACTGCCATGCTTGCCAAGGCACACTTCCACCTCGGTCAGACCCAAACTCGGCGACTTTTCCAATTGCTTTCACTTAAATTCAAAATCTTGGAACTTGTCAAAGAGACTCGGGACTCTTTCTTTAATCAAGTACAAATAACCATATCGAGAATAATATCAATAAATGTGATGAAATAAAATTGCACGGGTTGCCATAAGGTCCACTTATATCGGTGTGAATACTTCCAACAAGTCGAACTACGGATCATAGCTTTTCTTATCTTAATATTTTACTCTACAAATGGGCCTACACATACTTCCCTAAAAAAAAAAAATCATTTTTAAGAGCAGCAGATATTAGTCTTTATTAGCCTTTCTATTCTATCCTAGAGATATGGCTAAGTCAGTTATGCCAATGCATAAGACTCTTCCTTAGGTAGTGGTCTCTTAGAAACAACCTTTTCACCGTATAAGCTAATGTGATATGTCACTGGAGATAAACTTAATTCGTATAATCCGTTGGACATATGGACAAGATCTAACCTTATTTGAATTACAAATATTGAAATAATATCGTTTTAATTCCAAAAGAGTAATCATATGAATCCAAACATGATACGAAACTAAATTCCTTCTAAAGCAAGGTACATAAAATGTGTCTTTCAAGACACTTAAAACCGTAATCTAAAACTAAGATTACATCTCCCACTAATGACTTCAAATTCTCTTTCCTCATTGTTTCCCACAATGAGCTTCGATTCATCCTTGCTTCGCTTCCTCCGGCTTCGCAGAATCCCTGGTAAATGCAACATGATTAGTTGATCCACTATCGAGCCACCAAGAACCTGATGGTGTCGATAGGTTGGATTCACAAAGTATTAAAGAATCATTACCTCAGTTTTCCACGTTGACATCCGCTTTAAATTTTGCATAGCCCTTCATGGACCTTTCTTCTTGCCAAAGAAGCTAACCATCACCATCCTTTTTCAAGGAATGTCTTCTTTGGACCCATAATAATGCATTGGACTGCAGTTTCGAGCACCTTATGAGTCTCGACTTTGAACTTCTTTATTTTTCCTTTTACGACCAGCAGCATATAAGGCCATATGCTCTTTCTCCTTCAGTTTCTTTCTTCTTCGCCACCACCCTTGTTATTGCTCATTAACTCGACCAAGTCTCGCTCGGGAATTGTAGTTTGTCTTATAATCCCAAAGTCAGTGGAAGGGGTGTTCGGTTGATGCACAATGCAAGAGACCGAATGCACATCGAGAGCTGAGCCTGGGCTTTAGGGGCCCGCCCATCCTACATAATCTCTAACCCCACTACTCATCATACTTCACGTTGAAGAGCTAAGAAGTGTTCCAACCTCAAAGATTGGATTTTAAATCGATTTCAGCTCTATGGCTACCATCATTTCCCTTAGCAAGATAAATTTAATCTGGTGAACCTAACACTTTTCAAGTGTTCAGGATTTTCATCTGTTTAATAAGCAAATCCTACGTTCCTCTCCCGTAGTGATAACTGCTTTCTCACTTTCAAGACTAGAGGTTGTGATATCCACTGCTTATCCATTGTGTTTATGTGAACATCCGCGCTCCATTCCAAATAGAAAGTCCTCTTTCCATTTCAAATTCAACCAAGTATGACCTCAATTGAAATGGAATCACATTGCGTAAAAATTGACCGAAAAATTAAACAAAACAATACAATCAAGATCATGTGAATACTCATACAGAGAATTATATACATCATCACATAATCACCTTTAATAAAATATGACATGCGCTTGTACACTCTCCACATGACAAATGGGTCATGAGAACATATCTAATCCTTCGCGAAATCACCACCTCGTGCGTATGAACCACTAAGATCGCCATTTCTCAAGACATGCCATACATGTATCCCTCCATGAACTAACATTGCATTCACCTCTTTGTGAGTATGATCACGTAATAGAACAGAGACATCCCACCACATTTAAACTGATATTTCTCAAACTCCAATCAAGTGTGCCACTACAATACAACTCAATTGAATCCTCAAAATCTCTCATACCAAGATATAAACTTTATGTATCACATTCAATATATATATGTTAGCGCCAATTATACCGTTCAATCATTCATTAATAGTCAACGAATATAGACTCAACATTGTCCTTATGCAGTGATATACATGTTAGCTACCATATGTATTTCCTAAACCATAGAGAAATACAAAAATACGTGAAAATACCCTAATTCCTAAGTGTAATAGGTCTCTGCCACGCATTTTCTGCTATCCGTGAAAAGCTTCAAACATGCAAAGTGAAGATACCTACATCAGAGGGAATTTCAATACGAAATCGCAGACAACAAGATCTCCCGTAAATACCATCACATCGCTACCATCGCCACCGTATAGCTCTACTGCGGTGGCAACAAGGCTGCGGTGTCGTGGTTCAAAGCCGCCAGCTCGCCGACCGGGCCGCGTCGACGCCCGTCTTGACCGCTGATCTGCCCGTCTTGACCGCTGACCGGGTCGGGTCGCTGACCGTGTTCGGGTCAAAGACCGGTTATGAGATGACGCCATCACCTATCGCATCCACGCTACCGCACACGCCGCTGTCCACGCCACCGCACACGCCAAGATCCAACTTACCAACCAGTCAAAACGGGTTTCCGTAGATCCGCTTGACTGGTCGGCTCGGGCTTGACCGGCCGCGCCGACAGCATCATGACGCCGCCAGCCGCTGATCGTGACCGCGCGTGCGCCGCACGCATTGCCGCCTTCAACGCGGCGCTGCGGGCGACGAGCGAGGGCGCTTGGCCCGCCACCGCGACGCCACCCACCGATTCGACGCCTCGCCAGATTCCAAATATGCAAAATTTTAATTTCGGATATAGAAAAATTCCGAGTGGACCCAGGAATGCCGTTTTCATAAAACCCCGAAAAATTTCTCGATTCATATGCTTTGAATTCTAATCCATGGTTGGCTCGATGCAGCGTGGATACGATTTAAACAGCCCTGAATCCACCATGTTAAAACACAAAGCATAATTTTAATGGAAAAAGCGCCAAATTACATACCTGATTTGGAATCCATGAATGTCTTCTTGATGGAATTGATGAAAGACACCGCAGAAAGCGACCTCAAGATCTTCTCTGGAATGACCACTGGTGGCAGCGAAGCGAATAGGGAGTACCTCTCGGGCAGTCTCGAGGAAAAATATTTTCTCGAAGCGTATGTGAGAGTGTCGTATCCTTAGGGTTTGGGAGAGACTGACTTTTATTTGGGATTGACCCTGGGCCCTCTCATTACCGAGTAGGGCCGCCTTCGACTCACACACTTGCCGGCCCATGCAGTTTATTAAGAAAGCTTGTATAATCTCATAATTAGACAAAACTTAATCGATTGTTCAATTAATAAACCCACTAAAAAAGAAAATCTTACATTTTAAAGAGGTAAAGAGTTTTTAGTCTTAATATTTTGTTTCATTATTTTCCTTATATATTTGGCTTTGGCTTCTTTATCTTTAATTTGATCTATCATTTCTATTAATAATTCTTGATCAGCTGTTAACATATTGAGTTGGCATAAACAATTTTCTACCTTATCAGTTGAATCTTTTTCTTTTTCTGGGATTGGATTTTCATTCTAGGAAATATCAAAGGAGAAAGAGTTCTTCAGAAGAATAATAGTCTTTGTCAGAATCAGAGAGAACATTTATCTTTTGTTTTCTACAATTTGGGGCTATGTGTCCTATTTTTCCACATTCGAAACATTTTATTTCTCTTTTATGTGGCTTATTCAGATTTTGAAAATTTGTACTTTTGATATTTATATTTATGGGATTTATGTTTCCTATCATTCCTTAAAAAAATTAACCCCAAAGAAGATAAAAAATAGAAATTCAAACTTAAAAGACATCAAAGGGATACAACAACAAAATAACTTTACAAATCAAATTTTAGGAACAATTTCTTCTTAACTTGATAGAATTGATAAAATTTTTCCAAAATCAAGAGATGCAACAGAAAAACCTCTATTCAAATCCCCAGAATTTAATAAACCCATAAAATTAGGCAATAAAAATAATGACCTTATTAAAGCATTAGCCAAAAGATTAGAAGCCATAAATTTAATAGATCCCTCTACATCAAAATGCCAACTTAATATTTAAGTGCTTCTAAAACAGAATCCTCTTCAGAAGAAAAAAAAACTTATATTTTGGACCAGGAAGATGATCAAATAAATAGGATCAAATATAAAAAAAATGGCAACAAGGAACAGAAGTTTCCTATCCTAAGGCCCTCCTCGGATCTTCAATATGGGAAAATTCCCTCAAAGAACCATGTATAATGATACCTTTATTTATGAATGGAATATTGATGGTCTTTCTGAACATGAAATCATCAATGTTCTACGCCAAATGATAATGGCAGCAACTGCCTATTTAACTGCTTATAATTTCTGGATTTTCCGGAACACTAAGAAGTTGGTGGGATAATTGTTTAAATAAAGATGAAAGAGAATTTCTTCAAACTAGTACAAATGATGAAGAAGAACAAAATGTCGTTCATAGGATAATATATGCAATCACTAAACATTTTGTTAGAGATCCTAGGATCCTCCAAGAAAGAAGCTCTGAAATACTTCAAAATATAAGATGCAGAACACTAAGTGATTTCCGATAGTATCATGGTGTGTTCATATCAAAAGTTATGATTAGAGATGATGCAAGAGCCCCATATTAGAAAGAAAGATTTTTGTATGAGCTCCCTAGAGCTTTAACAGAAAAAGTCCAAGAAACTTTAAGAGACAAATAACAAAGAACAATTCCTTATGATAATCTCACTTATAGAGATCTCATAAGTGAAGTCAAAAAAGAAGGGTTAAGATTGTATTCCTTCGTCTTTTATCAAATATCTTATTTACATTTCAAACTTTTTTTTTCTTTCAAATAAGTCCCTTAAGTCTACTTCACATGGCACATAGGATTTCTGTCAAGTGTCATCTATCTTCCTTCCCTTCTCTGTCTTCTCTCATCTCTTTCCTCTCTCTTATGTCTCCTCTCTCTCCCTCACCCGTTGCTTGGACCCAAACCCCTAACCCTGTCATTGATTTCAATTAAATAATAAATTTGATTTTTTATTAAAAAAATTCATCCATTGATATTTATCAAATTTTTTATTAACTTAATACATTAAAATATTAGTTTTAAATAAAATATTAAATATTAAAACTCATCAATTTAAAATATATTAGTTTTAAAATAAAATATTAAATATTATAACTCATCCATTTGAAATAATATTTAACATTAAAATATTATTTCAATCTCATCATTGATTTTTATTAGTGAATTTAAAATTAAATGAATTTTGAAAATAATTTATTTAAAAATTTAAATAACCGAATAATTTATTTATATTTTAAAAATAAAAGTTGAATTTTTATTTAGTAGATTATAAAAATTAAGATAATTTTTTTAGTAGATTTAAAATAACAAATATTTTATTTATATTTTAAAAATAAATTTTGAATTTTTATATAGTAGATTATAAAAATTAAGATTATTTTTTTAGTAGATTTAAAATCAAAATATTTATTTATATTTTAAAAAATAAAATTTGAATTTTATTTAATAAATTTTAAAAATTAGGGAAAATTATGTTATGGTTTATCAATCTTATTCTATTTAAAAAAAGAGTTTATAAAGAATGACAAAATCAAGGGCAGGGTAACCCATTTTGAAAATATTTCCTAATTGGTGTTACACATATGAGAGAGACATAATCTTCAAAATGAGTTAACCTCTGTCCTTGGTTTCCCATTCTTTATAAACTATTTTTTAAATATTATCAAATTAGTAAATCATAGCATAATTTTCTCTAAAAATTAACATAAAATTTTAATAAAAATTAAAAGTAAAAAAAATAAAATAAAAAAATGGTTTAGGCGTGTGGTGCAATTGGTTAGGTGGGCGACTAGGCTATTGGGCTAGGTAGGGTGGCTTGGGGGAGTTGGGTCCAAGTCTAATCGATGAGGGAGAGAGAGAGGAGAGAGAGAAAAGGCGAGAGAAGAAATAGGAGAGCGAGCATGTCCCACATGCCACTTGGACGTCAAGTTAGCATTTAACGGTATTTTAATATGATTTGATCACTTTAAAGGTACCTTTCACGGTAAGAGCTAATTTGGGCTCTGAAAGTAAATTGAAGGGGATTATTTGGACGAAAAGAGTTTGAGATGTAAGCGGGATAAACAGGTTTTTTATACCTTTACTTGTGATTTGTAAATATTTTAAAATTTCTTGGCACAAGAGGGTATGACAATTAAAAAAGGGGTAAATCTTGATATTAAAATTTTCATATTTACAATATGTTAGTAATTTATAATAATCCCTTTCTATCAAAATTGTATCCAAAAGTTAGGGTGATGGACTAATGGTAGTACGCCAAAATCTACATCTTTAATGCTTGTTTGAAATCCGAAAAATACTTAAGAAATAAATAGAGAAGAAAAGTATAAAGAAAGAGAGTTCCAAGGAAAATAAAAAATAAGTTTAAACATAATAAATTAATTATATATATTCATTCAAAGTCATTTTATTTATTTCTTTTTATTATATAAGGGTTAAGAAACTTAAATATATAAAATTTTAAGAAATTTTGATTATATTTTATTTTCTTCTCTATTTTTCATGATGAAACCAAAAAAAAATCATTTTTCTTTCTATTTTTTTTCTTTCTCTAATACTTTTTGGGTTTCAAACCCACTAAAGATATATAACCTAATGGGATTAGGCTCCAATTAGGCTTAATTAGATATCGGCTAAGCTGGATTTTGGCTTATTTTTAGGCAAACCCAGGTTAGGCTTCGTATCATATGGCCAAATTTATATCCTTAGAGCCACACGTATTATTTTGCTTTATTCATCTCCATGTTATTGTAGTAATTTTCACCACATATAAATGTATACCCTATTTGATATCGAGTTTTATAAGGATGTGAAAGGCAATCATCATCTACGTGCTAAAAAGCAACTATAATTTTAATCCTCTTAAATAAAATAAACACATATTGGGCATCTCCAAGAAGATATTAATATATGTTCAACATCATTCTTTTTGTTAGTAAGTTGACAAATAATTTAATATATGGCATGGCTTCATAAGTTTACAGGTTAAATTAGGCTACCAATTGCATTGAAATTAATGAAATGAATTGTCTTTGGTTTAAGTGAATGAACAATTATGAATGAATGTAGAGCTCTTCAAGAGTTCCAATGAGATTCAACTACTGTACTACAATGATCAAGAGCTAGTTTTTCTTATTTTAATTAGAACAAGTGGATAAATCACATTATTCACTTGGCATTCCTTTGATAGGTAAAAAAAGAAATGTTTGCTAAGAAAGGTGTTCTCTCAAATGTCATATGATATGTTTTACTATGTTTTTAATATGGTAAATAAATGTGACCACGAGAAAGAAATCTAATTTTTACGAAAAATGACAAAATGGTAATTTTCGATCAGAAATGCCGGATGATAAAACCGACGCCGTTGAATGAGTCGCCGATCCGCTGCCGACAGATTTGAGGCGATCGGAATTTACCGTTTTGAGAGCAGCGGCGTAGTGGGACACTTAAGCGCATTTTGAGTGAAGCTACAGGTGTGCGTATCGGATCTGAGAATAAGTCGAAACGACACCAGTGTAGGGCCCATGTGAGCAGCGTAGCGTGATATGGGTTGAGAAAAAATCAAAATAGGTGGGAAGAGGATAAGGGTAATCCTACCGGCCGTGGGAAGGTGTGGTGACAGGAGTAGGGGCAAAGGGAATAAGCAAAGAGAAAAGAGGCTTTTCTTACCGTTTTGAACTTTGGAAATCCCGGCGATGGAGGGAAAATCATAAATCGGAGTTTTAGAGAGAAGAACCGACTTCTCTATGAGTTTCAAACTTTGGACCGTCAGTTGATATGGGCAATAAAGAAAGTTGTTCTGTGGCGAAATTGCAGCGTTGGCCTGGGATTTGGGGAGATTTAAACCTTTCAAGGAGGCGAGGTCTTCTCCTACTCGGGTTATTTTCGGTTTAAGAGGCTTTGTAAATGATTTTAAGGTGTTGGAAATGGAGTGAATGGCCCAGGATTTAGTGGGTCTGAAAACTTGGGGCCGAGTCCCATGACTGTTTGGAGTAGTTGTGTTATAATTTATGCAATAAATTATGGTTTGGGTTTGGTTGGGCCGGAACTAGCCATGGATTTTGGTTCCTGAGTGGAGCAAATGCTCTTGAAATGAAGTTTGTCCTGAAATGACCCACTTGCGCTCATTACAGGACATTGCGAAGCATTAGGTTTGCCCTGTTGGGCCAGAGAATGGTCCGTGTGTGTTATTAAGTAAAATATTGCTCAAATGAATGGCTTGGATTGTGTGGAAAATGGTGTTAATGCGTATAATTAAATGTGTTAACATGATGTTTGAATTATATGAAATATAATTGTGTGTGGTAATTGGAAGTTGAATTGTTAATTAGCTATGTGGTAATTTTGATGTTATTGCCATGAATAAATAACATGTGGTATGTATGTGGATTTTTTCGATATATGCATGATGATATATTGGCATGTGTTGAATGAAAATAGTATAATGCATTTCATATGCACCGGGGCAACCTAAATAAATAGGTGTGAGTGCATGACATGAAAAATAAAAATGAAAATGGTTGTGAAAGGAATTTCAAGGAAGATTTTCCGAAGAATTGGGTTGGGAGATTGTCGAACAATTCACGTCGAAGGAGCCCATGAATTGTTTCGGAGAGTTATCCAGCGATTACGCGGAGAGATTTGTCGATAGATTTGCAAAACTCGGTAGTATGTTTTCGAGAACAAAAACCTTTTGTTTTGAAAACAGTATTTTTCTCACTCTTGGCTTAGGCATCATGTGTGGGGGATTCAGTGAGGGCTCGAGAAGTGGGAAAGGGTGAGTCGATACCGTGCATATCTGTAGACATTCAAGTAGGATCATGTATTTTCTTGAATGTGTTTGTGTTGAATCATTGCATGTGCACTTAGGTGGGGAGTAACTCATGTAGGATAATTCAACTACTGGGCATTGTTCATCCTGTCGAGGGAACATTATTTCAAGTGTAAGGAGTGTTCGGGGAGACGGCGCTCATTAGAGGCCGCTTTTGAGAAGAAATCAGGATTGTGGCTTTGATATAAATTTGTAAAACATGTATTAGAATTCTAAATTTTAATATATGTTTGTGTTAAGTGATGTAACTTCTCTTGAACTATTGTAATATAGTTGGTCGGATTTTGGTGGATGATGCATAGGCTCAAGTGGGTCATTTTACTCATGTATGGGTCTCATGACATGGGACCACGGGTGATCAGCGAGTTGACGGGTTGTCAACGGACCCCACGAGGATCGAGGTGTCACACTGACTTGGTATCGAGCTAAGGTAAGCGATTGCAGCAGGGCTCGGTGGGTGTGTTTATAAGTATGGTTATGATACCGGCTTCACAGCTTGGTATCAGAGCTTAGGTATACGAATACCTAGGAGCTTGAGGGACTTGAGCTTAGACCATGGTCATAAGGTGTAAGAGCATCGTAGCTTGGTATAGCTCGATGTTGGATACTAAGTTATAGCAGAGTATCGGTAAAGTTAGGTATACGGTTTACCTAGGACTTGATGGGAAACGGGTTAGATCATGCATCCTTGTGCATTTGATGAATTAAATGTGATGTGTGATTGGATTGTGTATTATGTATTGTGTGAATTTGTATGCTTGGTGAGTAGCATAGGAGGAAAAATGTTGAACACTAGGGTCGAGAAAATATAACTTTAGGTGTTCGAGAATTTTTGGGCAGGTCTAGAAATAAACAAAAAAAAAAAGGAATAATAATTCTACGAGGTTCTCTTTTTGGAGTTGAAAAAAAATTAAAAAAATAAAATTTGTGGTCTTAATTATTTAGACGAAGAAAAAAAAAAGGAAAAAAATGCGGTGGAGGTAGGGTGAATACGCCCATTTTCTAAGGTTAAAGTCCGCGATACAACCGTGTATTGTGACATAAGGCATAACTTTGGGCGAGGCATGGCTGGCGGGCATGGCAGGCAGGCATGGCTGAGGCGCATGGCGAAGCATGACACGGCCGGGCGGCGCCTGAGCAAGCGGCGCGTTGCGACCGACTACTGATCTGACCGGCAAGGCCCACGGCCACGGCCGGCTTGCGAGCAGGCGGCGGCCGCCAGGCGCGCGTGCCACCGCTAGGGTGTGTCGCTATCTGTCCGTTTGTGTCGTGACGGGGAGGGGCGGCACGAAGATCATCGCGAGCACGGTAGCGGTCGAGGTACGCGTCTGACACTAGCGCCTGCGACCGCGGCGTAGAACGCTGCGACACGGCGTAGGGCGCCACGACCTGTGGCGGCGCGATACTGGCGGCGCGTCGCGGAACCGAGTTGATTGTTTTGTATCGTGTGGGAGCGATGACCGCGATCTGCTGACGCAGTCGCAGCGACCGCGGTCGATCGCCTCACCTGCGGCCCGGCGTGCTCGGCATGGGTTCTGGCGTTCGCGATACAATTTTGTATCGCCCGGCGGGGAACTCACGACACGGCGCCCGGCGGAGTGCCACGGCGACACGGCAAGGCGCTGCGACACGGCGGGAGGGGGCCCGCGTCTACGAAGCCTGCGAGCCCTGACGCAGGCGCCCGATTATTATTGCCTGACTCTGGCGTTGTGCGCCTGGCACACGCAGCGACCCCAGGTTCGCCAGGGGGTGTTATCTGTTACTCGGCCAGTTTGACTCGGTGCACTATTCTGATCCCAGCGTTTGGATAGCTGTTCTTGGACAATGTTCATGAACGTATTCATCGTTTTTCAAGAAATAAATTAGAAATTAATTAAAAAAAAATAAAATAAAATTTTTGTTGCATATGATTTAATATATGGAATTATTGTCTTGCATTACCTATGGATGCATTGACATAGTGTATGAAAATTTTTCGGTTGGTAATTAGTGTCTCTGGGTTGTGTTTACACCTTAGAGACACTTCATTAAAACTCAACTTGTCATTTGACATGTGTAGATGGCTAGTCGCGGGAGAGGACGTAGGGGTCGTCCACGAGGTGCTAGCCAAGCACCACCAGTATTTGACCAACGGGTGGCATTTCTTTGAAATTTGTAAGAATTGCGGTTCTTTGCCATTGCGCGGGCTAGTGCGGGTAACCGGGAGGTCAGTAACCTTCCCGGAGGTTCAGGGGACATCATCCTACGATATTCACAGGGGGAGGAGATCCGATGGTGGCAGACCATTGGTTCATGTAGGTGGAGAAGATACTGGAGGCGATGGAGATTACCTCCGATACGACCAGGATTAGACTAGTTGCATTCCAGCTAGAGGGCGAGGCCCAAGTGTGGTGGAACTGGGAGAAGACCTCTAGGGACCTAGAGGTAATGACACGGGCAAAGTTCTATGAGTTGTTCATGGGCAAGTATTTTCTGACCACTGCGAGACATGCGAAGGCTAGGGAGTTCCTAGAGCAGCGGGGCCATGGCCCCAGTGATTGAGTGGCAACAGGTTCACGGGTTAGCTCGCTTTTCTTGACGATTATGTAGCCACGGACTGACGGAGTCATGAGGTTTGAAATGGGCGAGATTGTCCATTCGGGCGAGTTAATAGGACTTCGCCTGAGACATGGACTATAGTTAAGGACTTCATGATCATAGAAGAGATGGAGGATGCCGCACTCGGGATGCGAATTGGTAATAGCAAGAGGAAGGAGAGTCAGTCTGCTAGTTGGAAAGAGCGAAAGGCTTCTTCTTGAGGATCTCGGGAGCAGGGCCGACGTTATCGGGACGAGGCGAGATAGGGCATTTGAGGTCGACCGGGACCGGATGATATGTTGTTATGGCGGCGCGGACATATGAGGCGGGGATTGCCTAGAGCGAGGATCGAGTTTTGGGACAGCATAGTCGATTGGTTGTAGGGCGGAGGCTACGAGTTCATTCCTCGCTGGCGCCGTCGAGAGGAGCCGGTTTCGATCGCGGTGCTATCGGCGCCGGCCTGGGAGATGGGCGGAAGGGCCGAGTGTGGAGTCGGTCGAACCTGGAGCTTCGGGGTGGGGACTTGGGGACGAGGGCATGTGCGCCCCGTTGTGCCGGGAGGCAGACATGCGAGACCAGCCAGGACATGTAAATTATGTTTTATACACTGCATTTGTTTTACGATGCATCATGTTCATCATTAGTTGCATGCTTGCATGATAGATTTGGGCTTAGAGGTTGAGGCCTTTAGAGAAGCCATGTGTGGATGTTCTTCCCTAGGATGTAAGGTGAGAGTTGGTAAGATGTGTCGAGATCGTGAGTTAGAAATCTCCAAGATTCTGCTCATGGTGGACCCTTGAGATTGGGGTGTCACAGCATGGCATCGTTGCGTTCATGTACACGGTGACATCGCGTCGAGTCGGGTGTGGGTGCACGGTATGGACATTCAGACATTCTACCAGCTCTTGTGAGTGTACTGGGACTACGTCCAATGAAGACTCATAGTTCAAATCAAGAAATGAAAAGTAATTAATGTGTGTTGGGCAAAGCAAGAAGGGGGTCGTTAAATCCCCTTAGGTAAGAAGCCTGGAATTTAGGTGAAGGAGACCCACGGTAATATCCTAAAGGTCATGTATGGGTGTAAAAGACCCATGGAGATATCCAGAATTTCTGTGTGGGTGTAAGAGACCCGTGGAGATATCCAAAATTTCTGTGTGGGTGTAAGAGATCAGCTGTGTCGAAAAGTCTCCAGGCGCTTCAAGAGAGGAAAACACACTCCAGCCATGGTTATCCCGTAAACCCAGAGTCAGCGACAGAGCCTGGATCACTCTGGATTAGTTACCCATTGAAAATTGTGTTTGGTGTTGGTGAGCCGACAAAGGCTCAAAGATATGGATGTCATTCATGACACGGACAGTCGACACCTCACTGGATTGTCGCGATCATGACTCGAATGAAGGCTGGACATTTGCACACCGGCGTGAATTGTATGCGGCATGCACGCGGGTCGACGTTGTAAAGGAATTCGTGGACTAAATTCTTTATGTGTGGGAGAAAAGAAACCCCGAGAAAATCTAATTTTCAAAATGGCAAAATGGTAATTTTTGGTTAAACCGAATTTTTCTAGGATCTCTGATGATGAAACAGATGTTCTCCTCACCGCTGAATCGCCTCACGGTAAATCTAGCTACCACTCTCGCGACTGGCCGACCCCAGACAATCTAATTTGCATCGCTTTTCACAAGAATTTGAACAGACAAGTGGACACTTCGACACATTGCTTTACTTACAATGTATATGTCGTGTGAAGAATAAGTCAACTCGACTCCTCAAGTGGGCCCAGTGGACACATGGCAATTTACGCCATCGGCGAAAACCAGCAGAAAGTGAAAAGAGTGATAAAGGTAATCATCTCAACCAACGTTTCGACAAGTGGCAATGTAGGACAAAAAGCACAAAACAAAAGAGAAAAGAGCTTTCTCCATTTTGGCTTCTGAACTTAAGAGCGAGAAAATCATAACCGCTTTGTAGGTGCTCAACTTTCTAGATTTCGCTAGACCATCATCAAGGGTTTGACCAAGAAGAAAAGAAATTTACGCGGTAACGGCCACGCTGGTACCACTTCGAGTTTCATAACCCGGAGGGTGGTGGCCTCTCCGGCCTTGCTATTTTCTGCTTATGAGCTTTGTAATGATTTGAAGTGTTTCTGAGGCCGTGAATGGTCAAGTTGGTCGGTCCCAAAACTTTGACCAATTGTCGAACATTGAACTGCTTTTGGATAAACACTTAATCGCTTGGGTGAGCCAGTTATAATTTATGCACAAATTATGGTCGGGTGGTCACTTCTGAATCCAGCCATGACTGCCCACAGCGGGAACTGGAGCAGGAGATATTTCTCGCCCACTGACAAACATCGCTTTATTTTCTTGGGACCGCAAAACATTCTGCTTGCTTGTTGGACCGAGAATGGTCCATGTGTGTTGTAAGTAAAATATTGCTCAAAATGAATGGCTTGAATTGTGTGGAAAATGAATTGTTAATGCATATAATTAAATGTGTTAACATGATGTTTGAATTATATGAAATATAATTGTGTGTGAGCCATTGGAAGTTGAATTGTTAATTAGCCCATGTGAGCTAATTTTGATGTTATTTCCATGAATAAATAACATGTGGTATGTATGTGGATTTTTTCGATATATGCATGATGATATATTGGCATGTGTTGAATGAAAATGGCATAATGCATTTCATATGCACCGGGGCAACCTAGATAAATAGGTGTGAGTGCATGACATGAAAAATAAAAATGAAAATGGTTGTGAAAGGAATTTCAAGGAAGATTTTCTGAAGAATTGGATTGGGAGATTGTCTAACACCCCACGCCTGAGGAGTTTCGCACACTGCTTTTGAGAGTTATCCACTCAAATTCTTCTTTTCTGAGGCTTATCCAATAGATTTTATCGAAACTGCTAGTATGTTTCTAGAACAAAACCTTTTGTTTTGAAACAAGAGTTTTTCTCACTCGGGCTTAGGCATGGCGCCCAAGGGGGAGTCAAGTGAGGGCTCGAGAAGGAAAGGGTGAGCTTCTTATTCTATCCATATCATGTAGACATTCAAGTAGATCATGATTTGTCAATGCGTTTTTATGGCTAATCATTGCATGTGCACTTAGGTGGGAGTAACTCTTATGAGATAATTCAACTATCGGGACATTGTCTGTCTCGCCGAACATTATTATTTCAAGTACAGTGGAGTAAGTTCTGTGGAGACGACGCCATTAGAGGCCGCTGAGAAGAAAGCCGGATTGTGGCTTTGATATGAAATTTGTAAAACATGTATTATAATTCTAAATTTTAATATATGTTTGTGTTAAGAGAGATGTAATAACTCTCTTGAACTATTATAATATAGTTTGTTAGATTTTTGTGAGTATTGATGCATGGGCTCAAGTGGTCATTTTTACTCATGTATGAGTCTCATGACATGAGACACAGGTTTTCCGCGAGTTGACGGGTTATCAACGGACTCCCGGAATTTGGGGCGTCACAACCCAAGTTATAGGATCATCTATCAAATATGTGCAATTTAAGAGCAATAATGTCAAGAAAAATAAATGTAAGTAATAAGAAAGCACACATAAATTGTTTATACGATTCAGCTAAACCTACGTCTGTATGGCTATGACCAGATGCAAATGATTTCACTATATTAAATTAGGTTACACTTAGACTTATATGAGATAAGATCTTCCCCTTTCTTCAACGCCTTTCTCACCTAATCACTCCCAATGAAAATAAAACGAGTCCCCTTGTTCCCCCAACAACAGTATCTAGACACCCTACCTATTTTCCTCGCATCAACAACAAGATATTATCATTTCGCACTTTAAGGAATAAAGTGTTCAATACATATACATTCTCCACCTTGCTTTACAACAATCTCTTTGTCAGCCCCTTGTGTTTTTCGGTTGTACTTTCCTTCATGAAAAAAAAAATCTTTAACTCTTCTCCGTTTATTTTCAAAGTGATCTCCAATCTAGGTTTAGGTTGGAAAATCAATTTAGGAGGTAGGTTCTTTGTCTTGTACTTCTTTATCAATTTAGGAGGTAGGTTCTTTGTCTTGTTCTTTATTCTTTCCTTCACTCACACACTCTATGAAGGATTGTTGTAAGATTTTTTTTGGTTGAGAAAAGATTACAGATAAGGAAGCTTACACCTTCGAATAACCCACAATATTCTCCAAATGCGAATTTTCTAATACATATGTAAAATTGCTCATCCAAATCCTCTAATAGCTAAGAATTAGAACTTCACGTGGCATATATTGAAGTCTACTGCCTACTCTTGTGGGCTTGTGAAGAAGTAAGTAGAAGCTTATAAAGGGAGTCCTTTGGCCTAAGCCCACCCAAGGGATTTTGAAAGATTAATCAAAAAACTTTTTGACACGACTTATCATTTATTTTATTACACATGGAGGGAGCCTTCTTCCCATATCAATTATGATCACATCTTGCATCTTCTAATTTTAGTTTTCACTTTACAAAGAGTTAAACCATACTATGTTTTCTATCAACTACGGTGTTTGTTTTTTTTTACTTAATGTTAAATAGAATTTATGTTCTTAATAATGTTAAATAGGATTAAATATTTAGTTGTTTAGTTTTTTATAAAAAAAAAGTCAATCTTTAATTTTTATCTAATTTCTTAGACAACAAATTTAAAAAAATTTAAAATATATATGCTATTTTATTAGTACATTTAAATTGAATCCTAGAATTTCAATAGAATCTATGTGTATGATTTTCATTTGAATATTCAGTTTTTCTTAATAGAAATACATTAAAATGCATTAAGAAAAAGTTTTAAGAAATAAAATATTTTGACCTGTTCTATTCAACAAAAAAATTCAAAAATTAATAATAAGTAATAACAAAGTTAACAAACAAACATGCGGAATGCTGAAAACAAATTGTTTTCAACAAAAAGCAAAAAAAAAAAAGGTCGGTAGCATTTTCTACAAACCATTGGTCAAACTAGATTCCACTCTAATTGTTCAACATATGAACTTAATGCTTAAAGGTTTAGTCATCTAAATACTTAACCCTTGATTAACTAAATTAATCAGCTCTACGAGGAATTAGCTCATGAGATGGAAGAATGTATTGCCGATTTCTTACAACATGACCTGAACCTCTCTAGGTAGGAAACTTTTCATTATAAGGGAACTAATTTCTATTATTAGAACAGTAGCTATGCATTATAAGGTATATATATGAAACATGCACATCACAGCGCTATAAGTTTAGATAAAAATATCTTTTATTGTAGGCATTATGTGTATAGAGAAAAATAATTTATAAATTGACTAATTTCATTTAGGGTCACATTCTAAACCAATGCATTTATTATTTGGGAAGATTGGAGTCATTTTGCCAATTAATTTCTCTTGTCATGCCTTTCATGCCATCTACCTAATTTGTAATTTTGTACTATTTTAGGATTTTTTTTTAATATATATATTCATTTTACATATTACATTGTAATACTTTATTCTAAATTAAATGGTTCTCCCGTATACCCAATCCACCTATTTACCACTTGAACTAAATTTGAAGAACAATTTTATTTGAGGACGTAAAAGACAATCCATGGTGACTAAATATTTAATTGGAAACCCCACAATATAACTTTATAACAACGTTGAAGTTTTGATTCCAAAAGCTCTTAGTAAAATGGATGCACATCCAAACTTAGGAAGAAGTTAGATAAAGTACACGTTGTTAATTGCCTAACTCCCATCAACTTTAATTTTTTTTAAGAGATCAACTTTATTGTTATTTGTATGCTTTCTTACTATTGTTTATTCTTAATTACATTTTTTCACAAAAATAAAATAAATTCGAAAAATTAACAAGCACCTAAATCACTTTTCTATCATATGTGCAGCCAGACAAGATTAGCTAAAAATTGTTGTTTTTTTATACTCTCAAACTTAATACTTAAAAATGTATCTCGGTCTTGTGATGAGTATACTTTATACTCATTTTATCCTTATGTTTTATTTATAGTTTTAATAGTTTTATTATATAAATAGGTGATCTAATGTTCTAAATGTTCAATTTTTTGATTAGGTCAGTCATGAGGCAATATGGAACAAAAACAAAAAGATAAAGCCTAAAAATCAGAAAACTATACATGAAACAGCAACTATTGTGTTTTGATGTTTTCAGCTACAAGATAATCCCAAACGACTACAATATTCATATGGATTGATAGGAGACTTCCTAGGCTTTCCAAAGAGACCTTATTAACTCAATTTGGACTTCAAATTGTCAGGTTATGAGGCTTAGTAGTTAAAGGAAGAAGAGAAGAGAGCTGAAAAGTGACCAGTTGGAGCATTTTGTACATTCAGTCTTTATAATCATTTCTAAAGTGTTATTTCTTGCCATTTCTAGATTCTACACTTCAAGATCTTTCCAACAGTACCAAGAACACTCAAATCAAAGTTAGGATGACAAAGTTATGGCTTTACGAAATTGGTGCAAAAACAAGGGAGCTGCAGAAACGTCGTGACGTTACAGAGAGCTCAAAAACACTGTAGCCCAACGTCACAACGTTGTCAGGCGACGTCGCGACATTCAGGGTTGGTTATGGGTCGATTTTCAGCCCATTTTGAGCCTAGAATTGAGGGTTCTAAAGCTCAAACCCTAAGGAGACGAGGGGTAACCGATTTTGGGAGCTTTTTGGGTGAGAACAAGTCCCTCTTTGGGTGGAAACATAGGACTTTGCATGCTTATTTTCCTATTTTGTCTTTTAGACTCAATTGTATCATCCAAATTGTGACGCCCCAAAACCGAGGTGTCCGTTGACTACCCGTCAACCCGCGGAAACACTTCACTGCGTGGAATGCCTGCAACCCACCGACACTCGACGAAATTCCGGGGCAGCCCCTTTGCACGAGAGCCTACCGTGATACATCACCTGTCCCATCATCGATCACATGATGCACATATGAATAAAATCGGCCTCTTGGGCCCATAAACCAATACCCATCAATATACCAACTATCTACCATAGTTACAAGAGTTAATAAATTACTCTTATACAACATATCAAACTTATGAGTTCTAATACATGTTGAAAATCATCAGCCACAACCCTAGCTTTCTTCACAAACCCTACTTGGGGATGGTCGCCTCCCATGCGCCCCGCACCTCGAAAAATATGTTCCCTCTCGACAGGCGAAGTTAATGCTCGCAGTGGAATCACCCTTAAACGGGCTACTCTCCACCTAAGTGCATATGCAATGTCTTAAATGTCACACATTCAAGCAAATGCAAGGATCCTACTTGAATGTCTAGCTTATCATCCCATATCCCGAGTCCTCACGACTTCCCTCACACGCTCAAGCCTCGATGAGAATTATTATGTTTATTTGTTTGTGGACAACCCTCCGGGCGTATATATCAATCGGGCTCGACTCGACGCATTGATACATCGTGTATTATCTACCTCCGATGTATATCAATCGCGCACTGACGATTGATATTTCATTTGGACCCTCCGATATTCATTATTTTTAGACAACCCTCCGAATCATTCTTTCAAGAATTACCTCATGCACTCACTCCTATCGTCCTAGGTGCCCTGGGAAGTATGCGGAAATGCATGATGCCAATTCCATTTCAAATTTTATAACACATGCAAATATATAATCATGCATATATTCACATAATTTAAACGCCAATAAACATATTATGTAATTTCACATTCCATTTCATCGTACCAATTTCACTCGCTAAGATCAAACACGAGTAATTCAACTTGAATTACTCGACCAAACACGCTTTCACACAAATATTACTCTTCGTGTCATCAGCCATATGAACAAAGAAAACCCCAAGCCATCGTTCGCTCCACTCATCAAAATCATCGCTTCACTTTTTGCGGAACCCAAATTTCACGGTCATTTCCGGCCTTACACACCTCAAAGCATCATTCATAGCACCAATTTGTACCATGAAGGCCTGAACACTGGTGATGGCCACTGATCGCCCACATGGGTTTTAAAAATCCAATACCTCATTCCAAGATTTGAACCCATCAAACGGCCCTCACCCACCTCATTCAACTCAAGCATCAACAAAGTACTTAAACAAAGGGTAAAACCCAAGTAGGAAGAAACCCCACCACTGAGTTCGACGAAACTCCCTTAAAATCTTGAGCCCACGGTTGCCCTCGCCACGCAGAGAACAGCCTTTCTCCTTCATCCGAAGAATCTCGACGACCTGATCGCCAGAATCTTGTAGAGATGTCACACTCTCTCTAAAATAAAACAAAACCTTCTCGTATCTTTTTCCTTCCTTCCCACGCTTTCTACTTTTTAGTCAAGGCTATTATCTATTTACAATTTCGTCTTATTATCCAACTTAACAATTTCAATAATGCTTATCATGTCCTCACTCTTGATTTTCGACATTCCTAAAAGACTCACCTCGCCCATTTTCATCATCTCTACCCATGCAGACCTTATGTAACATGAGTACATGTTATATGTGACTTTATTATCCGATTTTGTTTTTCCGCACCGACACTCGATGCCTCGAAAAATCCTCTGTAATGACCCGACTGTCTCAAATCTACCTAAATTCACTTTGGTAGCTAGATTTCATGAGATCTATCTCCAAACTGGCAATCCATTTCACATCCGAGATCTAGAGAATAAATTTCGATTTTAATCTAAATTACAATTCTCAGAATCGAAATTACGCATTTTGCCTCTTTTTCCAAAATTGAATTTCCCTGTCTTACACAAATAGAGGCTAATCTATATTAGAGTTCGTAGTTAGTAACCTAATTCTTTGTGGGACAATACTTTTACTTTCATTATATTACTTGAGGCAACTCTTGCACTTAAGCATATAGGCACATATATTTTATATAACACACATTTTTGCCTATCAAGTTTTTGGCGTCGTTGTCGGGGACTAACAAGTCTTTGGTGCTACGCCAAGAAACGCCTATCATCTTGTAAGAGCTAAATTCATCTTTTTCACTTAAAAAGGATAGTCACATAGATGAAGCTTCTTCCTTCTTCTTTTTTTAAGCCAATCTATAACAATCTAGGTGTTAATTGATATAAATTACCTATATTTAGATTCTATTTGGAGCCCGAAAAGTAACAGGGAAAGAAAAAATGTTAAGGGAAATTATTTTCTCACATTTGATTTTACCATAGAAAATATAAAGGAAAATAAAACATAATTGTTGTGGTAATTTTGTGATTTTCACTCTAACATACAAAATAAAAGCATACTTGTTTTTTCCATTCAATGGCATCGATTCGATAACACAAAAATAATTTCTCTCATTTAAAGGATGATAATGGACAGTGGCAAAAAAGGAACGAGCTAGAAGAGTTAATGCTTGTATACTTTGAGACCCTCTACAAGTCTAAAGGGCAAACTAACATGGAAGACATGAACTACCTCAAACCATCCATCTCAATATCTCAAAATGCTATGTTAATTGCACCTTTTACTGAACAAAAGATTAAAAATGCTCTTTTCTCTATGCATCCAGATAAGTCACCGACTCCGGACGAAATGAATCTAGCTTTTTTTTCTTCCAAAAACAATGGAATATGGTGGATAAAGACGTTTGTGCAGCTTGTTTGTCATACATCTCAAACAGATCCATCCCACCAGGAGTAAATGTAACGCATATAGTACTTATCCCTAAGAAACCCCATGTGGTTTACAAAATTGTAACCAAGGCATTGGCAAACCGACTCAAGTGTGTCCTGCCAGGGGTGATATCTCGATCCCATAGTGCTTTTGTTCCAAGCAAAGCCATGACAGACAATATCTTGATTTCTTATGAGATTCTGCATTTTTTGAACAGGAAAACTGGGGGGAAGCAAGGGTTTGCGGCACTAAAGGTTGAAATGCGAAAGCATGTGACAAAGTGGAATGGGGTTTTCTGAAATGAGAAATGCGAAGGATGGGCTTTCAGGCAGAATGGACCAAGTTAATAAAGACCTGCATTACCACAATGATTCGTGATGTGTATGTGTAGCCCGTAGGGTATTCTGAATCAACAATATTTATAACCTAACACTCAGACCAAGGTAGCATAGCTACTATAATGTTGGTTCTAGGATCATCCACAGCATGGGTTTTCTTCATGTGTAATGACACACAAGAAGCTTAAACCTACAATTAATTTTGATTAGTTATAAAAGAGTGGGATTTGGTAGTTGAAATCATGACCAAAGTGATGTAAAAATATAGAAATAATTCCCTTGAAGTGTCAGGTCACTAGGCTTGGGTTCCTAAGGCAAATGAGGGGATTCTTGGAGTCTTTTCCTCTCATTGGGGATAGTAACATATAGTTACCTCCTGAATCAAACTTTGGTTTAGCTATAAAAACTCGACTTTACTAACTATCTCGAAATGCATTCAATGTCCATTAATACTCGGGCCATTAAAACCCGTCTCCTTAAGTCACCTTCCAATGCCATAATGATAACTAATCAACATCACATGATCTATTAATAAGCATCCAATGAGTCGTAAAGCTACTGCCATATACTCAACCATTCAAGGTCAATCGAAGGGAGGGATCAAACCTAAAGTCGGGCGAGAACATCAATGAAAGAGAATACTCAGCGTTGAAAACATGATGGTACCCTGCTTTGCCATAGTTCCCTTCGCTTCAAAGGCCTTCCCCTTCAAGGAAGGAGGGAGTTTAACTGCTCATCCTCTTAGTTGTCATCCTCAGGGGGTGTTTGGCTAGCGAGAAAATGAGAGAAAATGAAAAGAAAAATCCAGAGCTTAAGCCCTCAACAAGCCTCCCAAAATTATAACAAAGATTTTCGTTGAGATTATATACCACCAAAACCATACAAATTACCAAAATAAACTAAAGCAGTAAACTATTACAAGGACAAAAATGGAAGAAATCAACAAATGAGGAACAAAAGTCAGCTTCAAAATTATTACACTCTCGCAAAAATTTCCCTTTAAAGGGTCAGAAATTCAGGCTCATACTTTTCCTCGCATAAGCTTCTCATTCTCGTTTCCGCTTCTACAAATTCGAGTTCCAATTGATTTCTTCATGCTAAAGCTGCATCCATATCTTCAATATTTATAGCCTGTGAAAAGTACAAAAAGTGTTATAAAATTGATCAGAAGCATTGCTAGGTCATCAATGTGCCAACTAGGTCAATTTGGCTGATTACTACGCAAAAAGTGCTCAAAACCTGGAATTTTAAGAGTATGAAACAACACTATTTGATAGTAATCACTCTTAATCGAGATTACTACATTGCTAGTCCCTTAGCAATGAAGGAAGAATAAAGCAATCAAAAGAAAGATGATATATATATATATATACAAAAAATGGTTTTGCAAATAAAATGAGGGAATAACGCTCAACTTTCAACAAGAGTCACCAACATCTTACCCAAAAACTATCTCAAGAGTGTAAAGGTTATTAATTCAAGTGTCAAAAGAGTGTCAACTCCAGAGAACCAACCTAAAACTTTCCAATACAAAACCTAAGTGTTAACTTGATTAGCTTTCAAACATAGTCTCCGTCAAACTCAGATCTCCCTCCTAACCTAGTTCTTTTCTATACATAGCAAATTAACTAACCTCAATAGATGAGGACCCTGGCTTTATTTTACAACTCTTTTTGTGTTTAGGGGTGCAATGCTGAGGGGGCCAAACTCAAAAATGTCCATGTAACGGGGGTCCAACAATGACTCCCAACCAATTAAGGTTTAGGGCATCAAGTCATAAGGATCTCTTAACCACTAACTCTAAAACCCCGGACTTTTAATGAGCTCAAGACTACAACACCTACAATAAACTCCACCTGTGTAACGAGCAACAAAGTAGGTGACTCCTAACCGCCTGGTTTAGGCACCTAGCTTTTAAAGACTTCACCATATAATTCCTTTAGACTATGCTCTGCTTCCAAGTGTCACAATAATTTTTTTTCTTTTCTTTTTGGTTTTTTTTTTTTGAAAGACTCATTGGTATTTTATTCAGGGGTCCCGACCTATTAAAGGCGGTCAAAAGTACTAGGCCATACTTTTTCTTGGTTTAGGAGGCAAGATAGTTTTTTAGCTTATAATTGAAGCCTAATGTCAACAGTGTGTGGTTAGTTCAAAGTGGAAGAAATAAGGCTAAAGACAAGAAGAATTTCAACAGTTCATCAACTCAAATAAGCAAAACACCATCCTAACATCAACAACATAGGGACAAGACTCCAATTTCTCATATAGAAGTTGAGCATTACAAAAAAAAAAAAATTCTGTAAGTGGGAAATGAAAAACAACAACTAAAACATGTGTTAAAAACTAAAAACATATACTTGTACTGTAAAGAAAACAAACTACTAGCACGTCATTCAACTAAAGCAAAACGGACTTGCTAAAAACATAAATGGCACTTCCTTCATTAACTCTCCCCGCAACCGAATATGACATTGTCCTCAATGGGTCTGCCAAACCTGTAATAGAAGAAAGGATGGTCTGAAGAATCATCACAGAACTCTCCCACTGAAGATCATGAGTGATGAGAGGCAGTGAGCTGGCAGAACAACATGCAGAAGGAGGTGGCAGAACTGAACACTATAGTGGTAAAACGTTGATTTGACATCGCAACGCGAGATCGGCAGGTCAAAGCGCCCATAGATGGTTGTATTCGGTATGACAACAGCAGCCACCGCTTACCATGGCAAACAGGCAAGAACGAAGGACTGATGTAACCGCAAAATTACTGGGACAACAAACTATGATGGCAAGAAAATCGAAAGGATGTGAATAGACGCCACTATCGTAAAGAGAGACGGGTCAGAGCTAGAGCTCGAGATGATGATTACCAAAGACTGCGGCGTGCACCGGGTCGAGGCGTAGGGCATGGCGTGGGGGTGGTTTTGTGGACTCCATTAAGCATCGGGTCCCACGGTGGATCTCTAGGATCCCCAGCTATGAGGGTCTACGGGAAGACGAGGGGTCCCAGCAGCAACTCACTTCTCGACAAGAATGGGCCTCGTAAACTCGATGCAGTCTCTCGATGGGGCTCAACTGGAAAGCCTAGGTGCTCCAATACATGATGTAGCAAACTAAGGAAATAATGTTGAATGGTTCCCGCCTCGCCAGGTGCTTTAATGCATCTTTTCTTCGAAGTGGAAGAGATTTCATAATAGCTCTAGAGGCTAAACCAAAAGCCCTCTCGAAATGCTAAGATAGGCCTCTAGGATGGCGCCCGCCTAAACAAGATGCCAAGAGAAATAGATCGACTACGCGATATGGTCCACCAAAAGCACCTGTAGTGGAAGTTATCTCAACAAAATAGTTATTGATGACTCATGAGAGGTTTCACCATCTCCTGAGCAGATGGCCACCACTCATAGTCTATGGGAAATGGCTGTGATCACTAGAAGGTAAAGCGACTGCCATATCAACTCGCCTAAGGATGCCCTAACTGCCGCCAATGGCGCTTGGAGAAAGAAGTGATCGCGCCACTCCCAGACGCTGCCGATGTAGAAGTCAATCACCGCCTCTATAGAAGAACTGGCGAGGAGTCATAAAATGGACTCAGAGTAGCGCTGAATGTCCCATCGAGTCCCGCAGCTCTGTTAATTAACGAAAGCCGGAATATCATGTGTGCAGCCTCAAGCAGGAAATCCTTGTTTCGACAGCTAATGTTTCTATTGGCAGAAGGAAGAGTGGCCTCATCATAGCATTTAATGGAGCCGAGTGACACGGAGCTGGGCCGAGGCTCCCAGAGGTGGAGGAGACTATGGAGGCACCTACGGATGGGACTGGGAAGACTCATCGAGGCCAAAGGTCTTGGCCTGCTTGGGTGGAGGCCAAGACGAGTCTAGTCCGTGGTCTCCATATCTCGCGCACCGTGGAGAGGCAAAGGCCGGCAGCTCGGGAGATGCCAGCGATGATCCACAGTGGTCGCCAGGGATGGCGGCATCTAGCCGGCAGCTCGGCCTCGCCAGAGATGAGGGTCGCACATCGCTGCCTCGCACAGAGCCGTGGGCCTCCCAGTCTTCTTTGCCATTAGCCGGAATTGATGAGGACTCTCGAGAAAGCATGAGGGTTTTCAGCAGGGAAGGATGTGGTGTGGGTTCAAGCAGGAGAGCCTCGCCCATTTATGAGAATGTGAGTTGAAAGGTCAGAAAATGGAGGATAAAAACGAATGGCAAGGAATGCGGGGCGGTCGGGAGTATGGAAGATCACCGTGGTGGGAATTCACATGCTTGGGAAATGAGGCGTGAAGATCAGACAGCAGATTCTCAAGGCTTCGCAACCCTTGCAAATTTCCGAGAAATGTTTCTAGAATCCCCCGCTCGTGATTTTAGCACGCCTTGCAAAAATGTAATACTGTGAAAATCCACAAAGGTGAAATGAAATGAAAATAAATTGAAGAAATTTTTTGAATAAAGCAAAAGAAAAAGGAAAAATAAATGAAAATAACAGAAAATAAAATAAAATAGAAGGTTAAACAAAAAGAAGTGGACTTTGCAATCTCAAAGTGATCAATCCACCCAAACCAGCCTTTTAGGTATTGAGGCTCAAGGAGGGTGAGATCCTCCTGTCCTGTGAAGGGATCGCATAAGGCTTCAAAGCAAGGGCCATTCACTTCAAAGTTCATCGTCCGAGCTCTCCGATTTCCACTACCCTATTGTAGATAAACTCGATGAATTGTAGTGGCTAGTCCAATTTCGACTTGAGTTTTCCCGGAAAGATGTGGAGCTTTGAATCATAGAGCAAAACTTGATCTCCTTGATGGAAATATTTTCGAGCTATCATCTAGTCATGCCATTTCTTAGACTTTTCTTTCGCAATTCTTGAATTGAGGTAGGCATCGTTTTGGAATTCTTCCAATTCATTGAGGTCGAGAAACCTCTTGAGGCCGACTCTCCCCAAATCCAAGTTAAGCTTTTTAATTGCCCACCATGTCTTGTATTCAATTTCCACCTGGAGGCATGCTTCACAAACACTGCATTTAGGATGATCCACTAATATTCCCCAAAGTTGTCCTGATGCCCACAAGAGTCCGCATATCACCGAGGGACCAATCTTTATGTCAGAATTAACCACTTTCATCAAGATAGTCTTGATCTCCCTGTTAGTAAGCTCAACTTGCCCACTGGTCTGAGGATGGTAAGGGTGGCCACTTGCTCACCATATTTAATAAGAGTTTCAAAAGGTTTGTTTCAAAAGTGGGTACCTCCATCACTGATTATGGCTTTGGGCACTCCAAATCTAGAGAAGACATTCTCCTTTAGAAATGTAAGCACCACCTTGTGATAATTGGTTTTGCAAGGAATCGCCACCCACTCGACACATAATCAAATCCCTAACAAGACGCATCGAACACCAAAGACGTAGAATGGCCCAAGAACCACGCCCCAAACGTCGAATAAATCAACTACTAGAATCGGGTTTAAGGGCATCATATTACGGCGAGAAAGCTTCCCGAGTCTTTGGCATTGATAGCAACTCGAATACTATATCTCTTGCAGTGTGGGTCGCTAAACCAATGCAATACCTTCATATCTTTTGCAAAGAAAAATGAGCTCAACAAGCATTTTCATGGCAGTGACTAAGAATATCCTGTTGTTCTCCTTCAGGCACACACCTCCTAATGATTTGGTCTGCACAGTATTTGAACAAAAATGGCTCCTCCCAATAATAAGAATGAATTTTGGTGAAGAAGTATTTATTGTCCTGTGCTTTCCATTCATCTAAGATTTCCCCTATCGCTAAATAATTAGCGATATGTGCATACCAGGGGGCATTCTCTACAAGCAGCAGAGACACTTCAGGGAATTCATCATTAATGGGAGGACTGTGGGAGTCATGAGCTATGGTCAATTTGGAGAGAGATGATCCTACTACATTCTCTATCCCTTTCTTGTCTTCGATCCGAGATTGAATTTGTGAGTAGAGGAACTCCACCCGATGTTTCCTCACTAGCATCTCGCTGCTAAAAGGTACTTCATGGTATGTAACAGGACAATGATCGACCCTACCAAGTAAGCTCCGAATTTTGTCCAAGGCATGATCAGCATTAACAGCCTTTTCGTGGTTATAAAATTCTCCGAGCTTCATTCGTGAGTCTCGCTTGCATAAACAAACCACATAAGGCTTTCCCATCTTCTTTCGCCTCAAGAACCTTCCGAGCAGCAAAAATCACCCACACACATTACTTCAAAGGGGAGCCGCCAACAAGGCTCTAATATAAAGCGCATGGTCGTGTACTGAGTCCTCAAGCTCATCAACCCGCTATCCCAAACAAATTGGAGTCCTTTCCAAGAAATTTCTCATACAGGGCTTTGCAATTCTTGAAGTCCTAATAAACCTCTCTCATAGAAGCCAAAGATGGCTATTAAGGAACTCCGCCACCGCTTTAACACTGCGGGAGGTGGCGCCTGAAATAAGCTCAACTTCGCCTTATCAACCCCACCCCTTGGCTGAGATGATACGCCAAGGACACTCCTCGATTCACCATAAAATGGCCTTTTTTCCCAGCTTAAACACTAAGTTTTTTCTAATGACCATGGAGAACAAATAAGGTCAAGCACTCCTCAAAAATACCCCCATATATGATGATATCATCCATATACTCTAATGCGCCCACCATATCACTCCAAAATAATCGAAAGATACATCTGAACGTGCAAGTGTACCGCAGAGGCCAAAAGGCTTTCTTCTATAGGCATAAGTTCCAAACGGATAGGTGAAGGTGGTTTTCTCCTGGTCTTCTGCTGCAATCTCTATTTGAAAGTATCTGGAATGCCCATCTAAAAAATAATAAAATGGATGCCCGGAAACTCTCTCAATAAGTTGATCAATGAAAGGCAAAGGGAAGTGGTCATTCCTCACACGTATTTAACCCAGAATTCCATACACACCCTCCAACCCGTGGTAAGGCGGGTAGGCATATCTTCCCCTTTCACTTTGTACAATAGCGTCACCTAATTTCTCGGGGCAATGCACTGATAGGTCGTTCCAGTGACTATCTGGAACAGGTAAATAATGTCGACCTACAAATAACTTCAACTCTTCAAAGACACACTACCTCTCGTGATAATACGGGATTTAGGCCAGTTCTGTGGTCGCTCTTACTGGGTTTAGCCTTCATCCTCCATAAACGTGATGAGTGCAAACCAAAGGGTTAATCCTCTTTAAATCTTATATTTGCCATCCAATGGCCCATTTCAGACCCGAGGGTTCCAAGCAAATCAGGCTCGCGAGGCATTCAGAGACGAGGAATGACAACAAGGTACGCCACCTTCCCCTAAATACATGCATATTTCGCCTTTGTGGGAGGGGCTTTTAAGATCAAGCTTTTGGGATTCTTTATCTTTTTCTTCCCACTGCCCTCCCTAGCCAACAAGGGGAGAATTTCTTTTCTCTTTTTCTAAGAGCCATAAGTAGTAAATAATTCTGAGGTTTCATTTGGACATTCACAAAACTCTACCAATTCCTCTATCAAATCTCTCCGAGTCATTGTCATAGAATCGCTCATCCACAATGGTTTCAATCGAACATACCTCTTCTAGACCCTCTTCCTTCAGTGCACATGCTTTTTTGCCTGTGGTGAAAGATATTGAGTTCCAATGTCATATTCCCAAATGTAAGCTGCATTACCCCCATTTCGACAATTTATGATTGCATTCGAGAGCCAAAAATGGCATACCAAGGATGATGGGCACATAATTGGCTCCCACAACTATTGGCTTGGTGTCGAGGACAACAAAGTCCATTGGGTAGTAGAATTTGTCTACTCAAGACCAAAAACATCTTCTCGATGAAGGTTCGGGAATTTGCACTAACCCGTCTCGCGTAGATAATGCACAGCCGTGGGCTTCACCCTCCTACCCCAACCGTCAGAACCGAGTAAGGTATATCTAGTAATGCCTTTTCCACACAAATTCCTCCAATATCCACAATCAGCCAGTAGGACACCCCGGGTCTTCAGACTTCATCGAAGCTTTGCATCGATGATGGCACTCACCGTCTGGCCAAGAAAGCCTTTTACTCGATATTCAACCCTCTTTCACCACAAGTCTTTAAAAATCCTCGCATATGTCGAGACTTGCTTAATCATGTCTAAAACAGAATGTTGATTCTTTCCATATTTCAACACTTCAAGAATCTCGCTTGTCGCTTTCAATTTCGCTTCTTAAAGGTTTTCGAGAACGGAGGAGAAGATGCCTTCTCATCATATCTTCTTTAATCGCAATTTTTTCCTATTCCTCTCTTTATCTTTTACGATCGTTTACTCTAGGCACTAGCTGATCAACTTTACCACTTCACAAAGAGAATCGTCATCATCCACACAGAGTGTGTCACCGGTGGAGGCTACTTCATGAACTCCCTAGGGTTTGCTCAGGTTCGTGAAGGAAATTAACTTTTCCCGCAGACTTGTTGTCGGGGTTAGTTAACCCGAAATCAATACGTTGTCAAATTATAATTTCTTAACTGAACCCATCTAATCTCTCACAGCCTAAGGTGCTCTCCAATGTTGTCAACCCTCCGATGAACCGTACATTCACCGCTTTATGCTCCTTTCTTACAAAGTTACCTAAATTACTTTGCTCTCAAATTAGATGGCTTGTTCAACTCCGGAGAAGTTGACTGTGGTCGTGATGGTCGTAGTTGAAGTATACATGGAGGAGCAGGAGGTGCATACTCGTGGGGTTTCTTGCCTGTGAGAGGGTTTAGGTGATTTCTCCACTAGGTTGTGTGTTAAGCATACGGTGCATTAGTTGGTGGTTCACTGACCCAATAACATTAACTTGTTCCATTAACATCTCTCTCATTGTCGAACAAATGATATTGTTCTCCCGTATGCTCGCAGACTCCGATCGATGAAACATGGCTCGTTTCTCGGGGCACAGCAGTCCCGGGCCATTGATTGCACCTCATGTTGGTTTCCTCATTTCTAGTTCTTCCAACCTTCTAATGGCATGAAAGTTCGTCAGGTCTCAAGTCCTCCAAAAAGGGAATACATACACCCCGTGTGTCGGATCGGGAGGTCTCATTCTTTCCATCTCCTCGTTAGGCCTATCCCAACCTTTTGAAGCCTCAGCTACATAATTCAAGAAATCTAAAGCTTCCTCTGGATTTTTGCTCAAGAAATCTCCTCCACACATTGTCTCCAGCAGTTGCTTCATGGCAGGAGAAATTCCATCATAAAAGTAGCTGACCAACAGCCATGTGTCAAATCCATGGTGAGGACAAGCATTCAGTGCTTCCATATACCTCTCCCAACATGCATAGAATTTTTCATTTTCAATAGCTGAGAAGGTGGAAATCTACCTCTTCAGACTATTTGTTCTGTGAGTGGAGAAGAATTTCTTTAAATACTCACCGCATCTCGCCCAATTAATACTCCTTGCCTCGTGGAGTCAGAGCCATATTTTTCTTTATCCTTCAATGGCAAGGAGCTTTAGCCTCATTAAACTAATAAAGGTGGTATCCTCCCTGGCTGCTGTCAGTAGACCTCTTCAAACTCCCTTATGTGTGAATAAGGGTTCTACTTCATGCCATGAAAAGTAGAAGGAGTGGCAACGCAAGGCCCGACAACCATTTGCTCGCTGGAGGCACACGCAAGAGGGTGCACTCATCCGAGGAGGGTGTATGTGGTCCCTCATGGATCTATATGCATCGAATTCATTTCCATCGTTTATCGACTTTGTCGTTTTAAAGCGGAGGTTCCATCGTTAAAATTAAGGCTCAATTTTAATCCGATTCCTGTAATGGTGATTTCACTGACCCGCTTTCACCTTAAACCATTGGAACATAACCTTAAGCATGAAAAACAGCATAACACCAAAAAGAAACAAAACAATTCTACCAAAAGGGTTAATGTTAGCTAAGAAAATATATATATATATATATATATATATATATATATATATATATATATATATATATATATATAAACAAAGATAATGAAATTAAGTAACCCAGCGCAAACTACTAGAAAGAATGAAAAGAGAAAAAGAACCACTTTGTAATCCTATGACAGGACTGCCAGTGTCTAAGATTGATCGTCAATATTTACACTCACAAGATTAACTCGCAAATCTGCGCCATTTGATTCAAGAATGTGTATGTATAGCCCGTAGGGTGTTCTAAATCAACAATATTTATAACCTAACACTGTGATCGTAAAGATAACTAATATAGCACAATGGTTCAGGATCCCATAGTGGGATGGGGCTTTCTCAGGTAAATGACTCACAAAGGAAGTTTAAATCGTGAATTCATTTTAGATTTTGGGTTGTTATAAAAGAGTGGGTTTTGGTAGTTGGAAATTGCACAAAGTGACAAAATATAGAAAGAATCTCTAGCGTCTGTGTCACCGGGCTCGGGGTTCCTGTGGCAAATGAGGGTTCTCAAGTCTTTTCCTCGTGATTGGGATACAGAATATATAGCCATTTCGAATCGATTCGCTTTACTATAAACTCACCCCCAAGAACTATCCTTTGAAAATGGCATTCACGTCCATTAATGTTCTCGGGCCATTTAAAACCTGTCTCCTTGAGTCACTTTCCATTGGCTCATAAATGATAACTAATCAACATCATAGGATCTAGCAATAAGCATCCAATGAGCCGTAAAAGCTTACCATATACTAACCATTCAAGGTCAATCGAAGGGATTGAAACTTAAAGTTGAAGGAGAGAACATCAATGAAAAAGAATACCCACATTGAAAACATGAGGGCCCCCGTCACATTCACAAGTTCCTCGCTCTGCCTTCTCCTTCAAGAAATGGAGGGTTTAGCCGCCTCATCCTCCGAGTCACATCCCTGGGGTGTTTCGCTCGCGAGAAAATGAGAGAAAACAAAGAAAACTGAGCTTGTTCGACAAGCCTCCCAAAATTATAATCAAAGATTTTCAAGATCCTTACAAAGTGTCAAGCTAGGATTATATACCACCAAACCATACAAATTACCAAAATAAAACAAAGCTAAGATATTATTACAGTGGACAAAAATAAGAAATCAACAAATGAGAACAAAGTCAATGTAATTCTGTGTGTCAAGTAAAATTCGCAACCCTTGTGAAATTTTCAGGGGTTTACTGCTTCTTCTCTGCATGCTTCTCATTCTGTCTTATGCTTCTACAGCTCTTAGTTTCAATTGATTTCTTCATGCTCAAGCTGCATCCCTATCTTCAATATTTATAGCCTGTGAAAACTACAAAAACTACTATAAAATTGATCAAAAGCATTGCCAGGTCATCAACGTGCCAACTGGGTCAATTTGGCTGATTACTATGCAAAAAGTGCTCAAAACTCGAACTTTTAAGAGTATGAAACAGTACTATTTGGGCAATAATCACACAATGAGGTTTAATATTTTATATGATGGGAAGGAAATAGGACCAATCATTCCATAGAGGGGCCTTAAGCAAGGAGATCCTCTCTTTCCGTACTTATTCATAATATGTGGGGAAGTCTTGAGTGCTCTAATATGTTATAGGGAAAGGGCATGAGCAATTCATGGATGTAAAATAGCTCGAGGAGCTCCTGTTGTGTCACATCTCTTTTTTGCTAATGATTGTTTCCTATATTTCAGGGCGAATAAAGGGGAGGCGTCAACTATTAAAGAAACAATAAAGGAGTATGGAGATGCATCTGACCAACAAATTAATTGTCAAAAATCCACCATTTCATTTAGTCGGTGTAACTCCTCAAATTATACCCTAGTAGTTTTATGATATGTTTAGGGTATAATAAAAGTCAATTTTGTATTTTTCAAAAATTTAAATACTAAGTATGGAAAAGGGTAAATTGATAAATTACCAATTAAGGACCCAAATGACATAAGATAAAAATGTTATATGTTAAAGTAGAATATTAATAAGTTGATTTTCAAATTAAAGAAAAATGAAGGACTAAATAGCAAGGGCTAAAAGTTTGATCCAAATCTCATAAGACAACAAGTTGTCTTCTAGGAAGGAAATTTCTTACGTTCGCTTCTGAGCCGGGGTATACGACAGGAGAATAAGCCATTTTGGTTGCTTTCTCTTCATTTGCTTTGGATTTCCACTTGTTCAAGTAAGGAAGAGAATAAAAGGAAGCTAGGTTGAAGCTTTCAAGAAATCAAGGTTAGGAAAAGTAAAACCCTAACTCATTTTGTATATTGGGTTTTGTTAGTTTGAATTGGGTTTGGAAGTTCAAGGCATCAAGGTTAGGAAACTATCCTAACTTCCTCCTTGTTATGTTGTGTTAGGAAAACCCTAACTCTTCCATAAATGTGTTTTTTGGTTGGTTTAAGTTGGGTTTTGTGGTTTGTTTTGAATTTGTTTTATTTTGGTTGGAAATTTCCAATGAAAAAGGGCAAAATGCCCCATTTCTGTTCCAGCCCGACGCCTCTCCGCCTAGGCGAAGGAGTGCTCACCTAAGCGAAGTTTTGTTCACCTACGTGAACCTAAGACCATCTTCTAACCCATGTCTGCTCCGCCTAGGTGAAGGGATGCTTCGCCTAGGCGAACTCGTCTTCTTGGTATGCTTTGCTCTTACCTTTTCTTTGTATGTTTTGCTTTCTATTTTTATAAAGCCTAAATGAATGTTATAAATACTAGTATAAAAAGGTTTTAAACACATATAATTGTAGGCCTACTTAAGACCAGATAGTGAATGAATAGGCACGTCTATTTAAAGGTTTCCTAAGACTCCTATCTAGTGAGACAAAGACTTTGTTTCGTAGACAGCATCGTCCGAATTAAGTATACAAGATTCCTGCATAGTTCTACGATTAATTTTGCTTCTCGTGTTACAGCACGCTTGCCTTAAAGTGCTTCTGCGACTTTCTTATATTCAATAATTGCATCTACCTTTGGATACCTATCAGGTTTCAGATCCCTCTCATTCATCAAGCATCAATCTATGTGCAAACATTTATATGATAAGTATTTGAATAATTAACCATAAGAAAACAAAAGCAATCAGCCCTAATGCTAAGGCATATCTCGCTTTACGTCTCATGTTGTACCCCTGCACCTTCCGATATAAACTCATATGTACTCCTACCTGAGATCAACATTCCGATATGCAAATTACTTTATGTATATCAGACCAGGACCACTCAACAAGGGTTATGATATGTTATCTGCTTTCCCACTAAACTTGAAGCTGAAGACGAAGTGTTTCATCCGTGTAGATCAAGAGGTCGCTAGCACATCTTCAGACAATGTAATAACACAACATTAGGAGTCCTTCTAATGTAGGTCCCCGAATTGGTTTTTGTTGTAATAAAATGTAAACGTAATATTTTAGAGATAGTGCAACTTGTGTAAATACAAGTAGTTGTACTTAGGCATATATGTACAAGACAATTTAAGCACCATTATGGTGGTAGTTTCAAAAGTTTATGTCTTCATGAATATATGCTTGAAATGGTACCACTAATGTTAAATTAATAGTTCTCTGTTCTGTGTGACATCCCCTCACTTGACGTGGTTGAGGGAAGGGGCATTACATTTAAAGTGGTATCAAAGCCTAGGTTTAGGCTTTTTGGAAAATTATTAAATAAAAGGCACTTTACATAGTAAATGTCAGCCTAATTCAAATGTTCTCATGGTATCGACTGAACGGACTAATCCCAGACGCCAGAGGAAATGTTCTTGAAAGCCAAACTTATGGACCCTAATCTATCTGTTTCTAGTTCGTCTAACTCAGCTAGAAGTGAACATGTGTCAACCGAAGCGTTGTTAAAAATTTCTCAAGATATGACAAGGGTCTTAGATCGACTCACCACCCTTAGAGCTCCAATTGATTCGGTAAGAAAGCATGGAGTAGAAGAATTCCATGGTACAAGCTCTGGCGAGTCCGGAGCAAAGCCAGTTTTGGCTTCAGAAACTACAAAGGGCTCTGACGGCGGAATGTCCCTCTCGAACATAATGGGCTAAATGTGGTCTCACTTTGCAAGGTGCATCTTATTATCAGGAAGTTAGTTTTAAGAAACTAATTACTCGAATTCTACTTCATGGAACTTCTTTGTCCTAGAATTTTAGACAAAGTATGTCACCGATGATTACAGAGAGACCAAGTGAAAGTAATTCTTGAATCTAAAATAGGGGAAAATGATAATGGTGAAATATGAGAAAGAGTTTAGCCACCTTAGTAAGTATGCACCAGAACCAATTTTTACTGAAACTTTTCAATGTAGACAGTTTAAAGGAGTCTATAAAAAGGTACCTCATAGCTGTTATATCATTACATGTGGTGAATTTCTACTAGCTGGTGCAAGCGACTATGAAAATTGAGAAATCTAAAATGATGAGTCAAGAAAGCAAAACAGAGAGAAAGTTCTCTTGGGGTAGTCCCTCCTCAGGTAAAAGAACTAGAGAGCCTCAAGTTGAATCAATATATAGTTCGACTACTAGAGGTAGAAGGCAAGGACCTACCATGACATCGGGTTTTGGTAGAGGCAATTCAACCGAACAAGAAGAAAGAATTGAATGCCCCCACTGCCACAATCATTATCCTGGAACTTGCAAATGGATAATCGGGGGTTGTTTCCGATGTGGAAGCACAGACCACCTTATAGTGAACTATCCACAAGGATCTGGGAGTTTTAGAAATCCTCAAGAAAGTAGCAAAGGAGGATCCAGTGTACCTCCACTGACTCGTGATGTGTAAAGGCGCAGGTAGTTCAGTATAAAGATAAGAAGTATCAGACGTAAAGAGTAAATCGCCCTACTACTACATCCCTAGCTTGAGCCTTTGCTATGAGAGCTCGCGAAGATCTGGATGCACCAAGGGTTATCACGGGTAATTTCACTCTCTATGACACTGAAATGCATACTTTGGTAGATCTAGGTTCTACACATCCTTATATATGCATTGAACAATTGAGTGATAAATCGCCATCAAGTAGTAGCCTTTAACATATGACATGCGAGCGCCAGTCCCCGGTATAGTGTTAAAGTCAACGAAAGTGTATAAGAATTGTCTCTAGTGGATCCATGATAGAGAGTTCTCTGGCTGATCTAATCGGTACGTCTTTTCAATGAATTGAATTTTGATATCGGGACGGATCGTCGTTCCAATGTGCTATAATTGATTGTGATAAGAAAATAGTAAAGGCTTTAAATGTTCAATTCGGCTGAGGTAATCGCATACGGCATCCGATCCGATTAGTGTCAAATATAATTTGCCATGCAAGCCCAACGCTTTTCTAGAAAAGGTTACTAACCTTAGCCTCGCGCGACTCTAAGAGGGGACAGTAACCAAAGATATTCAAATGATAAAGGAATTTTCTGATGTGTTTCCCGAGGAATTACCGGGTTTACCACCCAAAAGAGAAGTAGATTTAGCTATTGAAGTTTTACATGGAATAACTCCAATTTCTAGGGCACCTTACCGTATGGCTTCGAATGAACTAAAAGGGTTGAAGACTCAACTACAAGAACTATTGGATAAGGGATTCGCCCGACCTAATGTTTCACCGCGGGGTGTGTCGATTTTGTTTGTAAAAAGAAAGATGTCATCCGACGTGCATCGACATAAAATAACACAGTGAAAATAACATTCATTGTCGAATAGAAGATCTTTTTATCGCTTGAAAGGATGAAAGTGTCTTCAAAGATGTAATCACACCCAATATCAACTCGAAAGTGAAAAATGCCGATGCCTCGAAAATGCCTTTTAGAACTCCAATATGGTCACATGAGCTTCAGTAATGCCATTTGGGCCGACTTCAATGCAATCGACCGCACTGCGGATTCTGATGAATAGAGATCAACCCTTATTTGACTAATTTGTGGGTATTCATAGATGACATCTTGGTGTATTCTAAGGATGTACAAGAACATGAAACAACATTCGAGGATAGTGTCAAGGATCCCGAGAAAAAGTTGCTCGTGTTAAGTAAGTGTGATTTTCGCTTAAGGAAGTGTCATTCGTCATATTGTGTCCATAGAGGGTATTAGAGTTGACCTTAATAAGATCAAGCGATTGTGGAATTGGAAACCGCCTTTAAAATGTTACAAGGTAGAAGTTTCTTAGGTTTAATCGATATCGATGGTTTGTAAAGGATTCTCCGTCATAGCTCTACACTTACTAAGTTACTCCTAAAGGGTGAAGTTTTGAATGGGATGACAAATAATCAAGTTTTGATTAATTAAAGAAAATATCGGTTGAAGACTCAAGGTTAACCTCCAAATTTACTTCGTAGAGAATATGCCATGTATACTGATGCTTCAAGAATTGGTTTGGGATGTGTATTGATGCAAGATGGAAAAATGGTGGCATATGCCTCAAGACAATTGAAACCGCATGAATAGAATTATCTCACACATGATCTAGAATTAGCAGCGGTAGTGTTAACTTTGAAAATATGGTGACACTACTTATATGGTAAAAAGTACAATATTTACAAATCATAAGAGTCTTAAGTATCTGTTAACTCATAAGGAACTGAATTTGAGGCAACGTCGGTGGTTAGGGTTGTTCAAAGACTATGATTGTATAATTGATTACCACTTAGGAAAAGCTAATGTAGTGGTGGATAAGTAGAAGAATAATTTATGTTTTGTCCCTGAAGCATTGTGCATGGAGATTTACATCTGATGGAACCTTGTTAGCTCAATTAAGAGTTATCCCTTATTTGAGGTAGATGATGATTGATACTAAAAATGATATCAAGTTACAACAAAGGGTACAATTAGTCAGAAATGGAGACAAGACTGACTATTCTATAAAAGAAGATGGAGGTTTATTTTACAAGAATAGATTATGTGTACCGAATGTCCAGGAATTGAAAAGGAAATTAATAAATGAAAGCCACAATACCGTATTCACCATGCATCCTAGAGGTAACAAGATTTGAAACAATACTATTGGTAGCGAGGGATGAAAAAGGATATAGCAGAGTATGTATCCAAATGTCTGACTTATCAGCAAGTAAAAGTTGAATATCAAATAACGTTCGGCCTGTTAAATCCCATCCCAATTCCACAATGGAAGTGGGACAATACTACTATGGATTTTGTGTCTGGTTTTTCCCTCACTTAAAAGAAACATGATTCAGTTTGGGTAATCGTTGACGGACTTACAAAGTCTGCTCACTTCTTACCAGTCCGGCTGGAATATTCCATGGATTAGTTAGTGGAGATGTATGTGAGTGAGATTGTTCCGTTACATGGCATTCCACTGTCAATAGTGTCTGCCCATGATCCACAGTTTATGTTAAGGTTTTGGAAAGAATTATAGTCAGCCTTTGGTACTCAACTGATTGTTTAAACAACCTTCCATCCACAAACATATGGACAATCTGAAAAAGTGATTCAAGTGTTAGAGGACATGCTTCGGTTGTGTGTGCTGATTTTCCTGGGTTAGATATGTATTCCTTTATGAATTTGCTTATAACAACAGCTTATCGCCCAAAGATTGCATGACCCCTGGCGAAGCTTCAGATGACAGAAAATGTATGTGACACCCCAACCCGGCACCTCAGCCAGAGTGGTGTCACGAAACCGTATACTTTAAACCCGATTAATCGAAAGCAGCTTCTAAAACATTCCTTAAAATATAATCATATAATTTAACATATATTACAAAACCATACTATCATACCCCACTATTTGAGGCGTTCAAAATATCACTTACATATTATTTACAAATATTTGTCGTTGTACCAAAAAGTTTATATACAACATATTGTTCAGAGTAACACGTTAAATAGAAACACTGCATGTAAGCACCTATCGCTGAGATAGGCCTTGATGTTGATGTGGAATGTCCTATTCTCTAGCCGCCTCCTCGATACCTACACGGATAAACACTCGTGTTAAGCATAAAGCTTAGTGAGGATCCTTATGCATGGATGACTACTAACCATGATCAACACATTCTAATACTCATGCAACTTGCTATGCATATATATATATATATATATATATAAACTTGTAAGTTACAATAATTCATGAACTTACCACAATTAAATAATTTAATTCATTATGTTAATCTCATGTGCTATGCTAACTTTCTGTGCTTTGTCTATCGAATACCATATTGTTTTAGTCATAGTATTAATGACTATTCAGGTATTTTATATTTCCATTATATTTTACAAATTACTTCCAATGTTTATGATTCATATTTCATTTATCAATATCATTTTATCTATTTTTACATGTTTCATTTATCAATATTGCTTTATCTTTTTTTACATGTTTCATGCATGCATATTCATGCTTGCATATTCCAAAGAAGTGGATACGAGAAAGAACTGTCTGTACCCGAGGGTACTATCACTAGTAATGGTACAAATGATCTCTATCTCAGATTTCATCGTATGACCAACAATGTAATGACCAAACGGTCTATGTCATCAACCCAAACAGCCAACTGAGTATCCGTATGTCATGAAGAATCGTATTCCTAATAGGCATGCTCATATATCCATCTACCTACCATGCATTAACCTGGCTTTTATTACGCTTTTTGGTAGTACATATCCCATATACATGAATAATTATTGCTACCATGTGTTTTGCATAAGGAGATATTCACTATCCATTATTCTCATCTTCATAAAGAGTACTTAAGCATATCTCTTTATCATCATATGAATGTATTCTATGCTTTATATAGAAATTATACATGTATTCTATTTTCTTCAAATGGCTATAATTCATGTCCTTTATTATTTCATTCTATTTATTTCATATTATTTAGCATTAAATCATATAACTTTTAGGTCAATTTCTTTATCTCACTTAGCTAAGTTATACTGACTTATTTTCATACAAAATCATCTCCATTAATACTTTGGGAGTATATAAGAGACATTTAGACAAAATCCTATAGAAAAGGGCATGAAAATCATTTCCCAAAACAAGGTCTGACTTCACTTATTTTCTAGGTACAATGAGTTTGAAATCTCAACATGATTCCTTCATGCACATTGTTCCTCTATGAATCTATTTTATCGTAAATCGAATCACTCCAGCTTGAATCATCTAAAACTGTTATAGATGAATGCCAAACTCGGTATGTTTGCCCAACTTACATTGGTAATCGACAGAGACCCACTTCAAGGGTTTTAACTCATAATTTGGACACTAGCCTTCCTACTCATTTGAAACTAAAGTATAAGGGTTCTTCTCAAACGTAATCCAATTTGAAGCACCAAAACTCAAGATAGGTCCTAAACAACTCGACTCACTGCTTTCAAACATAACAGAATCGGTCTTTAGACCCAAATTCATGTCCTGTCATTATCACTTTAGGCTCTCCTTGGAAAATGTAATGTGTCTCAGTTTCTCCAACTGGAATTTCCTAAATTGGAGTACTCTAGGCCAATTTATGGGTAAATAATTCACTTAGGGTTTTAGGGAAATTTTGATAGCATCTCTCCTAAATCCCAACATTTCCTTTCTACTAAATGTAAACCCCCACATGTCTAAATATCAATAATCGTTCAATTAGTTTTACCTATTAAACCAAAGTATAAGAATGATAAATATAAAAATGGTTACATAAATGATAGAAATAAACGCGTAGTTAAAATAACATTAAAATGAATCGAACACGAAAAACCTTAAAGTAGTCCTATAGACTGAATTGAGAGTGTAGTGGCAAAACTGTAATTTTGAAGAAAAACCCAAAATGCCCAATGAACAGTAAAAATCGGGGCTACTAGGTTTAAAACCCTTTTTCACTCCATTTCTCTTATTTTTCTTTGACTTCACTCTCACCCCACACCCTTTGGAACCCTAGAAATCGGTAGAGATGAAGAAGGAAGGGCGAATTTGAGATCAAAGCTCAAGATCCCCATACAAACCAAGGATTAAAGGTAGGGGTTTTCTCCCATTCACTTACATTGAGGCTAGGGTATGTATATATGTACGTTTTGGGGCTATAAATGCTATATTTCTGGGTGTTCTGAAACCATTCTCTTTCTGTACGTGAGAATGAGGAATTTATTCTTAAATGTGTTCTTTGGGGATTGATTTCTAACTCCTAGTGATTTGTGTGAGTAGTGAAACAACGTGGGTATGATCTCTTGTATTTTCTAACTATTTCTTGAATTGTTTTATGATTGTTTGTGGATTCTTAGAAGTTTTTCCAGAATTGGAGATATATGGAATGATTGGTTGTAAGATTGATGGTTGGTAACAAATTTTCGGTATGGCGTATCGAGGAATCAAAGGGGGGGATTCAACTATAATATGGGAGTCACATACTGTAGGATCAAATATATGGTGGTGGATTCTTATATAGTTGGGGGATTCTAATATAGTATGAGTGATTTTAATATAGTATGGGGGGATTATTATATAGTATGGGATTTTTACGTAACATGGACGATTTTTATTTAGTATGGGGGATTCTACTATAGTGATCACTGCCAGATTCCGACTCAATCGGACATGTTTCCATTTAAAAAGAAAAAGAAATTTCTTCGATTTCGACTCACTCGGGAATGATTTCTTTATAGGGATTCTTATATAACATGAGGAATTCTTATATAGTATGGGGGATTCTAACATAGTATGAGGGATTTTATATAAATACGGGATTCTTATATAGTACGTAGGATTCTAATATAGTATAAGATTATTATATGGTATGGGGATCATATAACATGGGAGATTCTTATATATTATGGGGGATTCCCATATAATATGGGTGATTTTGGTATGGTGACTTGTTATGAGATTGATTGTTGGTAGGATAAATTTATGATATAGTGATTGGAAATTAAAAGGAGATGAGAGGTTCCTTGTAAGAATGCTCAACCTATGCTCAAGAGGTTCCTTGTAAGGATGCTTGAGAAACATTACTATGATGAATGAGAGGTTCCTTGTAAGGATGCTCAACCTATGCTCAAGAGGTTCCTTGTAAGGATGCTTGAGAAAACTATTATGATGAATGAGAGGTTCCTTGTAAGGATGCTCAACCTATGCTCAAGAGGTTCCTTGTAAGGATGCTTGAGAAACCCTATTATGATGAATGAGAGGTTCCTTGTAAGGATGCTCAAACTATGCTTAAGAGGTTCCTGGTAAGGATGCTTGAGAAAACTACTATGATGAATGAGAGGTTCCTTGTAGCTGACGCTTCAACCTATGCTCAAGAGGTTCTTTGTGATGCTTCGAGAAACCCTACTATGATGAATTATGTTCCTTGTAAGGATGTTCAGAAAACCACTATGATGAATGAGAGGTCTTGTATGATGCTCAACCTATGCCTGCGAGGTCTCTTTGTAAGGATGCTCTTTGAAACCTTACTATGATGAATGAGAGGTTCTTCAGAAGGATGCTTGAGAAAACTACTATGATGAATGAGAGAGGTTCCTCAGAAGGATGCTTCGAGAAAAACTACTATGATGAATGAGAGGTTCCTTGTAAGGATGCTCAACCTATGCTCAAGAGGTTCACAATAAGGATGTTTGAGAAACAAAATAACGCGATAGGAGTGGAGGTTACTGTTTAGTATGCCACTTGCCAATATAACGGTTGGAAATAGTATTTGGTGAAACTGTTTATAATCCTGTTTAAGCGTTGTTTAAGTGTACATTTAATTTTGTGTTTTCATATAAACTTGAGATCTGTTTGCAATGTCATTGTTTTATGCAAAATTGTACACCTATGATATGTTATAAAAACGACCGGGACCGGCTTCATACTTTCTAAACCTTGTCTGAGCCTGGGAGGGCCTTCCTACAGAGCTCTGTGTCACCCCTTACTTACATCCCTTTCGACATTTTACCCTTATGAGGTGGTGGATCGAGGAACCTACAAGATCGAGGCCCCCACCCGAGGGGAACAACTCGAGGAGAACATGTAGAGCTACTGCTTTTGTACTATACTAGGAGAAATTATTTTGAAATCATGTAAAGTCTAGTATTTTGTTATTCCAATACAAGTATCATACTTAATTCTTTGGAAATGTAAATGCCATCAGTTGGGCATATTCTTTGCATGGCTACGCTATTGTCTTCGGTTATTATCGGTATTGCAATACTAAGAATGGAAATCAGATAATATTGTAAATATTTTATGGATAAACGGGCCCAATGTGGGTGATGTATTATAATCAGACAGTTGCGTTTCAGCAGAGTTCCCTAACGCTGAGACTCGCTCCGAATTTTGTTAAATTAAGGACCCCCGGTCATTTATGGATTTTATTAGTGGTCACATGGTGTAAATGGTTGTTAGTATGTAATGACGTCCCAAGGGGGTATTTGGGGTGTTACATTAAAACTCCTCAATTAAGGACCACAAACCAAATAACAATTACCAACAAAACAAACCATAATGAATTGATATTCAAGGGAGTCCCGTACTTATTTCTTGGTCACCCAAAGCTCTAACTCTCATTTCCTTCTTCACTTCTCTTCTTGCTCCTTTGCTACAAACCTTGCGATGTTAGAAGCAAAATGGTAAGGAACCAACCCTAGCAAGGACCGGTTTTTCTTCCCCATTTTCTTCCTCTTTCTCTTTTCTTTTTTTCCTTTTTCCTCCATTTTTTTCCCTATCCGGCCATACCCATGGGAATAAGGTTTCTCTTGTGAAACCCCGAGAAAATCCTATTTTTCTCAAATGGTAAATGGTACTCTGATCAAAACCTAATTATTCTAGATCTCGATGATGAAACGAATCTCACCTTTTTAATCGTCTCAAATCTAAATACCATGTCGACTCACACTCGAGATACCGAAATTTTCACGCCGAGGCAATCTGGATAAGAAGGATACTTGATACATTTTGAGCTACCAAGAGTGCCACGTGTCACGCGCAGAATTTATCAAACATGAGCTCAAGTGTGAGCCATGGGTGGACACATGACATCATGCCATTGTAGTGGAAATCCAAAGAGTGCTGACAAGAGGATAAGGCAGATCCTCTCAACCAATGTATAAGGATACGCGGCACAGGCGACAGCCCTTCGACCTGCTCTCTCCCAACCGGATTGATGAGAAAAGTATAAAATTTATAAAAATAAGCGAGAGAGAAAGGAAAGGATTTTGCAGAGAGGCTCCAACTTCTCTCTAAATTTCTCAACGATCGGACCACGCTTCCGTGGAGGCAAGAAGCAGCTGCCTCACCAAGCGCTATGCATGGGTATCGGTTTCAGGAGTTTGACAACCTTACTCGGTTCATTTTTCGGGCCAAGAGTCTTGTTAATGGTTTGGGTGGAGGCCGTATGGCCAGCTCTGCCTGGCCCCAAGAAATGCCGAAATTTAGGATCGTTTTCAAAGGCGGTCCTGGATAGATTTACTGACTGTTATTAGTCCATATGCGTTGTTTGTGTGTAAATTGTGGTTTGCGTTGTCGGGCCTAAATGGCTATGGATTTCGCCCAAATAAAGTGGAACCGAGAGCCGAGGAGGGTCATTCCACGGACGTACCCACGCACTGTTTTTAGGACTATTAAAAACAGTCCCGGTTTGCTTGGTTGGACCAAAAACGTCCATGTGTTATTTGCATAAAATTTGCTTAAAATGAATGGCTTGATTTGTGTGGAAAATAATATGTTATTGCATGGAATTAAATGTGTTAACATGATATTTGAATTATATAAAATATAATTGTGTGTAAGCCATTGGAATTAAATTGTTAATTAGCCCATGTGAGCTAATTTTGATGTTATTGCCATGAATAAATAACATGTGGTATGTATGTGAATTTTGTCGATTTATGCATGATGATGTATTGGCATGTGTTGCATGAAAATGGCATAATGCATTTATAATCAGCAACTTCTGGGATCACGTAGTGTGAGTGCATGACACATAAAAGAAAAACGAAAAGTGACAGGAAAGGAATTTCTGTTGAAGATTTTCTCCAAGAATTGCTCAAGAGTTGTCCAACAAGCCATCTCGAGGTCGACCCATGACTGCTTGAAAATTACCCAAGAATTCATCTCGAGGTTTGTCCTAATAGATTTTACCGAACTCTCTAGTGATGTTCGAGAACAAAACCTTTTGTTTTGAAAACAATGTTTTCTCATACTTGGCTTAGTCATGCGTGAGGAAGTTAGTGAGGGCTCGAGAAGTGGGAAGGGTGAGTGCATTCTCATCCATATCATAAAATATTCAAATGAGACATGTATTTACTCAATGTGTTCAGGTTTAATCATTGCATGTGCACTTAGGTCAGAGGAACCTAAGGGAGGAGATTATTACTATCAGTACTTGTCATAATCTTATCGAGGGAATATTATTTCAGTACAGGAGTGTTCAAAGAAGATTCACTCTCATTAGAAGTCATGAGAAGAAAGCCGATATGTACTTTTTGAGGATATGTTTGTAAACACGATAAAATCCTTAATTTTGAAACATGTTGTATTAAGAGTGATGTATAACTCTTGAAAAATATGGTAATATAGTTGATGATATTTTTGGTGAGTATTGATGTATAGGCTAAAGTGGCCAATTTTACTCATGTATGAATCTCATGATATGAGACACTGTGCTTCACTGCCGACGGTTGTCAATCTGACCCCTGGATTTGTGGCGTCACATCTCTAATTAACTTGATGTTTCTAAAGTGTTCTAGAATGGGGCAAGTGTCCCATTCCCATTTCACTCCCATTTTCTTATTTGGTTCCCTTCCCCCCGAAACCCCATAACATATAATTCATTTGTCTATCTCAACATTCACCCACATTCTTCATAATTTATTCCCACTATGTTCTCACTTGACAAAATTATCATTCTACCCTTTGTCTTTGAAATTAATTCCATTTATGCCTTTTTTTTTTTTTTGCATTAATAATCCTTTAATTATGCATTAAACTACTAGGGTTAACTTCGGGGTGTTACAATGTAGAAACCCTGTATGCTGGACATACCTGAACGAGCATAAAGTAATTGGACCTGATATAGTGAAAGAGACGTAAGAAAGTTCAGTCATTCGAAGAAAGGTTAAAGTTGTCATATGGGATAAAGTCGTATGCAGATCCGGAAGAAAAGACATAGAATACAGCCTGATAAGGTTTTCTTGAAAGGATCACCAAAGGATAAGATGATTCAGTTCGAAAGAAAGGAAAACTAAGTCCAAGGTTTATCGAACCTTATGAGATCTTAGAAAGAATTGGACAAGTAGCTTATCGTTGGCTCTCCCTTCGGAGCTTGCCAAATTACATAATGTATTCCATGTCTCAATGCTTCGAAAATACTGTTATGATGAATCACACATTTTGCCAGTACAAGATGTACAAGTGTAATCAGACTTCACTTATGATGAAGAACCAAAGGCCATTCTAACTCGTGAAGTAAAACAATTGAGGAATAAACAAGTTCCTTTGGTAAAGGTGCTTTGGCAACACCACGGTATGGAAGAAGCAACTTGGAAGCCGGAATCAACAATGAGGGCACAGTATCCGCAACTCTTCAATAAAGGTATGAATTTCGATGACGAAATCCTTTTAAAGAGGGAAGAACTGTAACACCCCAAATTATACTCTAATAGTTTTATTATATGTTTATGGTATAATAAAAGTCAAATTTGTATTTTTTGAAAATTTAAATGCTAAGTGTGGAAAATGGTAAACTGGTAAATTACTAATTAAGGACCCAAAGGACATAAAATAAAAAGGTTATATGTTAAAGTAGAATATTAATAAGTTGATTTTCAAATTGAAGAAAGAGGAATGAATAAATAGCAAGGGCTAAAAGTTTGATCCAAGTCCCATAAGATAACAAGTTGTCTTTTAGGAAGGGAAATTTCCCCATTTGTTTGACTTAGAGCTAAGCCATACGGTTTGTGGGAGAATAAGTCATTTTGGTTGTTTTCTCTTCATTTGCTTTGAAGTTCTACTTGTTCAAGTAAGGAAGAGAAGAAAAGGAAGTTAGGTTGAAGCTTTCAAGAAATCAAAGTTAGGAAAAGTAAAACCCTAACTTGTTTTGTATATTGCGTTTTGTTAGTTTGAATTGGATTTGGAAGTTCAAGGCATCAAGGTTAGGAAACTATCCTAACTTCCTCCTTGTTATGTTGTGTTAGGAAAACCCCAACTCTTCCATAAATGTGTTTTTTGGTTGGTTTGAGTTGGGTTTTATGGTTTGTTTTGAATTTGTTTTGTTTTGGTTGAAAATTTATGGTGAAAAAGGGTAAAACGTCCCATTTATGTTCCAGCCCAATGCCTCTCCACTTAAGCAAATGAGTGCTCACCTAGGCGAAGGTTTGTTCGCCTACGAGAACCCAAGACCATCTTCTCTCGACCTTACATGTCCTGCCTCCGCTTAGGGCGAAAGGGATGTTTTCGCCTAGGCAAACCACTTGCCTCAAAGGAACCCGCTCTTCGCGTGCTTTGCTCTTACCTTTTCTTTATCTGTTTTGCTTTTTGTTTTTATAAAGCCTAAACAAATGTTATAAATACTAAGATAAAAGCTTTGAAAAACACATATAATTGTAGCCCGCTTTAAGATCTGATAAAGGAATGAATAGCACGCTCGCTTAGTGCTTCAAAGACTTCGCCTAGTGCGACGACACTTCTATTTCGTGTGACATGCAAGTTTGAATCGTAAGTACGACACTGCATGCTGTTACGGCTAATTTTGTTCTTGGCGTCAGCACGTCTGCTCAAAGGTTTCTAAGACTGCTCGCGATCGCATCGCACTTCGTGCACCTATTGTGTCAAGGCCCTCTCATTCATTGTTAATGTGTAACGTCCCTCATGCCTGGGTGTTCAAGTGCAAACACCAAACATGTACAGCGTCTCATGCCTGGTGCTCATGTACCACTAAATCTCAGAAATGGCCCCCATTTCAGGTGCTCTAATACCACTAACTTGTTATGCCTTTTTTTTCCATTTATAACTTGTGACGCCCCCAACATGGGGTACTTTGATACCACTTAACTTGTAACTATCTTTTACTTTTTACCATATCATTAATTTGTTCATTCATGTACTGTTAAACATTTAACTTGAAATATATTTTGTAGCAATAGATTACAAAATATATTCAAAACTCCATAAATGGGAGTGTTCAACATACACAAATTTTTTTCATTGCTTACAAAAGCAAAACATATACAAAAAATAGACCAAAAGGTCTTCAATGGGCACCTAGTAGTGTGTGTCAGCCTTTGGTTGCCGATGCGAATGTCCTGACTTTCGCTCCTACTCTCCCGATTCATACGGATGAAACACCTTTTGCATGTTTATAGCTTAGCTGGAATAATACCAGGATGACCTCTAATAAGGGTCATCACACTTTAGACAACTGCATTTAACTTTAACATTCATTTACATATGCACATGCTTATTCATGTTTTGAACATATCATTTAGCTTCTACATATATCATACTTATTCGTCTTATCATATTTCATTTACATTTTTGCTTCTTGTACTTATCACTGTATACGTATCATCACATAGCAATGTTATGCTTCTCATATCATGTCATGTCCTTTGCATATTCTTGTCATTTATCTTATGTTTCATGCCTGCAAATACCTTAGAAGTGAATACGAGAACTATAAGGACCCGAATGTATATAACTATCAGACGAAAGACAATGAACTATAAGGATCTGAAGGTGTTGTTATCATTGTACGAGACAATGACCATCTATGGGCGCCAAAGGCGCCTGTAGAATGACCCAAACGAGGCCAACTCGATCGCACGCCACGCACTGTTTCCCCATTGCAGACGCCCATCTATCCCTACTAAGTTCTAAGTGCATAACTGCTTCTTTATTTCATTTACAATATATATCCCATATCCCCGAATAACTATTGTTATCTGGTAATCATATGCGATATTTTCTTATCATTTCCACATGCTTCTTTATTCTTGTATTATTTAGACATTTACACGTTTTTCTATATACCTTTATTACACATTTATCTTTTCACAAATAAAACTACATTTAAACACACGAACAAATGAGGGCAAGAACCAATGTTTGCCTATCGACTAGAGGCGAGGTACATAACATTTTTCATATAATTTCTATACTTGTACGAACCCTTTCATTCACTTATTAGGATTCTTATTAATCCAATGGATGATTGTTAGACTTAACGAAAAAGAGCAACAAAAACAAAGCTTACAAGTACGCCTAGGCGAAGAGGTTCGCCTAAGCTGAGCATTGCTACATCTAGGCAGACCAGAAAATACCAAAAAACCCTGTCTTAGGTCTGCTTAGGTGAAGGAGCCTCCGCTTAAGCAGAGCTCTAAGCCTAGGCGTGGACTCCTATGCCTATGCGTAGGGGTGTCGAGTAGAACAGAAATGACCAGTTTTGGCCATTTTCACCGAAAATTTCCTTCTAAACCACAACCAACTCAATAAAAGACACATTTATAAACCATAGAACTCATCTATACCCACTAACAATATTTCTAATGATATTTTTCTTTCACTACTTTTACAAAGTGGGATTTCCATACTAATCTATACAAACCCATACATTCCATACATGATTTCCATACAAATCTATACTATAGTTTCCATACCTTTGCTTTTCTTGCACTTCTCTTCTTCTTTTCTTCCTTCTTCCTTCTTCCTTCTTCTTCTTCTTTCTCTTTCTTCTTCTCTCTTTCTCTCTTCAAACCGTAAGCCCTAACCCAAAATAAACCAAAAATGAGATTTTTGGTCTTATCCACCTTTTTAATATTAAGGCCATGTTTGGTCAACCCTATTTTTGCATTCTTTTCCCATTTTTGTTATTTGGTCCTTCATCTCTCCTCTCTTTGCAAATCAAGTTATTCATATTTTCACTTTAGCCTATACTCTTCTTATCATATGACCTTTGGGTCTAAAATTGGTAAATTACTAATTTACCCTTGACCCTTAGATTAATTCCGAATTTTGCTTATTTTATTTTTAGCATTATTTTATTCCGAAAAAATATACATTTACTTTTATTATACCCAAAACATGTTATAAAACTGTTAGGGTATAATTTGGGGTGTTACAACTGGTTTATGCAGACAAACATTTATATGATAAATATCTGAATAATGAATCATAAGAAAACAAAAGCAATCAACTTTGATGCTAAGGCATATCTCGGGCTTATAGTCCTCAGAGTGTACCTACGTACCTCGATATAAAACTTCGTTATACCCTACTGAGATCGAACATTCTGATATGCAAATTACTTTACATGTATACTATAATTGAAGACAACCACAAGTGGTTATATATGTTATCTGTTTTCCCACTAAGGTTGAAGCTTAGCACATGTGTTCCATCCGTGTAGGTACTAAAGAGGTCGCTAGGGACATCTCGCCCTTACTAGGGCCAACACAACATTAGGAGTCCTTCTGATGTAGGTCCTTGAATTGGTTTTTGTTGTAAAAATGTAAATGTAATATTTTAGAGATAGTGCAACTTGTGTAAATACAAGTAGTTGTACTCAAGCAAATATGTATTGGACAATTTAAACTCCACTATGGTGGTAGTTTCAAAAGTTTATGTCTTCATGAATATATGCTTGAAATGAGCCCACTAATGTCAGGTCAATAGTTCTATCTTCTGTGTGACGTCCTCTCACTTGACGCGGTCGGAAGAAGGGGCTTTATAGTCAGAATGTGCATGAGTCAATCAGGGAGGCAATTTGTTCATTGTTGGAAGTCTTAAGCACCCTAGACCATGGATCCTACCATCTATTATTGGTAGAAGCATAAAGAAGGCACTGGGATTTGTGAAGGATAAAGTGTGGAATAAACTCACCAATTAGGGTATACGGAAGCTCTCACGTGTTGGTAAGGAGGTGATATTAAAAACAGTAGCGCAAGCCATTCCAAACTACACTATGTCATATTTTATTCTACCTAGGGGGCTTTGTCATGATATGGAATCAATGTTCAGTAAGTTCTGGTGGAGAAATACGATGAAGGAAGAGAAAGGCATATATTGGTGGCTGAGTTGGGATCGTCTATCTAGGCCAAAGAAGGTATTAGGGATAGGATTCAAATGTTTACATGACTTTAACCTCTCATTGCTAAGTGACAGATGCCAAATAGGTGTATAAATTCATATTAAAATGTAGGCCCGTACGCGCAAGTATACGCATCGAGTTTACTTAGTATAATGGCTAGTCAAGTGTTGTCCCACAAGAAGAAGTGTGTTGATTATTGAATTAACGCTTTAAATATTATCTAGACCTAAAATCGTACTGAATCTCGATTATCAGAAAGAAAAACTAATCCTAAGTTGTTTGTTAAACCAATTGATGAAAACTAGGGTTTTTCCTTCACCTGCCACACTCAATGGATTTCAACTTAAATAAATTATTCATTTAGTATACTAATAGATTCATACTGGTGAGTTGATCATGCCTACAAGATATTCTCTCTTGAGAAACATCTGCTTATCTCGCTAGTATGATGTATTGCATCTTTGCCTTAACCCTGGACTTCGAAATGCTTAAATGTTTAAAACCTAAATGCCACACTTGGAATCAAAATATCTCTATTCACTGATTGACCAAATGTTGTTCTATTCATATCCCTGGGGTCCTCATCCCTCAATCTTAGATTCCTAACAAAAACATGCCAATGCTGACCAAACACTACCATGTAGATAAGGTGTAGAAATAGAGCAAGTCAAGATGAAATAAATGCATATACTGAATGAAAACAAAATTAATACTTAATCCATTCGCGCGTAGCAAGGCTACATCAAAACCTTATAAATAAAACTAGAACATAGTATAAGTCGATACAACCATAGGAATCAAGATCATCGAATGTTAAGAGAAGGGAATTAAGAAACTAGGATGCACACGGTGTCTCAATTCAAGCACTTCGTTGTCTCCTTCTTACGATTGTTAACCTCCGTACTCTCGTACCCTTGCCTCTTCTTTGACTACCCCCTTTCATGAACTCCTAGATCATCTAATTATAACCCCTCTTAAAGTTTCGTCCAGAATCACACGTGATGGGCTAGGCTTTCCTTGTTCGATGTAGTGGTTACATCTTCCTGTAGCTGGGTGACTCAAGCAGATGTCAAAGCCACCTCTTCCGACATTGCAACTGCTCAGCTTGTCAGGTGGCGCCCAACTCAGATAGGATGTCAAGTGAGGGTCACTTTTTTTTTTTTTTTCACGTATATATTTTGCTGGTTCCATTCATATAATGTTAAACAATTAACTTGTATTATATTCCTGTGAAAGGCCGGATTACAAAATATATATATTAGTCTACATATATAAGCTGCTCAACATCTATAATATTTACATTGGTTTACAAACTTCCATATACAAAATGTAATCTAAAGGTCTTCCAAAGGCACCTATCACGTGGGTGACCTCACCGCCGATGTGGATGGCCCGGTCCTCCGGTCTCCTTTCAGACTCACACCTGATTGAACACTGCGCTTGCTTTACGCCAGTGGGAATTAATACACATGGATGACCTCATTAAGGTCACCACACTTCTATACAAATGCATATAACACATATTAGCGCTAAGGTGTCTTTATAAATTTCATATATATACTTATCATAACTTGGGCTTCCATTTCTTTATCATCATCCATATACTTTCATGTCATCTTGTATTTTACTTCGTTTTGTAATCGTAGATACTATCATCACATAGCAAAGGCTATGCTTCTCATATTCTCTCATATATTCTCTATATTTCCTTTTCAGACATACTTGTCATTTCTTTATGTTTCACGCTCGTAGATAAACCTGTGGTTGATAAGAAACCATGAGGGCCCGATATGCTCAGATCTACCTGTATGAAACAAAGGGTCCATGAGGGCCCGATATATGCTTATATTCAATCAGACGTAAACAAAGGGTCCATGAGGGCCCGAAGGCGCCTGATATAATATACCCGATCGTATCATCACGTACGAGACAAAGGACTCATTCCATGAGGGCCCGGAGTAGCGCTGCGGTGACCCTTTCTGGCCACCGTGTGATTCAAACAGATCATGTCATCGACCCAAACTGGGCCTCGATATCAGAACTTGTATGCCGATACTTATTTTTCTCCTATCAGGCATGCCCATCTATCCCTCTCTACCACGTCTAAGGCATAATCAATGTGTATTTTAGCGCCCGTATATATCTCATATCTCGAATAATTATCACATTCCCAGAATCATATGTGATATATATATACAATCATTTATTCATATTCATTTTCATATCTCATTACATGCATAATTAAATATGTTTACCATGTATGCCATTTAGCTATTTGGCGAATTCATACAAAATTTATAAAATGAATAACTATGGTACTTATAGTGCCTACTGTTTTTCATGTTTCTAGAGCTAATATGAGTTCCCCATTTTATCAAGTTGTCTATTAATGGATTCTGACTCCAATGGGGCTTTCCATAGAGTCCAAGAATTCGACCTGAGTTCTGAATAAGGAGATATGACTCCGTTGGAGGTCATACGTAGGCAAATCGATGAGCCGACCTGGATTGACGAGTTGACCCGAAGTGACGAGCCCATCTATCACCTCTGGCCAGACATATGAATGTATTCTTGACTCCAATGGCTTCATAGAGTCCATGTAACACCGAATCGAGTTCGACGGCTGAGATATGACCTTCCGTTGGAGGTCATGCGAGCCGGCCTGACGGCCGACTCGGATCGACGAGCTGCACCGGCGACGAGCTCAGTATAACACCTTGGTCTGACATTTAATATCTCCTTAGGCATATGGATGGATTTTGACTCAATGGGCTTTCCATAGAGTCCAAGAACACCCAACGAGTTCGTGACGAAGGAGATATGACCTTCCAAGTCGAGGTCGCGCGCAATACTCGACGAGCCGACCGACCGACGAGGATCAAGTGACGCGCCTGCTTCAACGGACGAGCCGAGTTTCCTTTAGGACGAGCTAAGCTCACACACGAGTTGAGCTCTGCATGACAAGTTGAGCTCTGCATGACGAGTTGAGTTTGCATCGAGGTCTCGTCGACCTCTATTTGATCTAATTCTATGGTCGACCTCTCACCCATTTGACTGCTCGTGAGTAAAGACTATAACTTGGTCCATTGTGGGTCCGACTGAGAAATTCAAAACCTAAGACAAGTTCCATTACTACAATTTCCTAGAAGGACTTACTTCCAAATTCTCTTTATTTCTGACCTAAAACCTGGTTCTAAGGTCCCGCTAGTTGACCAATCGACATAACCGACCCGACACTAGAGATCTAAATGGCCGACTCGGTAAAAGGACCATAACTGCTCCAGAGGTCCAAATCGAGAAATTTGAAAGCCTAACATCAAGTTCATTGATGTGGCTACAATTTACTAAAGGACTCACTTCTGAATTCCCCGTATTTCGACCCAAAACCCGTCTAAGATCCACGTATATGATCGACAATAGTAATTTTCTGCTCAACTCAGAACTGCACTTTCTCAAACACATATTTAGAGTCTTAAAGCTCTTCCTCAACTCCAACCCTACAAGAAATGAGCTTAGGAGTTCCCTAAAACCTAAACCGTACACAAGATAGAGGTTCTAAAACCATGATCCATACCCGAATTCCATACTAATACTCAAATTCCATACCCGTGATCTTCTTCTTCTTCTTCTTCTTCCTCTTTCTCTTCTCTTTGTGTTCGTATTGCCTCCTTTTCTCCAAGCACCAAAACGGTAGATATTTATTTTATTTTATCCTTATTTCTCTTTCTAATCAAAGGAGTGTAAACTTCCTCCCTTTCCTTTAAGCTACTTGTCTCTTCCACACTTTCATCCTTATTTCATTCTAATATCTTTCTTTATTACTCTTTCAAGTCCTTCAACCCCTTACTATTTACAACCATTTATAATATTTTACAATAGCCTCAAATCTTCTTTTATTATTTGTAATTTAACTTTTGTATGTACACTCCTACTTTGTTTTTATCTTTATTTTATTCGAATAAATATACTCTTATTGCTTATTATACCCAAAACACGTTATAAACCGCTATGTGATAATTTCGCAGGTTACATGTCGGCACTGAGTTCTTTCAATTTGCTCATCCGATATCAAGTAGCGGCTAAAATTCTTCAATTTGCTCATCTCGACATCGCACAGTAACTCTTTCGCCAGAGCGAGTAGCTCTTTCAGAAGCGAGTAGCTTTGCCTGCTGGGTAAAGTGTTAAATGTCCACTATAGCAAGCATCTGCAATAACAAACTTTCCTTCTTGTGTGAACTTTCCTCTTCTTTGCTTCACCAAGCATGCCTGCAACGAAACCATGAAATATACTCGGAACATGCTTAAAAACAATGAGAAAAACTTCTAAATGTAGGGAAAAACATATGTAATTCAGAGTACTTTATAGCTCTCATCACTAAGCAAGAATGGGTGGAAATTTCTGGCTGATCAATCTGCTTTGGCTGCATAGAAATAACCTTGTATGGAAGAACCAACGTTGGGCCGCGAGTCAAGTGTTACATATAGCGGGTAAGGCTGTTTCGGAGTGGATTGCAGTTAGGGAGAAAAGGAATCATGCGATAATCTCTTCATTGCAACCACGACAATAACTAACACCATGGGATAAACCAACAGAAGGACTATGTAAACTGAATGTGGACACAACTCTTTTTTCTCAAAGAGGTCTGGTAGGCCTTGGTTATGTCTTGAGAGGAGCTATGGGTGCTTTCATCTCAACTAGGGTGTCAACTGCTAGATTAAATTTGCAACCTCATGAGGCTGAAGGCTGTGAGTGTAAGGGAGTTTTTCACGTGGATAAAATATGATAACAAACCAAATCTCATTGTAGAGATGGATTCCCAAGTAGTATATAATGCGTTAATGGATTCGTCGGATGCTTTCTCACCTTTTGGTATGATTATAAAAGATTGCATAAGAAATAGGAACAATTATATTTTCTTTAGTTCAGAGATATGTGAACGCTGTAGCTCACTCATTAGCTAGAGTTTTAGGTTCTATGTTAGATCCTTTTGTTTGGACAAGTTTTGTACCAGAGTTCTTGTTGCCTTTTTTGAGGGTTGATATTCATGAATAAATTTCAAGTTTCCATGAAAAAAAATATATATAGTCCAAGTTTCACCTTCATCCAAAGGAATTCACTAATAACTTAAATTAATATCGCATAAATTTAGCTACTGGACGAAGCTCCAAATAAATAACATTCCTACTTATAAACGAGTAAGTTTATGTGCATTATCCTAGAATTTATGTTAATTATTATTATTTTTTTATGATTTTTATAATTAGGGAAAAACCATGAAAAAAAATTGGATTGCAGGTATGGGGAATATTCGGGAGTAGTGGCATCAACTCAACCCTCCAGATTGGTGGTACGTAGAGGTCGACAATTAAGTATTAACGCGCGCCATCTCACTCGCTTAGGGAATTGTCAAAACCTGAAAGAGTCGAACTCGCTACCATACAACGAATCGTAGCCGTCCAAGAGTATAGATTTTGAATTCCCTCCTTTACTATTGGGTCGTGTAGGACACGCTCCACTTCCATCGGAATCGATAAACATATGGAAACGAAACTTGGCCTTCACGTCTCTTTAGTGCACCGAAACTCTACGGTTCTTTTTAAGGTCATTCGGGGCCGTACACTTTCTAAGATAAGGGGATTAGATTTAGAGAGAGAAAGTTCTGGAGAGAGAGGGAGAGAGAAAGTAGGTGAGGATTGGGTTTGGTCTTCGAAACCCTACTTTTTGCTGCAAGCCCTAGCGTTTGTTTCTCGGGAAAATCCTGATTCATCGATTTTCTCGCGAAATTTAGGGTTTTCCTGAGAATATTTGGGATTTGGTTGTGGATTCTTTGTGCGCGTCGGGACTCTCGCTTGAGTCGGTCTGTGTCGTGTGAAGAATCGGTGGGGATCGGTTAGGGTTTCGGAGTTACATGTATGGCTTCGGGCCCTATAGTCGATGGTGGTGGCGGTGGCGGAGGAGGTGATGGTTCTCGAGAGAAGAAAAGATGGCTAGAAAGCAAGGTCTACACCAGAAAAGCCTTCAAGGGACCCAAGGTCACTGCTCCACCCATTGCCACCGACACAGCCACCACCACGGCGCTCGCCACAGCCACCGTGACCGCGACCCCGACTGCCACCGCCACAGCCACAGCCCCAGCCCCAGCCCCAGCCCCAGCCCCAGCCCCAACCAACAGCGTTCATCCACAGCCCGTTCAAGCAGTAGTTTCCGAACAAGCGAACTCGTCTCAGCAACCGCGCGAGATCAACGCGGAAACTGCGGTGTCGGAAGATTCGTCGAGCCTCAGCCGAGCACATCTCGCAGAGCCTAGTACCGTCGAGGCTCCGGCCGAAAACGGGACCCCTAAACCTGGTGTCTCGAGGTTGGAGAATCGAATAAAGATCAATCTGGCGACAAGGTCGAAGCAAGAGACTCGTGATCTTCGAAGGAAACTGCAGACTGAGCTTGATTTGGTTAGGTCTTTAGTGAAAAAAATCGAAGCCAAAGATGTGCTGGGCAGTGAGGGCGGCGTTGTTGAGGATAGTGTGGCGAAGAGAGTTAGTTCGGAAGTGGCATCGGTGAACGAGTCTAGACCTTTACTACAGTCCAGACCTTTACAACGATCGAGGTCTTTACAACAGGCGAAACCTTTGCCACAGTCGAGGCCTTTGCACCAGCTAAGTATTTCTGTCATAGAGAATAGTCAGGGTGTGAGTGATGTCGTGGAGAAAGAGAAGAGAACACCCAAGGCAAATCAGTTCTATCGGAATTCAGAGTTTCTTCTTGGTAAAGAGAAGTTTCCCACGGAGAGTAACAAGAAGTCGAAATTAAATGGAAAGAAGCACGGGGGAGTAGAACCAGGATATGGGTCTGCAATGAGCAAGTGTTTTAAGAATTGTAGTGCTTTGCTTGAAAGGTTGATGAAGCACAAACACGGTTGGGTTTTTAATAGCCCTGTTGATGTAAAAGGTCTTGGTTTGCATGACTATTTTAGTATTATCAAAGATCCAATGGACTTAGGTACTGTGAAATCTAGGTTGAGCAAGAATTGGTACAAGTCACCTAGAGAGTTTGCAGAGGATGTAAGACTTACTTTTCACAATGCTATGACATATAATCCAAAAGGGCAAGATGTTCATGTAATGGCAGAGTTGTTATCAAATTTGTTTGAGGACAAATGGGCAGTCATAGAGGCTGAGTATAGTCGGGAATTGAGGCTTGGATACGAATATGAAATGTGTATTCCTACACCTACATCAAGGAAACTACCTGCCGCACCACTGGCCCCACATGAAATGAGAAGGGTGTTGGATAGATCGGAATCAATGACATATACAGTTGACCCCAAAATTAAGAATTATACACCATTAGTCAGGACTCCTTCTCTGAAGAAGCCCAAGGCCAAGGATCCCAATAAAAGGGACATGACTTTTGAGGAGAAGCAGAAACTCAGCACGAACCTTCAGAATTTACCTTCAGACAAGTTGGACAATATTGTACATATTATCAAAAAGAATAACTCAGCCCTATGTCAAGACAATGATGAAATTGAAGTGGACATTGACAGTGTTGATGCAGAGACTCTGTGGGAGTTGGATAGGTATGTTACGAATTACAAAAAGAGTCTGAGCAAGAACAAGAGAAAAGCTGAACTTGCTCAGGCCAGAGCAGAAGCTGCCCGGAAAATCCAGGAAATGGTAAGATTTGAGTTTATATTTTCCAATCCAATATATATATATTTTTTATGCCTAATAACTTGTGTGGTAATGTGTCATTTTTTTTGTTTTTTCAGAATCATGTCCAAGTTATGAGAGAGGCCCCAAGAGGAACTAATATAGGTGAGAACTCTTATACCATGCAACTTTGTCAATCACTTTTGTTGATAGCTTGATGTTTTTTGAATATGACCAGTATGTTGTGTTCTGCTTGCAAACAGATGAAAGGAATATTTCCTCATCATCTCCTGTACAAGGAGAAAAGCAAGGGGTGAATGTAAGTGGGTCAAGTAGTTCAACCAGCTCTGACAGCGACTCTGGATCCTCTTCAAGTGGTACTGTGATAAATTTCTTGCTTTGCTGTTGCAGAATCATGCTGTCCATGTTATATTTTTTTGGTCCTATAGTGATGGCAGTTTAATGTATGTTTAAATGAAGTTCGGGTTTTCATTTCTGTTCTCTGTATAATTCTTGTCTCTGTATCATCTCAGACTCCGATAGCGAAAGTTCGTCAGCTGATGGATCAGATGCAAGACCTTCACCTAGGACTTGATTGTATTCAGATTAGGTATGATTTGTACTTTTTTGGCAGTTTTGATGCAATGTTTTCATGGGTTTTTCTTTGATTTCTTCTTATTTCTGCCCTTGAACTTGATTTCTTTCCAAACTATCCTTTATTATGTGGAAGTAAGGTTTCTAAACAGGCTGTTAGTGTGTTTCTGTGGGGCAGTAATGGTTTGTAGGCATGGATGAACTGTCCTCAAGCCTTCTTAATTGTTTAGGTTTTGGATCAATGCTTTGCACTCTAGGTGGACTTTGATCGATATATTTCAGATTGCTAGGGCATTAAACATGGGGAAAAAAAATCTTTCTATAGTCGAAGTTCTGGGTGCTATTCCCCATTTTTGACCCTCATTTGGATGACTGAGAGGTGCCCTCTGAACTAAAATTTAATGGAAGGGTCTGTTATTTCTTTTTTTCTACATATTCTATCAAATTGTTTCAAAAGATGGGACCAAGATTATGATATTCATGTTTAGTTGAAAATTGTATCAAATACCTTATTGGTGTGACTTTGGTGTTTGAACTAATTATCTTTCTGAAAATTTAAATGGTAAAAATTTTCTAATATATCCATCAAAAAAAGGTGTTGAGAGAAGATATCTCAATCTTAATTGATGAGGCCACTTAATGCTAAGCTATACTAAGTGAGAACATGCAAGAGGCAGGCTGAGATGTCTTTGTTGCTGTCGAAATGGCACAAAAATAATGGGTATTTGTATTGCTAAGAAGCAAGATGCACCTTGCTACGTGGATCATTAAAATCAAATTCAAGATCCTGTGGTCATTGTGAGTTTTAGTTTCTAGTGCACATGGTCTAGCACTTTGATTGTTGGAACTGGCACTGATGTTGCCACACAAAGTTTTTGCTTTGATAAGCACACAAATTTGTCCCTCCTACCGAGATTCCTAGCTAGGCCTCATTGCCATGTCGCACGCCAAAGTTATAACCAGAAAATCGTTCCTTGATCAAATGCAATCTAGAAGTGCTAATCATGTGATTTTTTTTTTAAATTCTAATTTTTTTGAAAAATACAGTGAGAACTGATAGTCCAATATGGTTTGAACTCTGTGGTGGTTTTAAAATCTGATGTGTAATCAGATTCCTTGATGGCTTCATCATATGCCAAACATTCTTTGTTTCCTTTTCTCGCGATTTTCTTTTTGCATTTATTCATCACATATGAACGCTTAGTGTGAGGGATAGGTTTTTCTTGCCACTTAAGATTTTCCAAGTATAGTTGAAATGTTGAAGACTTAAAGTTAATAACAAACAACAAATTGATATGTTCAAGCGGCAAGCGCTTGCTTTGTGGCCATAGGTGACTAGTACTATTATCTATATTGGTTTGATGCAGCAACTGGGTAGAGCCACATCTTGAGTGAGTTTGTCATGTTCAATATCAACCCAATCCATCCTTAAGGTCATGGCCTCTGCACTTTAGAACAAGATACTTGATCATGTATTCAGTAAGGTTTTTTGGGATGTTCAAATTAGATGTAAATAAGAAAGAAAGCATCTGGATAAATCAGTGAAGTATTGTTGATTTATCAGATATTGGATGATTTTGACATAATAAGTGGGGTCAATATCCCCTATAAAAAAAAAAAGACAAAAAAAAGTGGGGTCAGTATTTTTTTTTTTTTTTTGATAAGCAAAAGGGAATTCATTAAGAGGGCTGACCAATACAACCCCAAAAAGAGTATAAAGGAAGTATACAACAAGACCCCAGGCCTATACAAAAGAAGCAAAAACACCAACCTCCTTAAGGCTCAGCCGATAATCGACTTTCTAATTACCAACAATCATCACAAAACGACCAATCTTGCCCAGAACACAAGGAATATGCAAAAAATTTCAGTCTCGTTAATGAGAATTGTTATCTTTGAAACCACTTGTTTCTCTCTACCCAAAACAAGCACAAAGAGTATCCTCGAAATCTTTTTGATAGTAAAACCATTCAAAAAGCATTTATTAGAGAAAAAGGGACGAACTCGAAAGTATACAAAGGCTACAAAAAAAGAGAAACGAGCCAGAGAAATAAAAAGAAACAAACCAACCCCTAACCCCTACATAGTGACCAAAAAATCCAAAAAATCTATTACATTCATGGCCTGCACATTTGAATTGGCTGTTATCCAAGACCATAGAGCGAACATCAAAGAGTTCTTCTCATCCTCACTTCATGTTCATGTCCAAAAACAACCCCATTTTTCTCTCCAAATTGTCCAAACAAACATAATGAGTGCTCTATCCAAACTTTCCTTGTGATTTTCCCTGATGGTGGACCCTTCCATCTTGCCGTGTGAGTATCCTTATGGATCTGTGAGACCCAAAGAACCCCAAATATCAGAAAATGAAAGCCCAAAGATTGTGAAACTTTAGGGCAAGCAGTAGCAACCGATGGTCCAAACTTCTCAATCCTACCACATAGAGGGCATCTATCGCAAGTGCCTCTCCCCTTTTTCGAATCGCCTCCAGTCAAGATCTTACCCCACCAAACTTCCTGCCAAAGAAACTAATCTTGTGGGGATACAATTGTTCTAAATCGCCTTATGGGGAAGTTCTCAGCATTCCTCCCATGAGCTTGTCATATCAGACTTGACAAGAAAATGCTTACTTTTGATAAGCTCCAAAACCAAACAAATCTTTTAGTCATGATATAGTCTACTTCGTGGATGGTGGCCTAGAGGCATGACATCATTGATCTCCCCGCTCACAGTTAACGTGTAAGCTTGGATTCCATCCCCTCTTTCCCTGCACTACCCCCAAGATCTTCATAAGATAATCCTGAGTTTCCATTGTGTAAATGTTGTGAAAAGTTCCACTAAAGGTCCCTGTCTCCACACCAAATGTCTTTCCAAAAGTGAAAGCGCTCCCATTCCCTAACAAGAAGATTGTTAAACCGCTTACACGGTTCCTTACTAATATCTTTCCACAAACCCACACCAAAAGCACCTATACCATTTTTGGTGAACCAGCTCCCCTTGTCCACATCATATTTAAGACTAATGATACCTCGCCCACAATCCGGCCGTCCTCACTTGCGAACCTCCAAGCCCATTTGGCAAGAAGGGCTTTATTTAGTGTCCCAAGACATTTAACACCCAAGCCTCCCCTATCCTTGTTGGAACAAATAGTCTTCCACTTCACAAGGTGAATTTTCCTTTCTAGGGTCCCTCCTCCCCACAAGAACCTCCTACCTTCTCCATACTCTATTTTTACCTTCCTGGGATCCATAGAGAGACAAAATAAATAGGCATATTGGACAAAGTACTTTATATGGTTGGTCTCCCCTTTGAAATGTGTAAATGACGCCACACAAAGCTAACCTTTTCTTTATTCTCTCAACACCATCCTGCGATTCCATCTTATGGTTGGCACCCAACAGTAAACCTAGATAGGTTGTGGGGAGCTTACCAACCTTGCATCCCACTTCCCTTGCCAGGCTCTCAACATTTTCCACTCTTCCCATTAGAATGATGGAACTCTTTTCCATATTGATTCTTAAGCCAGAGGTTGCTTCAAACCACATCAAGGTCCAACTCAAGTAAGCCATCCCTCTCCTTTATCCTTGTAAAAGATAAGTGTGTCATCAGCAAACAAGAGGTGCGAAACACAAATTCTCTCGTCTCTCCCCCTTCAACAACCCCATCAATGAGTTCAATTGACTTCCATTCCCAAAGATAAACAAATGGGGATGTAGGGTCCCTCAAGCCAAACTTCTCGAAGCCGGAAAAGCTCAGACTTCCATTTATAAGCACTGAGAAAGAGGCTGGAGTAACGCACCATTTAATCCAGTCAATCCATTTTTTCCCAAAGCCCATCCTATCCATGACTGAAAACAGAAACGTCAAATTTAAATGATCATACGCCTTTTCTATGTCCAGCTTGCACAACACACCCTTATCCTTACTTTTCAATGTCGAGTCAAGTACTTCATTAGCAATAAGAGAGGCATCCAAATTTTTTCTTCCCTCCACAAAAGCATTTTGGGTAGGGGAGATCACTTTGCTTATCACCTTCTTTAACTGCTTACAACACCTTAGATATCACCTGGTACAAACTTCCCACTCGTCGACAGCCTAAAATCCATTAGGTCTTCTCGCGCCCTTTCAGGATGAGAATCAAGAAAGAGTCGATGTCGCGACAGTCTCCTAGTTGCAAAGGAGTCTCTAAACATCCCCATGACTTCACCTCTAACAATATCTCAGGAGGATTGTTAGAAGGCAACTATAAACCCATTTGGCCTAGGGGCCTTATCCCCATTCATATCCTTTAGGGCTACTAACACCTCCTCTTTAGTGAAGATTCCTTCCAATTTGGCAACCTTAGACCTTTCCAGTGTAGAAAACTATATCCCTAAGATAGAAGGACGCCAACTCCTTGGGTCCATAAACTGTAATACCTTAGAGTATCCTTCAGCTTCCAATTTGCTAATACCTTAGAGTATCCCTCAAAATCTTGCAATCATCTTTCCTTAAGGGAATCTTGTTCTAGCTAATTATAACATCTTTAGTCATCAAAGGTGTCACCCATGCAATATCCAAGGCTCTCAAAAAAGAGGACCACAAAGTTCTTATTTTGGGGTCAATATCTCCTTTTAAAATATCAGAAAGTTTTCATTGTTTTTGCCAATAAGTTGGCAATATACAGATATTTTACCAAAAAATTGGCGATATACAGATTTATTACCAAAATAATGGTTTTATTGTTGATTATTTTGATGTCACATTAGTAACTACTTAACATGCAATTGCTTTCCCCTATCCTTTCAGTTTAGGATTATATTAAATTGAACCAAGGACCTTGTGCTTGTGACAGAAAGCACAAGGGACTGCCAAAAATTGGCAGTCATAACCTTATATGTGTGTGTTACCTTAGTCTTAACCTTGACCTCAGAATCCTTTCTTGCCAAAAATTGCGCGTATTTGAGAGACTTTGTCCTAAGAAGGATGTGCGGCAATGATAGAAAGTGATGTACCACGACATGAAGTGATGTTTTACAATTTTGATATTAATATATTAGTTTTTACAAAAAAATTTCACAAATTTCCAAAAAAGAATCCAAACTTATTCTAACTAACCTTTGGTGTGAGATAAAAAATTTGAAAAGCATTACATCTAGTCAAATATTCAGGAAATTCATGTTGGGCATTTTCCATTTTTGTTTTTGTTGAGGAATTAATAAATTCCATGGTTATAGGTTAGATTCACCCATGGGAAAAACCCAAATAAAGTTCCTAGGATTAGAATTAGAAAATGAACAAATAAAATTACAAGAAGGAGGTACCAAAAATAAATAATTTTTCCTATATTTTTGAATTTTTAATGTTGCTGTACCACTAATATTTTCAGATCAAAATATCTACCAATATTTTCTAATATATCCCTATTTATCAATAAAACTGAGTTATTGAGTGTGGAGGGTGGCCCCTCTTAGCCTTTTTTGGGCAATTTGGAAGGAGAGAAACAAAATAGTTTTTGATGATGAGACTTTTTCCTTAAATAGGCTGAAGCTGTTGTTATTAGTACTCTAATTGCATGGACTGGAATACTGTGTATGAGGAGTGTTCTCTTTTAAGAATTCTTGTGTACTCTCTAAGGGCCTGTTTTGTGGGGTAGTAGGTTTTTGTGTTTCTGCCTTCTTTTTTTGTATACGCCTAGTCCTCCCCTTTATACTCCCTGTATACTTCGGGGTTGGCCCCTTCGCTCCTTTATGTGTTTTAATATACTCTCAATTTACCTATCAAAAAAATATATCCGTCTCCGTCAAAGTCCATATTTTTATTTTTGGATGTAAATAGATACCCTTTTATCGACATTATTCTTTATTATTCAATTTAGTTCATATAATGCTTTATTATAAAGCGAATAAATTAATTATATATGCCTTTTAATGAGTTCATCAGAAAGCATCCTTCTAGATGGATAAAGCACCTATCAAAACTGTTTGGGCTAAGTGAAAGGTGAGAAGATTGGAGAAAACGACATTAGCTTTAAGGCCTGGTTTGCCATCGAGGTAAAATCTTTCGATATTGAGGTAGAAGAGACAATGAAGGGATCGAGAGGATGCATATGGGAGAGAAGAGAAGGGGTTAGCTTCCATGATTGATATGGGGTGCTGTTTATCGCCTATCGTCGAGCGATCAGGCTAGGCTTCTCGTGTGTCGACATGGGTCAGTTTCTGAGAAGAAGAAGGAAGGCAGTATAGGATGGAAAGAGGGTCAAACAAGGCAGGGGGGTTTCATTCGGGTTTTAGTGAGGGACTTTAGGGGGGGGGGAAGCTTTATTCTTATGATTCTCGAAGGGAGAGGACTGCGTAGTGGGGAAGATGATGGAGAAACACGCATGAGGGGGGACAATGGTCCTTGGGAAGTGCGAGACACTGAAGGATGCAGGTACAACAAGGAATGGTGGTGTCATGTGGGAGAAGTCTCATGTCCCATCATTTCAGGCCCATATGCCTTTTGGTGGGCGAGTGGGTCAGGTGGTTGGATTTGGATCCATAGGGCCCCCTTTACAGCACGCACCAGCCGTGGCCGACAGAAGGCCCACATCTAGAAGGCTCTTCAAGCCTATTTCACTAGGGCTTCTGGTGCGTAAGCCTTTAGAAGGAGGGCTCAGGATAGCCCACTGTTTGAGCCATGCATTTTGAGTGGGTTGGGAGATGTTCCTTCTCCCTAGGCCCAAAATCTTCTTTCAAAGGATGCCCTTTTAAAAAGCCCTAGAAAGACTAATTTCATGTGGATGATCACCAAGTGGGTCTAATCTTGGGGTTGAAGAGGAAGTCGAGTCGTGGTGGTATTTCCTTCACTAGACCAGTTGGTTTAAGTGGGGATGAGATTTTCTTAAGACACAATGAAAATGAAGAGGGACAAGCCCCCAAAGGTGACAGGTTGGAGGTCTCCTCTCTTGTTTTTTCTACTCTTTCTATTTTTAGCCGAACTCTCTCTGGGTGGGTATTCTCGCTTTGGCTGGGGTGAATGTTGTGGAAATAGAGGAGAGACAATTGTAGCGGAAAATGAAACTGAGTGGGGATTATGCTAGGAAGACCAGGATGTAGGTTTTCTATAGGATATGGGGGTTCAAGAGGTGACTCCGCTCACAGTGGAAGGGTATGATAGGTGGGAGGATATTATGCTGATAAAATTTAGTGAGTTCCTTGGATTTTCGACAGTTGGTTTTGAGGCTTAGATTATTGATCTTATGTGGAAGCTTGTGGCTAACTAGAATCGAGGGCCTAGCCTCGGGGGCAAAGGTTGTTGTCTAGGTGTGAACGGAGCGAAAAGTTGAAGCGCACGACACTACAATGGGCAAAAAGCCGAAAGGTATAAACAAAGATGTACTTTGTCGAAGTTTTAATGAAGATTAAATTCTTTCGTGGAATGTAAGAGGGCATTAACTCGAGAAGAGAAAGTTATCCAATAGCTTATCAAAGGACCAAAAGGTTGATTTGATGTGTCTTTAGAGACAAAAGATTAGGCTACCTCTTCCTATTCGCCCACCGCTTAGGGCTAGGAGATTATTTTGAGTGGGGTTCGCTGGATGCCTTGAAGTATAAAGATGAGGAATTCTGTTATTTTGGGACAAGAGAACCTTAGATGTAATTGACATGGTGATTGGGGTCTATTCCATCTCGTGCTTATTTAGGAATGTAGAAGATGGGTTCCAATGGATTTTCACGGGGGTGTATGGCTCCGTCATGGGCATTTGAAGGAAAATTTTCAGAGGTGTTGGGGAGGCTTATGGACAAGTCCGTGGTGTGTTAGGGGTGATTTTAATGCTATCACCTCCCCAGAAGAGAGCAGTAAGGGTGGAAGAGTGACTTCGGCTATGTTTGTTTTGTTGAAATCATTGACGATCTGGGCCTGAGGGATTTTTCTCTGCATGGAGGCCCTTTCACCTTGAGTGGGGGTGCAAATGGTCAAGTGATGTCCAAGATTGATAGATTCCTAATTTCCGAGGATTAGGAGAGTTACTTCAGTAGGACAATTCAATGTACTTTGCCTAGACCATTTCCCCATCCTTCTAGATGGGGCAGGCACGTGATCAGATCTTCACCTTTCGCTTTGAAAACCATGTAGTTGAAGTACGAAGGCTTCAAAGACCTCCTAAAGGGGTGGTGTCAGGGATTGCATTTCAAGGGCTCCTCTAGTTATATCTTGGCTGCTAAGTTGAAAGCGCTAAAAGGCATTATGAAGGTTTCGAATAAGGAGGTTTTTGGCCATGTTGGGACTAAAAAGGTTGAAGCCCTTCGTAGAGTGAGCTTCTGGGATAATCGGGAAAAGGAGAGGGAGCTCTCCTTAGCAGAGTCTGAAGAGAGAGTCAATGCTAGGGAGGATTATAAGAATTGGGCCCTCTTAGAGGAAGTTTCGTGGAGACAAAAACCAGAGAATTATGGTCAAGGAGGGGACATGAATACTCAGTTTCTTCTACAAATGGCTAACTCTCACAAGGAGAAATTCTTAATAAGATTAGGATCACGGTTCCTCGCTCATAAAAAAGACTGGCCATTAAGAAAGGGTAATTGATGCCTTAACCTTCCGAAGACCCTGGGACTACGCCAGTTCCCTAAACACTTTGGCATCATCGAGGCGGGAGGATCTAATGTAATGGAGGGAAAGTTTATTGAGGAAGAAGTCTTAGCAGCTATTTCTAGTCTTAATGGGGAAAAGGCGTCGAGGTTGGATGGTTTCCCAATTGTGTTTTGGTCCTTTAGTTGAGAGTTTGTGAAGGAGGAAGTGATGAGTTTCTTCAAAGATTTCTATGAGCAGAATTAGTTTGTTAAGAGCCTGAATGCTACCTTTCTGGTGATGATTCCCAAAAAAGGAAACGCAGAAGACCATAAAGACTATAGGCCCATTAGCCTGCTAGGAGGGTTGTACATAGATGGTTGGCTTGGGTCAAGTGGTGTATGTCAATTGCCTCCTTCTCTATTCTTATAAATGGTACCTTGGTTGGTTTTTCTTGTTCCAAGGCTGCTCTCAGTGACCCTCTCCCCGTACCTGCTATAGGTATGGATGTCCTAAGCCAATTGATAAATAAGGCTGTGGAGGGTACTTCCTGCATCTCTCTCTTCTCAGACGCTTGATAAATAAGGCTGATAAGGAAAAGTCAGATACAGACGAGGAGGAGCCGATTATGTCTCATCTCGTTGTACGCTGATGATACTTTCGCTGTTTTGCAAGGCCAGTCCCACTGCGCTGATCATTTAGGGGTGGATTTTGATGTGGTTCAAGGCCCTCTCGAGTTTGAAAATCAATTTGGACAAGAGTGAGATTCTCCAAATTGGAGGGGTAGAGAGGATGGAGGATTTGGGGGCTGAATTGGGTTGTAAGATTGGTTCCCTTCCATTCACCTACTCGGGGCTCCCTCTTGGGGCCCCACACAAGTCAGTTGGGGTGTGGGACCTTATTGAAGAAAGATTCAGGATGCGGTTAGCTGCTTGGAATATTTCCAAGGGTGGCAGGGGTAACCCTTATCCGAAGTACCTTGTCAAGTCTTCCTATTTACTTCATGTCTCTTTTCCTGATTCCAAGTAGGGTATGCAAGAGGCTAGAAAAAATTATGAGGGACTTTTTGTGTGGCAGCGGAAATCTGGATCATAAACCTCATATGGTGAATTGGGCCACAATGTGCTTAGATAAAAAGAATGGTGGTTTGGGTGTCAGGGGATTGCTTAAGTTGAACAAAGCCTTATTAGGCAAATGGAATTGGTGTTTTGCCAATGATAGGAACTCTATGTGGAGGAAGACTATTAATAGAAAATTTGGGGAAATGCCTGAAGGGGGTGCGCCAAGTTGGTGCTCAGGGGAGAACACAGGGGTGTGGAAAGAAATAAGGAAAGATTGGGTGACTCCTTGGGATAATTCCAGGTTTTTGATTGGAGATTGATGTAGAGTAAGATTTTGAAGGACTTTTGGTGTGGGGAGGCGGTGCTATGTATGACCTTTCCTACCCTTTTTAGTTTGGCTGCCCATAAAGAGTTTCTAGTAGATCCATCTGGAACCCAATCGTTCCCCCAAAATTGGGTTTTCGCTGGGCTTCCTGGGTAAGGTATGCTTACTGACCAACAAGAGGAGGGGATTTAGTAAACAGTGTTTTTTATATGAAGAGCACGAGGAAACAATAGACCACTTGCTTATCCATTGTTCGAGAGCCAAGATGTTAAGGGATCTTCTTTGGCACACCATCAAGCCACTGGGTGTTCCCCCGCACGGCTCTAAGAACTTCCTCCTTGCTTCGCAGCTTAGTGTCGGCAAAAAAAAAGGAAGAGAGTTTGATGGAGGCCCTCTTTGTTTATTCCGACGCCGTGGGTTGGAAAGGAATATGTTGGTTTCGAAATGGCTCTCCGCTTCATAGGATGAAATCTTTCTTCTCGCTTACCTTGTGGGCTGGCCAAGTGTGTACAAATATTGATAACTTTAAATTCTTTATTATTTTGTCTTGGATGGGGTATAGGTGAGAGTGAGATGTTGTTTCCTTGTACTTCTCTTGTGTACTTTTTGGGAGCTTTGTGCTCTTTTTTCATCTATATACTGCTTTTTACTGATCAAAAAAAAAAAAATAAAGAGTTTCTGGTAAGGGATGTTTGGGACTGTTCTGGGGAAGGAGTATGGAACCCAAGCTTACAAGATCTTTTAATGACTGGGAATTGGGGGAGGTGGAGAACTTCTTGCTCGCTATCCAGCCCTTGAAAAAATACCATTCTAGTAGGGAGGATGTTGATTTTGAAAGGTAACACTGCTGGTATTTATTCAGCGAAGCTGATGTATGAGGTGTTGAACCGACTGCCTCTTCTACCATGACTTTTCATGTTCAGTCAGTTTGGAACTCCTTGGTCCTCCTAAAGGTGGGCTTTTTTGCTTGGGAGGCAGTTTGGGGTAAGGTTTTGACGCTGGATCAACTCAATCGAAGAGGAAGACCCTTAGCCAGTTGGTGCTATCTTTGTGAGAATGAGGAGGAATCTTTGATCATCTGTTGGTGCAATGTCAGTAGGCCCTCTTGTTGTGGGAGATCATTTTGGCGATAGTTGGTATGGGCTGGGTTTTTTCATTTTCCATTCGACTGACCCTTATATTTGGCAAGGAGCACGGGTGGGAAAGAAGCAAAAAAAAGTGTGGAGGGCGGCTCCCCTTTGTCTCTTTTGGACAGTTTGGCGCGAAAGGAATGAAGTGGCTTTTGGACAACAGATTTTTGCTCACAGAATGAAGCGGATCGCTCATTTGTAGTTTATATTGGTCCAATGTTTATAGTAGGATAGAGATCGGTCTTTGATAGATTTCTTAACTTGGATGGGGTATAGATGAATTTTTTGGGCTGATAGGTTTTCTTGAGCCGTTGGCTTTCTCTTTGGCCGTTCCCCTTGTAGTGTACTGGTATACTCCCAAGTGGTTTGTTTGTGAGTAATTCATGCTTTTTGTTTACCCATAAAAAAAAAAATTCTTCCCATGTATTCTTGTGGGTGCAGGAACTGTAATTGTTATTTTTTGCCATTGGTTTAAAAAAAAAGATAATGTTAGATTTTCCTTTTAGGAAGTCATCTTCACATTCTGTGGTGAATTCAGTTGACAACCAAACCAAACTTCTGATCAGTCACCCAACAGCCTTTAATTGAAGTTGCCAAGTTTGTTAATCATATAATGCAAAAAAGAAGAGTACTTTTAGACAATTTTTTTATTATAATAGGTGAGGAATTTTTTTCCCCATATTGTGTGGTGTGATATCGTACCAATCTTGTAAACTCCTATTTCATCGGCAAACAGCTGGGACTGAAGTATTTTCTTTGGGTGTCAGGAGCAGCAATTGTATATCTTTTAATAGTGTTTTCCCTAAAGATGTTACATATAGTTTTGAAGATTATTGTGGTTCTCTTTTCAATAGCGTTTGTAAGATCCTTGTTCAATAGTCTTTTTTTCACCAAAAAAGAGTTATTATAATAGTATGTTATCTGTGTAAAATTAACCCCAAAGAAAAGTCTTTTTGATGGGTTATTTTCCTCGCATTGTGTGATGGAACATTGTACTAAGCACGTTAAACTTTTAGGCATATTCTGGGCTATATGGAAAGAGGAATAAATTTGTGTTTGATGATGTCCTTTTTCTCAACCTAGACTGAAACACCCTATCATTAGCTCCCTCTTTTTCTGGGCTGGGTTAATCCCAAATATAGATAGATATTTTGTTAAAAATCTGCCAAATGCTAGGAGTTAGCTTTCTTTGAGGGGCAGTTTGTTTTGTATCTTAGCCGTTCTCTTTTTTGTATTTAGCCAGAGGTTCCCCTGTTGTTTTCACTGAAAGTTAGTCTTTTGCCTATCAAAGCAATGAAGAAGTTGTTATGTTTGTTAATCATAAAATGATAAGTAAATTATTAGTGGATATTTTTTTGGATATATATATATATATATATATATTTATATTTTAATTTTGCTCATTAAGTTGTTGTTGTTTTTGGTTTGCAAGAAGTTAGAAGTTAAGATGATGAATCCACATTTTGTTTGTCAGGTGGTTGTAAGTGGGAAGAATCAGAGATCCCCGACTGTGTTGGCAGGCGTAGAGTGCAATTGATTTCACTCTTATCAAATTATCAACTTTGCAATCACCATCAATGGGGGTGGGGGGGTGTTCCGCCCCTTCAAATATGATTATTGGGAATTTGTATGATAATGGGAGGGATGGATGTTAGGGTTGAATAGATACAGTGGCTTGGTTAATTAATCTCATCCCAGCATCTGCATTGCTAACTAACACCCGCTACTCGTCTGAGCTGAGCTGAGCTGCGGCCTGTTGTTTATTGGTCTTATCTTTTGAAGATTCAGGCCCTATTCTTTGCCATCATACACAGTATTATTCTGTAATCTAATTTTTTTTTTAAAATTCTGTAATCTAATTAATTTTAGCAGCGATTACTATAATAGCTTCACATGAGTTATTTATTTAGTGAGTTTGGTATTCAAGCTGTGTTGGGCAGCAGATAATAAACTTTGTTTTTCTTAATAGCAGGATGACACTTTACTTCTAATAGCTGAAGTTATCAGATCAAATGCCTCAGAGAAATTAATGAAATTGTTGTACACCATGGTAGTTCTGAGGTGTCTTGAATGTTGTATATGTTACGCAGACTAAGGTTTATTTTACCCAACTGTTGTTGCTGTTATTTAGGTAAAAAGATTTGTTGCAGGAAACATAGACTTAGGGAAGGGTCCCTTCTGGTTTTTTGTTTTTTTGGGGTGGTGTGGGATGTGGGGTGTTGGGTTGTGTTTGATTTTGTTTTGTAATCTGACGGGTAGTCATTGGGATTATTGGTTTGATATTTTATTTTAAGTAATTGAAACAAGATCAGATGATTCCATTTATAGCTACAACGTGCTAGGAACATTCCCACTTTTAGGATTCGGATCGAGGTAGGTTGTATGTTTCATTGTAAACAACGAAATGTCCTAGATATGCTATATTGCTCCACTTGAATTTTAAATATAAATGATTTATTCATTCAAATATTAGATGACATTCAGAATCACGTGAAGGTTTTATTTTGGAGGCACTTTGACTAGAGTGCTTAGAAAGCAATTGACAAAGGCTGCTTCATTGTATTACAATTACAATAATGTAATTTAAAATATGTCGTAGTAATTCAGTATGAATTTTTCAAGTTATAAGCTAAAAATTGTTTTAATAATATTATTTGAACTTTTTCTTTTGAAAATATGATTTTATTTGAACTTTTTGGCCAGTAATATCTCATTCTTGGTCTTGGATTTTATCCCTATTTAACACAAAAATCAATTTTTTTTTTGTTATTAAATCAAACAAAACATTCTTCAAAAAAAAAAAATAAAAAATCAAGCCAAACAAAATCGAAAATTTATTATTATATCAAACCCAACGGGCTTAATTCCAAAATTTTAAGATTAATTAGAATGATGATTCGATTTGATTTTAAAATTTTAAAACTTAATCAAAACGAAAAATCACTTTTGTAAGGAATTGAACTCCTTCATCAAAATTATCTGAAACTTTTTTTTTGGAAGAATTCCTTGAATTCCTAATACTAAAACTCGAGGCTTCGATGCAAATTTTTTCTTTTACCTAAAATCCTGATTCCAGACATATATAGTCTTTATATTTTCAAAGTATCTCTCTATTAGAGTTGGAAATATGATTTTCAAATAATAAAATCCAATATCCCACAAATTAGGTATCTGGATAGAAAAGGCAATTGTAGGGCAATTGCAATGGCAATACTAGTGCTGAAGCTGAGGCCCATGCTCTCCCCATCCCGAAGCTGTTCTTCATTACTACTCCCAGCCCTTAGCTTCACAACAAAGTCCTTGTCTACTTCTTCTTCTTCTTCTTTGCACTACTCTCAATGGTCGGGTCTCCAGAGCTGGAGAGAGAATCCACTCAATAAAAATCGGCTCTGGGGACCCAATGGTCCAGAACCTTTACCGCCATCGCCCTGCTCACCGCTTGAACTTTGTGAGGGCCCTTTGGCATTGGCTTCTTCTCTGGCTGAAATGGGTTCTCTGGTTCTCTCCACCAGTGATCCTCTCACCAAGTCCAAGCTATCTCATCTCGCCTACTCTAGGTGGCGGACCGAGCATCTTCCCCTTGGGGAATCCCAAGCGCCCGATAGGCCCGCTCGCCCTGCCAACCTGCTGGTTCTATTCTCATTCTCATAGCCTTTATTTGGTTTTCGACTTTTTCCCTTTTGACCTCGGATTGGGCTACTATTAAATTTATTAGCTATTGGTTTTGACATTTGTAATTTTGTTTTGTTGTTGTTGTCGTATTTTTAAATTTGGTTGGTAAGAGCACAAAATCGCAGATTTTCGGTTTGGGGATTCAAAATAGTCTATGAGATTTGTGGCAATGCCTGTTTTAATGGGTTTCATTTCTTTTTTTCTTTTTTTACCTTTGTTCCTCCAGCGTAGAAGTCTATCAATGATTTTGAGATATGGTGATTACTCGTTTATATTGTTGGTCAATTTTTAATGCAATTTGTCACTTTTTAACATCTGATATTCAAAAAAATTTATGCTTTCAGGACACCCGTTGTGTGTGTGGGTTGATTTCCTCTAATGCATAGTCATTTTGAATTGGATTTTTTCTTTTCCTTAATTTTGATATCTATTGATTAGTGGTTGTAATTTTTTATGGGTTTTGAACGCTTGTGTTTGATGCTTTTGATGATTTTGCAAAGTGTTGGATACTCATGCCTTGATTACTGAGTAGGTAGAAGCTCTGGTTTGCTCATTTTAAGCCTTTTTTTTTTTTTTTAAATTTAGGTTTCTAAGGAAATTCCAGCTCCCAAAATTCAGGTTTGCCCATATAAATGCGCCACATGCTCTCCATAATCTTGCTCATGGGCTAAATGCAATTGATTTGGCGTGGGACACGGTTGTCCGCTTTTCAACATACAGTGAGATTCTTGGAGAGGGCTTTTTTGATGATTTTGCTCATGTTGCTGATGATGAGAGTCGCCATTTTGCTTGGTGTTCACAGAGACTGCATGAACTAGGTTTCAAGTGAGCATGGCTGTTAATTTGGTATCATAATCGAGTCTTGTTGACTCAACTGGTTTTCATTTTTCTTCTTCCCAATAACAGTTATGGAGATATGCCTGCTCATAATCTTCTTTGGAGGGAGTGCTCAAAATCATCTAACAATGTTGCTGCACGTCTGAGCAATCCCACTAGTCAGGTAACCTCATGGCTTTAGGAATGCAATCTTAAGGCAGGATAATGCTGAGTTCTTAAGGCGTGATGATGCATTACTTTTTTGCTTATACTTTTAAGGAAATGATAACTGCAGCATTGATCACTTTATATTCCCTTTTTCTCCACAATGATTTATTATTCAAATGAAGAACTTGTTAGGATCTAGTTATATCAACCTAAAATATCATCACATTCAGGAAGGGAGTTGAATAGAGTGATAGTTGCTTCTTAAAATTTAAATATGAAATGCAGATGACATTATAATCAATAATATATATAAAAGCAGAATAATAAATAAAGAGATTAGAGAAGAGATCGCAAACTCCAATTTAGAATGATTCAGCTCAATTCTGGCCTATATCCACTATCCTCTGGCTTCAATTTTAAGCTTGAGATTCCACCATACCTAGGATTCCAAACCAAGCCTTCAAGCTTTACACTTGGATTGATTGGCCCTAGTGAGCACTTGCAATTTTCTCTGGAGATCTCTTCAATTCTCTAAGTGGTACCTCACCTTTGGCAAGCCTTAAGTGATACCCCACACCTAGATTTTTCTTTTAAGTGATACCTCTTACTTAATCTCACTTCACTAAGTTTACAAGAAGTGAATTTTTCGATACTAATTCCTGTTCAATTTTTTGTTCACGTGTACGAAGAAAACTGGGATTGATTGGGTGCAGTAAGAATGGAATGCAAGTTTAGTCTCTATGCACTCAGAAATATTTTCCTGAGGCTCAAAAAATAATTCAATAACTTCTCTTATCTATGAAGGAAATATGAAGCTTTTATATAAGAGTTAAGAATCAAAATAGCTGTCTGGGATAGGTTTCCTAGAATTAGATTTTCATGTGGTCTGCATACTAAGGATAGGATTTCTATATGATTCACCCAACTACACCTCGATCTATGAATGGCAGAGAACAAATCTAATCGTAGAGAAAATTATGGAGGAAAGAGAACATAAGTGTAAAATCAAGCTCCAAGACAATTCCATGTTACATCACTTTTAGTATACACGAATTAAACTCAAGCTGTGCTTTTTGGATCATCTATCCCTTTCTAACATATCTACATCCTTAGTCATGACTTTGTATGTCAATCCCTATCTAATAATGTTTTTCTTTGTGAAAATATTTATAGAGAAATTGCTTAATCAGGTGTTTTGAAAGGCTATTGAAGCCTTAAGGTGAGACACTATGAATTACCCTCAAGGCTGTAGACTCAACATTGGGATACTTGGGGCTATACCCTCAATATAGGGATACTTAAGGTTTAAGTTTCAAATATTCAAAGGATTTTAATGATTTTAATGATTTTAGAACCTTGGTGAACTTTTGATATATATATATATATTTTATAAGAGATTTAATGGTTTTTATCAGTTTTATGCTTTCATATCATAACTCAATGCACCATTGATGAGATAACTTCAAAAAGCTTGCATTTAGCCTGCACTTGTTGTAGTTGATTAATGTTCGGGGTAATGATGATGCATGTTAACAGTGTTGGAATAGTACATGAGTAAAGGGTTATTTCCTAGTCCCACATTGGATAAGGAATGGGAGTCAGAAAGTGCTTTATATTGAACTAAACCTCATGGGCTTTTAACCAGATGGTGGAAAGCCACACGTGCTTATGAGCCCTGATTTTAAGGGGGTTGGACTAGAGACCCAATAACTGGGATTCATTGCAAGCGCAAGGGGAACCCCCATGTACCCTAATTCTTTTGGGATATGTGGAATTTGAATTTCAAATTTTGGTTATGCAGTGCAATTTCATTACCCAACCAAGTGCCATCACATTGATTTAAATCCTTAAATGATGCATTTATCTAGCCTTCTTCCCGACCCAACACAAGGGCACACAAGCGAGGAAAAGTTTCTTGACTGTTAAGGCATATTCATATTAAACCAAAATCCTACAAGCTTGAGCTTTTAGGAGAGTTGGTCATTTAACACTTATTAATCCTTCAAAGAGCTTCTACAGAAATCCAAATTCTGTAACCTTCTACCTGAGAGTCTCCTTTATGAGTTTTGCTGTGTGTGCTGTTGTGAATGCTCTCTCCTACTCATATTAGATATTTCACCTCTGCCGTTCATTCAAGTCCTGGAGGAACAAACTAAAAAGAAATTGCCTTTACATTCCATCTATCCTGTTCATCACATGTCTTGGAGGGACAAACTTGTATGAGTTGTCTTTACTGTTTTACCAGAATGCCTCTACCAGCATTGTTGGCAGTTGAATCCATGGACACCTATCATCTAGCTGCACTTAGGGATGCCTTAAATAATGATAGAACTACTTTAATAACTGTGACATTCATGCTTTAGACAAAGTTTGATGAGTGTCACCTCTCTAATTTCTGCTTACTGTTTTTTGGTTGCTTGCTATCTGCTTTTGTTTCCCTGTATTATTTTTCTGATGGATGGTTGTACATCCACTTTTAAGAAGCTGATTAAAATGGAATTTAATATGCTGCTAAGAGCATATAAATACAAATTGTACTTATCCTAATTGGATGATGATGATATGGGATAAATCTGTGTATTTGTTTACAGGTGCTTGGGAGCGAGCAGGCACTTCAATGCAACAGTTATATTCAACTTTCTTTCATCTATCATTTTATGACAAACCATTTTTTATGTTGATTTCCTAAAAAACAAAATTTTGATATGTGCTTTCGGTAGATGTTGAGGAAGGGGTAGCATTCTGTGCTGAAGTTGCATTAGTAGACCTGCTATTTCAAGGCCACCTTTTAAGATAAATTGAGCAGGTTATTTGGAGTTCTTTCTTGCTTCTGAACATGCCCTTCAGTATATTTCAATCCATGATTTTAAGCTATCAACAAGGAGCACAAAAAGACACTCATTGTGATGTTTTTTTTTTTCAAATAATTTAATGAAAGGAGAGTACGAAACTGAAACTTACAAAAATGATTTGATAGAGATTCACAATAATCTTCAAAATTAACATTTGCAATATTTTTAGGGAAATTTGGCCACCAAATGCTTGAATTTATTATACCAATACATTTTTTAGTTAGATGATGTGCAATTCTATTTGCTTTCTTGTAGACATTTGACCACAATCTGCTTTGTTTTATCTATGATCAGTAATGTGTTTCCTTCTCTCTCCCATTGCACAAGCGCGTGTGGTTTGCTGTACCTCCTTGCCTTGAATGATGGGATGTTTACATAACCTTCCATTTAGATATTTGGATAACGAAGGGTTTCTTGTAGAATCAAGATATATGCTTCAATTCCTGGGTTGAGGCATCAGTGTTGTAGCATGAGATTTCCTTATATTAATTGATGTATTTCTAAACTGCTTTAATATTTTTAGCTGTGCAGAGTTATTCTTATGAGAAGAGAAACAACGCCATTCCTCCATCAGATTCTGTCTAAATCAGCTCAGAAAGTTCACTCTTGTTCCTTTAGCACAAAAAAATTCTTCCCATGAATTGCAGTGCAATAATTTTCTAGATTTGTTTTTGGTTGTTATATGTAGAATTTCTTTTCTGTTGCGGACAACTGGGGAGGCTCGAGGATTGGATGCTGGGCCACGGCAGTGCAAAACTCCATTGGCACCAGGATTCTAGGACATCTAACATTGTTGCTAAATTGCTGATGAGGAAGTTGCACATGTGTGGTTGGTGTCCACTGGTTTGTTTCAGTCTGCCAGAGAATGGGCAGTGCTCCTTGCTCCACTTTCAAAGGTCTAGTAGCTCTTTGAACTAATAGTCCTCTCCATAAATTTCACTTTTAAGTGGTACAACATTTTTACATAGAATTGTACTTCATGAGTAAACATGCAGACTGTTAAAAAATTTTAAATGTGGAATTGAAAGGACCCTTCAATTATTATTCAGCTCGAGATGAAGCTGGGATTCCTCGTGATTGGTAGAAAATTGGATATTTTCATGATCAATTTAGTTGTGCCCAAATCTATTTTCAAAACTTACTAAGCGTATTCCTTGTTTATTCAACCAAACCAGATTGTACTGAAATTTCTTTCTCACATATATAAGCTTGTCAACATTTTTTATGTCCTTCATGTCTGATATATTTTGTAGGTATGACACATCTGCAACATCTGAGATTAAACAGGACAAAAGTGAGCCACTGTTTGAGGTAAGTAATCCTTGAAATTCCCTTGTTAATTCCATTAAGCTGACTTCTTTTTTTTTAATCTCCTGTTTTTTCACGAGGGAAATCATAAAACATCTGGCAGGTTTATGAAAGGCTGGCTTGCATCATTTCTATGGAAAATGAGAACTCAAGTTTGAATAGACCTTCTGGATAAGTTTTGTTTGACAAAATCATCTCAAGCTTGAAAATTTTCTTACATGTGGACAGCTAGAGCAAAGCTGATTCTCCCCATTTTCTCTATAATTCCGCCGTATGGTGTCATCCGAAGACTGGTTTTTGCTGAATCTGTTTTGTGTGCATCAATAGGATCAGACATTTAGAACGATTCTTTTTTTTTTTTTTTTGGATAATTGTGGGTGTCCAAGGCAGCCTTTCGCACATCTCATGGAGTCTTTAAAGTTAATGACCGGATAAATCCTCTAATAGTCTTGAAGGGACTCGTACAAGTGATCATCGAAGAAACTAGCTCAAGGTTGGTATCTATCCCGATAATAGTCTTGAAGGAGGCTGTACAAGTGATCGTTGAAGAAGCGGCTGAGTTGGACAATATGAGCTATCCTTTGGATTCAGGCATATTGAACAATTCTGACCTCTTGGCTTGAGTTCTACTTTCTTTTTTTTGAAATTTATTCTCTTTGGACACATTTCCCATTCATAATTGGGGGTCTATTTTACTGTAAATGTTGTCGATAATGTACAAACTTACTACTTCCATAAAAATCTGAGTTGAAGTATATGATATTGAAATGTGCATTTGGAATCTGGACTCACCTTTGATTTCTCCTTTGGGGCCTACAAGCTACAACAATTCATCATATTAAGATCCTTTAGAGGATAAGATTACGAGTGGATGCTGTCTGTTCTGTTTGTCCACTTTATTGTTATTATTTTATTATTGACTCCTGTTCAATATCTTAACTCATTAGTCATTCCAACATGAGTTCTCAGTTATCATATATCACACTGTAGACAACGACCAATAAATTAATAATTAAATAACTTGCCCATGTTAGCCAGGGAAACCAATACGACTTTTTGATGATTTTACTTAAAAAAAATATAATAAATCATAAGGGGGTCTATTTGAAAATATTTTTTTAAAAACTATCCTCAAAAATGGTTTTTTTTTTTTTCCAAAAAATATATATGTATATATATATTTAATCCGTAGTAAGTGTGTTACATTCCTCAATGTAGAAAGCTCCCAACATCGAAATCTTATGCATCTCTAATTCAAATTTAGAACTTTGGTGACTTCAGGTGAAAAATTCTGTGAACAGTTAGGTGACTGGAAATTGAAAGAGAAGTTAGAAGTGAAGAGGAAGGGATAAGAAGAAAATGTAAATAACTTAGGTGGCGTTTGTTTTTTGATTTAATCTTAAGCGAATAAACTGACGTTAAGTTGTTGTTTGTTTTTAAATTTTCTTGACATGCGAAATTTTTAAAAAAAGTTACGGAATAGAAAAAGTGAAAATATTTGAAACTTACATTGAGAAAATTCATTCTATTCGAGAAAAAATGTTTAAGCAAAATAAGAAAAAGCTTTCATCATTGCCCCAAGGGTTCTTGACCATTTCAGCTGCGGAGATAAACTGGCTTGTGAGGGTTTTGGGAGACCCGGCGGTCTTATCTCGACTCAGCTCGTTTATTTTTAGTCTGGCCTATCTGTTTAAAAAATTAAATGGGAGCGAGTGGATGGGAAAATTCTAAGCTTTGTCTATTCACGTTTGATTTTGTTTTATTTTATTTTTTTTATAGTTGTTTTTTTTATTATATTAAAATTAATATATTTCATAAAAAATTAAAAAATAATAAATTTTTATAAATTATTTATTAAAAATTATTCTAATAATAATAATTATTAATTATATTAAAATGTAAAAAAAATAATAAAAAATATTTTAAAGTATAATTGGGGCGGAGTGGGGCCAGAATGTAAATATACGAAGCTACGTCACGTGTCATGATTAGAAAAATAATAAATACATTAAGCCAGATTACAGTTAAATAAAGCCGTCATTAAGAGCGGGGCAAAAGCGAGAGCGCGAAATAATCCGTACGTTGTCTGTCGCATTATTTCTGTATTAAAAATAAAGCAACATCTGCTAATCTGAAGTGCTATTAAAGTATTAATCTAAAATTATATTCATAAGTGAAAAGCAATCATAATCTTGATGTGATAGATATATATAGAGAGTAGGAGAGGGGTGAGGGGTGAGGGACCGGGGACGTCACCAATTGCGGTCCATTCTAGGTCAACTATCATCCTCATGCGTGAGAGGATAAAGCCTTGAGAGAACACGTGTTTGAGAAAAACGAATTCCGATTCCCCAAAACAAACAACACAAGTAACTAACCCAACTGGCTTTAACCGATCTTCTCCCTCCCCCGATAACATAACCGAAGATGTGCTGTGACGGAGATTGCAGGCCCATAGGATTTCTACTAGGTCTTCCCTTCGCTTTCCTCTCTCTCCTCGTCTCCATCGTCGGCGTCGTCGTCTGGATCGTCGGGTCTGTGTTCTTCCCCTTCCTTTGGTTTTCATCAGTTCTTGATTTTCTTTATTTTTTAGGCGGGTTTTGATTTGGTTTGATTTCCAGGATTCTGTTGACGTGCATATGCCCCTGTTGCTTGTGCGTCACGATACTAGTAGAGCTCGCGCTGGAGTTGATCAAGGCACCCATTCATGTGATGGAGTGGTTCACATCTCAGTTCTATGTTAGCCTTTTCTCTTTCTTTCTTAATTTTCATATTGTTTTCTCCAGATTTTCTCATATGTTTCTCCGATTCCCCCTATCTGTACAATAGTTGAATCTATTTATGTGTATTTAATATGTATGGATGATTTCTCTCAAATTTCTACTTTTATTTCAAATTTTAGGAAAAGTGATGGAATTTGACTTATTCCAATCCTCTGATCCGGGAATGGGGTATTAGTTTTTGTTTCTTATTTTCGGTTGGTTTGATTTAATATTATGTTTGAGTTGAAAACTTAATATAAATTTCATGAATTTCTTCTTCGTTTCTTATGAACGTTTCTGCAGATGATAGATCCAAATTAAAGATTCCATCCATAAAAAGAAAAAGAAAAAGAAAAAAAAAAAGAAAATTTGAATACCTTTGGGATCATGACGCATTAAAGTGACTTTGCCTTGAACTGAGTAATACTGTAATATAGTTCTTACATATATTGCAGAAAACTATTACTAGAGTATATTTGGCAATGAATTTACAAAAATTTTCCTCTAGAAAAATATTAGAGGTTGAGTGATTAGAAAATATTTTTAAAAATATGAAAATCATTTCTTTAGTATTGAAAATTCGCTGATAGTATTTTCTGTAAAAACTCTTTATAGGTTATTGTAGAGAAAACACTTTTATTAGATATACTTCAAAATGAAACACTGTGAAAAGGGTTTTAAAAAGTATTTCAAAATGGATCACTGTGAAAAGGGTTTTGAAAAGTATTTCAAAATGAATCACTGTGAAAAAGGTTTTGAAAAGTATTTTTTAAGAGAATTCTAATTTAAGAATTCAAACTCTTTTTTCAAAGAAATAATCTCATATTGTCATTCTTTGCAATAAAAAATTTCGTTTCAGTTTATCCCGTATTATTCTATTTAATTAATTAATTAATTTTGTTTATTAAAGCCTCTTCAATTTCAGTGTCTCATGTATCATCAAATGGACCAGAAAAATAAGTGCTTTTGCACGGAGCGGGTCTAAAAGTAAAAGTTGAAAGTTGCCTTGAAAGCCCTAAAAGGCTGAAAAGTTAAAAAAAAAAAGAAAAAAATAATTATTTTCCATGATTGCCATTCATGACACAGAATTGCAACAAAATATTTCAATGTTTGGGTAAGCACTTTAATATTTTCACAAACCATAAAGTTTATGTTTGGAACCTAGAAAATATTAAGTTAAGAAAATAGAGAGAAAAATAAGTTTAAACTTTTTTTTTTTTTTTTTGATCAGTAAAAAACAGATATTATAGATGAAGGGAAAGTTAAAGTGCGCGGGAAGTGGACGGGGAGGAGCCTGGCAATAACAGCGAAAACTCTTTGCTAATGAGTTGAGTCATGACGAGAATTGACACTGACGCCTGGGCTTTGAGCAACTTTCAACTTTTACTTTTAGACCATTTCCGTGCAAAGCACATTAAACTTAATTTATTAACATAGAGATAATTATTACATTTATTTCTCTCTATTACATGGAGGCCCAAGAAATTTAAAAATATATAATATTTTTAAGAATTATGATTATAATTGATTTTTTTATATTTTCAGTCCAAACCCAAACAGAGATGGTCACTCTTAAGTTTTTCTCTTTTCCTCATATTACAAACGTAGCCTACTGTTCTAACTTGAAAAAGAGTGGATGGAAGCTTTATCGACAATTCTTTTGGTTGTGAGTTCAAACCACCATATAAATTCATTATTTAAATATAATAAATCAAGAAACCTAATTATGAAGACTTGAGAGTTGAGAGTTGAGAGTGGAGACTTGAGAGATTCTCGTTGAAGCATCTCTCAAGAGTTGAAACCTAATTATCAATACCTTATTTTATTTGTGAAGGATGAAAGGTGTCATAGGGAAATTGAACCACAAAATCCCTTTTGGGTTTGATTTTTTTTTTATAATTTTATTGTGATGATAGTTTGTTCAATAAGACTAACAGTATTTATATATATATTTAAAAATTTATTATAATAATTATTGTTTTCTGTTGAGGGCAAGTGTTCCTTCCAAAATAGATTCTGACCTTTGATTTTGAAGACAGGCTTGTTAAATAAGGTCAGTGAGGGACATGAAAAGGCTGATTGGGTCAGGCCTACTCTTGTTTCTTGGGTTGAGTTGGCGCCACAAGCCCGACCCGCCGTGAAGCAAACAAACTATCAGCTTTAATCAAATGGTATATTTGGAATTGTCAAATGCCCAAGGAAGGGATCTTTATCTTATTATTATTATTATTTATCTGTTTTCATATTTTAAATCATGAATTTTTGAAAAAATAGAAAATTTTGGAAAATATATATCACAAACAAGCTTGATAGAAGCAAAACCTAAAGGGGAGTTCAAGTGGTATAAGACATTGGGGTAGGGTCTGCGAGTAGTCAAATCGGTTGAGAGTCTGCTTTTAAAGGTCGTTTAAAAGTTTATTTCCAGTATTAATGTTTTAGGCGTATGAAGTGTCGAGTGCAGCATGAAGCAGAGACAAAACATCCACAATGATAGAAATAATTATATTCCTTGACACGTATAAATAGAAAGTGTGATATTTACTAATGGGTTTTTGGAATATATTAGAAGGTTGTCATTGGTGATAGAATTTAACTAATCAAATCTAGATTACCTATTGTGGCTTACAATTGCAATCATATTCGTTTCTTAATCCTTCAAGTAATACTGAAAAAATTAGAGAAAAAAAGATAAGTTTTTTATTAGAAAAGGTCTAAAAAATTACAAGAGACTACCTAAAGTTTATATTCTTTTCAAAAAAAAAAAGGATTTATATAGTCATTAATTTAATTTCTATAAGACTTGATAATGACTTTTGTATTATCAAATTTCCCATTTTCTTTATTCTATTTTCTAATATTGATTTTTATTTATATTTGATAGCCTAGGCCATAGTTTTTTTTTCTTTCTTTTTTCAGTGCAAAAAAGAGCAGGTGAACCGAAAAAATAGTATTTTCAGTAGTTTTCTGCCTTTCATTCCCAAGGGAATTTTAGATATCATGCAATAACCATCGAAGCAAGCAAAGAGTGATGGGGACTATAGTGACCAAATTAGTGATTACTCTACTACTAATATTATTCAATTAATAGTCAAAGCAATGAGTTATCATGCTATCTTGTCCTCTGCTCCCAGGAACCATCATGGTCGCTTCATCCCTCTTGTTCTCACCACCACAGAAGCCGGCACCGGATGATTCATCCACTGATCATCAATCAGCATTGACCAGTTGTATCAGATCATTTTCCATACGGGATCTCACTTTGCTTCCTTGTGTTCTGCAGCTCCATGCAGATAAAACTCATGTACCAATATCATAATTTACAGGACCTTCAAAATTTCAAAAAATCAGGTTATCTGACTAAATCCATATCCAACATCTATAATATCTCAGCAGCTTGAGGTCAGGGATTCTCTCCCTAGTACATTGCTCACTACGTAAAATATGAAGATTTTCGAGAGACGACAACAAATGTCGGAAGTTTGAGTCGCCGACACGAGGACTGCCGAATAGAGAAGGCGGTGACCGGGCAGGATTTCAGGGCATCTTTAGGTTCAATTAATTTTGTTTTGCCACGATGTCGGCTGCGCATAGTGTTAAGCGCTGCGCGAAGCTGTGTCCGGTGATGGTTATGCTGATCTTTTCGTCCTTGTACTTCTTCACCAGCCGCTTCACCTCCGACACAACCTAATAATTTTCCACAACAAATAACTACTAATTTTAGGATGGCTGACCCCTTTAATCCAATTCATATAATGTATATATGTTTTTTTTTCAATGCATCTAAGGTACACCAATCAGTGGGTTTGGCTTTTGAGAGGATTCATGTCACTCATTCAAAGCAATTTATGCGAGGGATTTTTTTTTAAAGAGAATATATAATTTCTTACCTTACTCGCAATGGAATATTTTTGAATTACAAATTAAAAATATTTTTCAAGATACATCTAAGGCGACCAATATATAATAATTATTAAGTAATTTGCAGGCGAAGAGTGGTTTTCATAGAATTGGGAGACTATTTAAGTTAAGTTTAGAAAACTATATAAAAGGTCCTAAATTACAAAAATTACAAAAAACTATTTTGGGTAACTTGGTGATAAATATATATGATTATAAAAGCAATGAATTTTAGTTGACAACTAATTATATTACAGAAAAACCATTATTTAGAGGCATTGGAAAATCTCAAACATATCAAGGGGTTTTGACTTCATTTCTGTGTTTTCAATTACATCTTTAATAGCCAGAGTTATTTAGATCTTTCTAGTTTTCGCTTTCAGTTGTGCATGTATTGTTATATAACCCATAAATACAGTTCATATGTACCTGATCCCTTGCGCTTGCTTTATTGAACCGTGACTTGGGATTACGAGAAGTGTAGATAGAAAAGCCAACCTCTATGGGCGTAAGGATTATGCTTCTCCCGAGAATCTTAGGCTGATGCTAAGGGGAAATCAAGATCTTTTAAACCATTCCTCTGTTTGGACAGTTCCTCTCCACGCCACCCAAAAATATCCCTTCTTCCTAATTTTGTCTTTCCTTATCCGTGGCCACTGCAACAAGCCCTATCAATTCGATCGTCTGCTCCAAGGTTCTGGAATTGGTTTCAAAATAAATGCTGTCGGAACCTTGATTTCCAGGAAGTCATACAAATACTGTCGGCGTGTATGTGGAGTGCTGGTTGGCTAAACCAACTTGTCGGAATAGGTTTCTTCTTGAATATAGGCTACTTCCGGCGAACTTCGACTTCGGCTCTCTGTTGAAAGTGTCGTAGGTTGCCTGAGCTAGCTCACCATAGTGAAGAAGATATCGTCGAAGATCGATATCAAGAGGGTCAAGGAGGTTTTTCCAGTCATCCTTTCCGCTTAGTGTCCGCCATCTTTTTGCTATGCCTTTTATCATTTCCACCGACAAACTACCTAGTTAAGGTTCTGCTGCTCTGATCTGTTGGAACAGTTCTTTTCACCTTGTCAGCTACAGTGAACATGAATTATGATCGAAACCATCAAGGTTTGATGATATTCCTTCGTGGTAAACCCACCAACCTCCAAAGGTGAATAAAGATTAATTCTAAGCTGTTGTATAAAGCAGCCTGAGGAATGAGTTTGCTTTGCTATTACCAGACTTAATACTTCATTTTATAATCTAATATTTTAGGTTTACGGTGTTCAAAAATGGGTCTTGCATTGCCTTTCCATACTTCTACTTACCTTCACTTCTCATGGTCTTTAAATGTGTACCTACCAATTCAGTTAGGCCACATACCACAGCGGGTAGGATGGTCACACTGTCTAGGTTGATTTGATTAAAATACTCTTTAAAAACCAAAATTTGGAAATTAAATCTTTCATCAAAATTTGACATTATTTTGACAAAAATATTTTTATTGTTTTTTTTTTGTAAAATTAACTTTTTTTTTATCAAAGACACATGTAAAAATATATGAGATGATAAAAGGATATTGTTGTCCAAAATAATTTTGTTCAAAGGAGATTATTTTTCAAGAAAAAACAGGGAGAGAGTCAAATTTAAAAATGCTGGATTATTAATTTGAGGTGTGTTCAACAAATATTCCCACTGTATGGTGTGATTTAACTCCTAAGAAGCTAATTATAACTTCCTTAGATTGATGACTTTTTTTATCGTCATATGATCTACAATTGGCTCAATGAATTTGCTCCTGCATATCATAGCAATGACACAGGACAATAACGCAGTACTGAATTTTTTCATACATATATTGACGTTCCAGAGCTCAAAAATTATAGAATGTGGAGGTACTCAGACCCGAACAATATTATTATAGGCACTTGGTTTTAATTAGTTCTTTAATGATGAAAATCAAAACTATAATTTTTTTTTATAAATTGTAACAGATCGATTAATTAAGAACAATACAATTGTCAAAGTGATAAGGATTAGTTATTTTAATTATTTAATTTAGTTTTCATAATTATCTTTAGCCTTTATATTTTAAATTGGTTTCATTCTAGGAATTTCATATTTACATGTTTAGGAAACCTAAGGATGTATATTTCACACTCTCGTTCAATAATGTTAAAATCAAGATTATTTATTCTCCAAATCCTATTATGGTATCAGAGCCTACATGGCTTGTGCCCAAAATTGATTATAACCGACTTTCAATTATTCCTCTTGACTACCGTTGTCTCTTACAAGGATATTTCCTTCTCTGTCGCTATGCAAACATCAACTTTAGTCTCCTCCATATGTTCCTACCTTGGCACATGCCAATTTTGTCGTGTTTAAGGCCACACTGTTAGACAATGCTCATATCTTAAAGAAATCTCAATGTCCTCTCATCAACGTCCTACACTTGGACCATCCACAAATTTTGCTCCTTATACCAACATAGCTACACATCAGAGTCCATTTGCTTCTGAATGGATTCTCGACTCGAGTGTCTCTCACCATATTACTACTCACCTTGACAACCTTTCTCTTCACTACCCTTATTAGGGATATGATGATGTTTTAATCGGTGATGGCAATGGGCTCTCTATCTCACATGTTGGTTCACTTACACTTCTTGCCTCCTCTAATTCGCTTACTTTAGATAATGTGCTTTGTGTTCCCGCTATGAAAAAGAACATAATTTATGTTTCCTAACTTTGTTCCGCTAACCACGTTTATGTTACCCTTTTGCCCAATACTTTTTAGGTGAGGGATCTTCGCACAAGGGCTCTAGTGCATCAAGGACCAGTTAAAGATGGTGTATGTGTGGTCAACATCTCTACAATTTGGGACTCCTTTACTTGCTTTATCAACTGTCAAAGCATTTGCACCTATTTGGCCTTCTCGTTTAGGTCATTTATCCAATATGTTAGTTTCACATTTAGTTGCGTCTAATCAAATCTTGATTTCTTTGGGATCTCTTCATTCTCACTCTTGCAATTCATGCAAATGCATAAGAGTCACAAATTACCTTTCTATGATTCCACCCTTGTTTCGTGTGCTCCTTTAGATCTAATTTTTTTCTGATGTCTGGACTTCCCATATTCCTTCTAATGATGGTTTACATTATTTTGTTATTTTTTTTTATCACTTTACTCATTATATATGGTTCTATCCACTCAAACGTAAGTATGAGGTTCATGATACTTTTATTCGCTTCAAGCAAATTGTTGCAAAATTTTTAATCGCTCAACTATGCAATTTTATAGTGATAATGGGGGCGAATTTCTTACACTATGTCCCTTCCTAGCTCATCAAGGCATTTCTCACCTTACCATACCTCCTCATACACCTGAACATAATTGTTTCTTTGGAAATTTTCCATCGTCATATTGTTGAAGCCCCGGTCTTACTCTTTTTGCATCATGCATCTCTTCCTCTCCCCTACTAGCCACATGCTTTTTCTACAACCACTTATCTTATAAATTGCATGCCCAAAACAAGTCTTGGTATGTTATCTTCCTTAGAAAACTCTTTGGTCAACCTCCTAATCTCTCTAAACTTCGGGTTTTTGGGTGCCTTTGTTATCCATGACTTCGACCTTATTCTCAACACTAATTATCACCTCGCTCTACGTTGATGTATTGCCAGTTACTCCGCACTCGAAGTGCCTACCGTTGTTTAGATTCTTCTTCGAGATGCATCTATGAGTCACCTCATGTTGAATTTGTTGAGTATGTTTTCCCACTTTCTACCACTTCCTCTACATCCTCGTCTGAGTACTCTATTCCCGTATCCTCTTGGTTTCTCTCACCTCATTTTATAGTTCCAGTCTTGTCTCGGGACGCTCCTCCCTCAACGGTTGCTCCATCACTGCCATCTACTAGTTCTTCACTAGAGTCTTCATTGATTGGCCTCCCATTGGAAATTACACAACCCACATCTACTAGCCCTGCCCAATTGTCCATATCACATCTTAATGCCACCACCGCCACCAACCCCACTCTATCACCACCAAACAACCATCATATGATTACTCGCTCTAAGAACCAAATTTACGAACAAAGTTTTACTGAACCTCATACTATTTCTCAAGCTCTTAAGGATCCCTCTTGGTAGCAAGGTATGTTTGAGGAATTTGATGCACTTCTTTGGAATAGTACTTAGGATCTTATTCCTCCCCATCCGTCGTAGAAGCTGGTTGGATGTAATTGAGTATTTCACATCAAACGTGCTAAGGATGGCACCATTGAGCACTACACAGCTCACCTTTTTTCCAATTCACCAATGTCTAGGAATTGACTATCATGATTCTTTCAGCCTTATGGTTAAGCCTACCACTGTGAGAGTGGTTCTTAGCCTTGCGGTTGCTCGAGGTTGGTCCCTATGCTAGATTGATATTAGCAATTCTTTTCTCCACAGGACACTTTATGAGAATGTCTATATATCACAACCCCTAGGCTTCATTGAGTCTAATTATCCTCATTATGTCTGCAAACTCAAGAAAGCTATTTATGGTCTTAAATAGGCTACTTGGGCTTAATTTTTGATAGTGCAGCTCTTACCTTCTTCACATGGGCTTCACTTTAGCGCAACTTGATACTTCCTTTTTTATTTTTCGGGACGGTGATTTTCATGCTTACCTCTTGGTTTATGTTGTTGACATTATTTTTGCAGGCAATGATACTCATCGCATCGTTGATCAACTTAGTCAAAATTTGTCGAAGTGCTTCAAGCCAAGGAACTCGACCCACTATAGTGTTTTCTAGGTGTTGAGGTTTCTACCCACCTAGCCGACCGACCTTCTTCTTTCTCAATGACAATATATTATTGACATTCTCTCTCGAAACAACTCACGGGTGAAACCCGTGTCTATGCTCTCAGTCTCTTCCACTTTACTTCCATGATGGATCTCCTCCTCGTGATGCTACTCGCAGATCGCCACGCTAATGCTTACATTACCTAGAATTGATATGACCTGGCATTGCCTTTGCAGTCAACAAACTGTAGCAATTCATGCACCTTCCCTCGACCACTCATTAGGACAATACCATAAGACTTTACTGATCTCGTTAGGGACACTTTCATTATCCTCTTATTCGACGCTATAGTTCTTTCATTCTTCAGCTTACTATGATGACGATTGGTCGCTAACACAATGATCATACTCGATTGGATGCATATGTTGTTTTTCTTGGTCATAATCCGGTTTCCTGGAGCTCCAAAAAGCAGCGCACCGTTCCTTCTCGGAGGATTATCATTAGGTTGCCGCTATCATTTAAACTACGCCAATCATCTTCTATACGCAGCTGACTTTCACTTCTTCACCCGTAATTTACTCTAATAATATTGGTGCTACTTATTTGTGTGTCAATCTAGTTTTTCCTTCTCGGATAAAATATCTTGCAGTGGACTTTCATTTTGTTCGCAATCTTCTTCAAGATGAGGTCCTTCACGTGACACATGTTTCCTCCTATGATCAGCTTGTCGATGCTTTTGACCAAGCCACTTCATGGTCCCCACTTACATGATTTTGTGTCAAGATCGGTCTCGCTTCGAAGAACGTTTTGTGGGGACGTTATGAGAATTAGTTATTTTAATTATTTAATTTAGTTTTCACAATTATCTTTAGGCTTTATATTTACTGTTTATGTTTTAATATTTCTACTTGCTCAGAATTCGTTTTGTTATTTTCGAAAAAAAAACAAGAATCCGTTTGGGGCTTAGTCAAAGCCTGAGCAAAGTCCGTATACATAAAAAAAAAAAAAAAAAAAAAAAAAAACATTGATATCAGTATACGTTTGCATTGGATTTGTTTGCACTGAATTTGTTTATTTCAAACATTGATATCAGTTCTGGAATTGTCAGGTTGCTCAATTCTGAAAAATTCAATAATCTGTTTGTTTTAATATTTTTTATTTTAACTCAGATTTTGGCAAAGTCATATTTGACTTTAAAGAAACTGTTTCTGTAAACAGTAGCCACTTTGGTTTAATATTAGTTTTATTAAAAATTGCTAAGTAATATTTAAATTTGTTTTTAATATATTGTTTCTAGAAATGTAATTCTGGTCAAGAGAATGACTACTCGATTCACCCCACCGGTGTGGTGCGCCTCCTCCAAAGACCGTTACGGCGCCAATGATTGTGAGTCACGGAGAGAGTTTCTCGAAAAAGTTCAATGAACTGAATCTGCAAAGGTGGCAACAAAAGATGGCCGTTTCTACCCGACCACTCAATTCGCTCATTTCCTTCAAGAGGATGCCCCGCATCAAGGAAGATGAAACCGCGTGCAAGTGGTCGCTGTGGAAGCATGGAAGCATGTCGATTTCGTCGCAACTACATCCCCGAATGGCCCTGACAACACATTATATAATGTGTATCAAGGCCTTCAATACTCGCAAGAGAACCGCTGGAACTAGACAAAACATAAGACCGAGGATTTGTGGCTCAAGAAGTTTGTAATGGGAAAATTCCTAGACTACAAGATGCTTGATTCCAAGACGCTGATAAGCCAAGTTCAGACCATGAAGTGATTTTGCATGACATATGCGTGCAGGGATGTCTTCGCTGAATCCTTCCAAGTGGTCATAATATTGCACCGCTAACACATGGAAAGAATTCAAGAATTACCTAAAGCATGTTTCATGAAATGAGACTTGAAGACTTGATAGTGAGGCTTCGAGAATAAAGAAAGACAACCGTGCATCTCGAGAAGAAGGGTGTGCAAGGCTTCATGGAATCCAAGGCCAATGTCAGTGGAACACGGGCACCTCCCACAATCCCAAGAAGAGAAGCATAATGGGCAACTGGCCCCAAGCAAGGTCCTACGGCAGGTTCCAAGGCAAGTGCTATGTGTGCAACAAGCAAGGGCACCGGGTACTAAGGATCGCCATAGTCGCAAGGAACAAGGGGAATCCGCAAGAAACGCTCAAGCCAATGTGATCGGCGGGGACGATGTTCAGATACGAACCTCTCTGTACCGTAGCCTCCGGCGAACTTCATCGGGCAAAAGAATACTATGAATGTGGTGGTATCACAGGGGCCACTCTTCGCTATGTTTGTCAGATAAGAAGATGTTCTCATCATCAAATCATAGATAATGGAGAACAACTCTTATTGGCAACCTCTTCTTCCAAGGTTGAAGGCCAAGGGAAGGGTATCAAGATGACATCGCGCGAACCACTCAATGATGTGTCAGATGTTCCGTAAATTCGAAAGAATCTAGTGTCCGGATCATTGTCGAGCAAGAAGGGCTTCAAGCTGGTATTTGTCTCGCATAACTTCATCCTCACCAAAAATGAGATGTATGTGGAAAGGGGTACATGAGCAATGGGCTCTTCTAAAATGAATGTAATGACTGTTGTACCTCCTATTAAGAATATCAATAAAAAGAGCACGTCTTCTGCTTATATGTTTGAATCTTCAAATGTGTGGCATGGTAGACTAGGACATGTTAATTATGATACATTGCGTAGATTAATTAATATGGAATGTTTGCCTAATTTTAAAATAGATTCAAACTATAAATGTGATTTGTGTGGAATCTAACTTACAAGAACTTCTTTCCAATCAATTGAAAGAAGTAGTGAACTCCTAGAATTAATACATTCGACATCCGTATCCGAAATTTATTCAAACGCGAGGCTGCAAGAAATATTTTCTACATTAATTATGATTGCACGAGATATTATGTTTACTTATTGAGAAGTAAAGATGAGGCATTGGAAATAAAACAACATTTCAAGAATGTAGGTGGAGAACCAACTTGATAGAAAGATCAAGGTGATAAGAAGTGATAGAGGTGGTAATATGAAGCACCTGCGATTTTTGTTCACAACATGGTATAATACACCAAACGATCGACCCTATTCAATTCAAATTGTGGTTGTCGAACGTAAAACGTAACTTTAAAAGAAATGATGAATGAATGTACACATATGCTCTCGACTTACCCCAAAATTTTGGTGGGGAAGAATTCTTCCGCAATTATATTCTCAATCACACTTCACAAGAAAACCAATAAATCCCCCTACGAGTTGTGGAAAGGTCGAAGACCTTCTTACAAATACTTAAAAGTGTGGGGGTGTCTGGCTAAAGTGGCGGTACCTATACCTAAAAAGGTTAAAATAGGACCAAAAACTGTTGATTGTGTTTTCATTGGTTATGCATTACAATAGTAGTATTATCGGCTTTCTCTGACCATAAATCGTAAATTATCGATATGCATGCTAACACTATTATCGAATCAAGGAATGTATCTTTCTTTGAAAATGTATTTCCTACAAATCCAATACGTGGTCGAACTCAAGTAAAAGGACTCAACACATCGGTAATAGGCGTGAGTCAAGGCCAATAAAGATGATGATGAACCTAGACGTTAAAGAAAAGAACTAGAACGCCAAAATCGCCATCCGCATTTTCTAACGACTGCTGTAAGCATTTGTTTCTCAAAGCTTTAAGGAAGCTATGTCGAGCCCTGAAGCTCCATATTGGAAAGAGGCTATAAACGATGAAGTAGAATCCATCTTGCGAAATCATACGTGGGAACTAGTGGATCTTCCACATTGTGTTCAAAACCCTAGGATATAAAATGGATATTCAAGAAGAAATGAAAGGTATGAATCTATTGATAAATATAAGGCCAGACTGGTTATCAAAGGTTACAAGCAAAAAGAAGGCTTGAATTACTTCGATACTTATTCACTCAGCATCATAGACATTGTCCATTCTGATGTTAATAGCTACTGCGTTTATACACAATCTCAAGATATCAAATGGATGTAAAGACAACTTTAAATGGTGACTGGATTTAAGAAATCTACATGGAACAACCCAAGGGTTTATTGTTCCAAGTCAAGACAAGAAAGTTTGCTCTGCTTTTGTTAAATCCCTTATGGATTAAAGCAAGCACCAATGCGCTGGGCATGAGAAATTTTGATACAATGATGTGACAAAATGGATTCAAAATCAATGAGCGTGACAAATGTGTATATGTTAAGAAATAATCTTAACTGGATTTGTCATTATTTGTCTCTATGTTGATGATATACTCATCATGGGTAGCAATAATGAAACTGCCAGAAACTATACAAGGAAATGTTCAACAATAAGTTTGAAATGAAAGACTTAGGTGTTGCTTATGTTATACTTACTGAAGATCTCCAAAGAATCGATGAATTGGTCATTATCTTAATCACATTACATTGAGAAAATTCTCAAGAAATTTAAACAAATGATAGTAGTCCAATGAGAACACTGTGAGATGTAAATTCAATTACAAGAAATGACGCTTACCTACCTAACATTTCAAGAGGTAATCATTGAAATTTTTTGTAGGTAATCCAATTTCATTTACTAATTTCCTACCGAACACCATTGTAGGTAATATCTCCTGCTCTGCAAAATAATTACCTACAAAAAAGTGCAATAGTAGGTAATTACCTACAACAATATTAGTCAGGTGCGGTAGGTAATATCATGTCATATTTGTCTAGAAATTACTTTATCGCATTTATTGTTTTTGTAGGTAATGTTGTAGGTAAATTTAGTGACTCCGCTTATAACAGAGGTACAATTGGTAGGTAATTTCTTACCCTCGAGTCGTTATGTTGTTGCAACCGTAGGTAAGTTTGTTGCCTAATTTGCCAATTTAGTAGGTAAAGTTGCTCTTAATCAGGTGCATGTTGATCTGTAGTAACTGTAGGTAATAATTTCATTCATTTATACTTTTAGTAGGTAACTGTCAGGTAATAATTTTTCATTCATTTATACTTCTTTAGTAGGTAATCTCCTGTCGATAATAATTTCATTCATTTATACTTTTAGTAGGTAATCATTTGGAGAATAATTTCATTCATATTATACTTCTTTAGTAGGTAACTGTCAGTAACTATCATTTATATTTTTAGTAGGACTGCTGGTAATAATTCCATTCATTTATATTTTAGTAGGTAATCAGAGGTAATTTAAAATAATATGAAAAACATTTTTATTATTTAATTTAATTCTAATCGTAACCCATAAAAACAGTAATAAATTTACAATAAAAGTAGATTAATATATGATTCAAAATTGTAATAAATGACAATAATAAAATTAAAATATTCAAATTACATAAATATAACTAGAAGTGCACTTAAAGATAAATTTTTACATAAAATAAAAAGTGTGGCACATAACAAGTTGATAGTCGATAACATGATAGATTAAAACTTGAGACAACCATAGATACTACTTTGGAATTGTATTGTTGTCATCGTCATCGTCATCATTTGTATCATCATCATGAACGGGTCAAAAATAAGACGAGTAGGGACTAGTGGTGGTTGTTGAGCTCTTGACATTTCATCCATACGTTGTAATAAATGTGATGTTAGGCTTTCCAATTTATTAATTACCTCCTCTTGGTGAGTAAGCCTCTCTCGTAGCTTTAGCATTTCTTATTCATTTTGTTGAGGAAAAGGGGACGTTGTTGAAGTAGATGCACCACTAGTCCCATAGTACTCACTAGCTTGGGACCCAAGACCATAAATTGCATTCTTTTGTTTTCCACCCACAATATCCAAAACATGCTATTCTCATCTATTGTCTCAACAGACGTTAATCAGCGCCTCCAGACTCAAGAGTATCCTGGTAAAATTTAAATTAATTAGATTATCATAATAAGGTAAGTTCAAGAAAGTCATACATTAATCAAATTAATTAACTTACATTTACGCTCTTGACTTCTATCAACAAATGTCTTACCATCACCTGGGTGTGCGTGTACGTAAATACCCTGCGGCAAGCTGGTCGACGCCAAGTTTATGAGCCTAAATATACATAATATAGAACTCGCCATAAACCAAGAACATAAGCCACAACAAATAGAGAAGTTGATTTGATTAGAATTTATCGCTTTCATTAAAAATGTAATTCACCCTTACTAATGCTTAGAAGATTATGGTCTTACAAGATTAAAAATTACTAATCTATTAAAAATTTAAAATGCTTCCAAATGAAGATCCAGTCCAAAACGAACAAATACACAACAACACACAACTTCACATTAGGGTCATCCTTTCCAACAACACACAACAAAACCACCCAACATCACAATCAATGCCATGAGAAAAGTTGTAATCACAAACACCAAACAACCACCCAACATCACAAACACTTCGAGAAATGAGACATAGTATTCTATAAGTATGCTAATTTAATCTTGAACTATATGTTCATTAAGTATGTGAAAAACAAAGAGGGAAGGAGACAACGGCATTCCGTGTCGAAAAATAAAAGTGGGATCGCGAATGTCTATATATTCATTAGTCGACATGGGGAGAATCGCCTTGATAAGATTCTCGAATTCAATATTATATGTCATGCCTTTGTTCCCTGCATTTTTTTAGTAGCCAAACAAACCATAACAGGAAATTATATGCACTCAGGAATCAAACAAACAAAATAAGTGTTGGTTATGCCACAGGGTAGCAGTAATACACAAATCTCTCATTTTTTTTTCATTAAAGTACTTTCACAATTATGTTATAATCTTATTCCATCAAAGGAACAAGACTCCAAAGGCATTGACCTTCTCTCCAATGACGATATATACTCACATCCATCGATATGGACTATTTTCTCACTAACATAAAAATTCTTTCCTTATCTATCATATGACAAAGGACCAAACAAATTATAAGCCAAAAGAGTTAAAACTAGTTCAATAAGCTTACAAGTCGCCTCCCATGGTCATAATGAGTAGCAAAGGTCTCCAGCGGTGAGTTGGAAGGTCCATTCCGTCAAGGTTTCGAAGACTCAGTTTCGAGCACGCTTGCTGAATCTTTTTTGCTTTCGGTGTTCCACCGCCATCTTTCCCATAACCGATCAATGAAGTTCGGGCTTCTTCCCTTTCCTTTTATCTCCGATATCATGTCTCGACATCGACTCACAATACTTCTCCTCCCATGCTATTTTTGACTAGTTCATCTTATTGCATTGTCTCCTGCATTACGAAGCATTTATACATTATATAATTCTATGTTATAATCAAAATTAAGATAATTAAATCAGCAATTCTATGCAAAAGAGGGGGTTGTTTACCTTTTTTTCCAACTAACACATGCTAAAATAAACTTAAAAATAAGTTAACCTAGCATTTATTACCCGAAATTGAGTAGTAATAAGCCTTAATTTACCGTAATATCTTCCATTTTAGTCCATTTGTCTCTTCAAGATCAATATTTTCCTCAAAAGCTCTCATTATGCGAGATTCTTCCGCATGGCTCTAAACTATAAAATAATATTCTATTTAAATATTATTCACAATTAACAAAATGTAAGACTTTAATATATTACTTACACATTATTTCGTAATCGCACAAGTGTACGATTCAGCTGTCCCAGATTCATAAGTATGTGTTGAAGAATTCAGAGGTCCGTGAATAGGTGCGTAAGATCCGTAGTGGCTGCAGTGTCAGTGAAGTCAGATGCAAAGGAGCAAAGAAGTCAGCGAGGTCGGGTGACTCTACAAAGGGAACGCCAAAGAGGTCGGGATGCACCACGACCTCCTATACGTGGTAGTACAAGGAAGTTGGTTTATGGTCAGCTTAATTCTGCACGCGGAGGAGAAAGTGTGGGTACTGTTGTTGGGGGCGGTGCTGAAGACTGTATCACTGATTGAATTGGTCAGATGAGATGGCTGGGATCAAGCAAGCAGCTCTCTTCTCGGGTTGCTAGAGATTTAACCATGTCTTCAACAAACCTATAAAGATGTAAACAAAAAAAATGTGAGCAAGTTACAATATTAAACAAATATGGCACTCTACAAGAAAAACAAACAGTCATTACTTATTTATTGTAACAATATCAATATCAACAATTTAAATTTCTACAAACATCATAATCAAAATTCATAATGATCATTATAGCAATATCAATATGAACCATTAAGATTTCTACAAACATCATAATAAACTAAATAAATACAAAACTGCTAGAATGCTCTTTATAATCACCATCATCGCCTACATATTCATCTTCACTTTCATCTTCTAATTCGACTCAAGTATGGGGTCATCTCGAAATTTCGTATTCATCATCAACTAGTTGAACAAGATCCCCATTTACATCATTCAATGGACCAATCGTGCGGATCGATGCTTCTAATTTGTTGTAAATTAAATGGCTCATCTTCTTGGAATGCCGGAGTAATACCTACTATCTTTCTCAACAAAGATAGGTGAACATCCACCATTAGCCTAGCTTTAACTTTGCAAAACAAGCCTAACTGAATCGTACTTGTCTCTTTTGCCAGGATAAGAGACATAATAAATTGTGCAACAGATGGCAAGAATAAAAGGTTCACTTATTTAGCCTTCGGGCTGAGGTCGACATCTACCGTAGAGGATACCGTTTATGAACTTTCATCCCACTATTAATAGTAGAGATCAAAAACCACTAATTCAAGAGTAATTTCCAGGCGCTTAATTGGCGCCCCGATATTCCAACCTCAAAACCTCATCAAGCGCCATAGTAATGAATCTCGTTATCACTAGAATTTGTGCTCTTTTATGCAAATCTCCACTATTTGAGGTTGACCATATTGATCCATGATTCAGTATGGAATTTGTAACCACACAAAAATACATTGATATGATTCAACTGTGCGTAAAGGGCCTTTTGCAAGATCTTCGATGAACTCATTGTTGATGATATTATGCATGCGCCTATTAAACATACAACTAGTTAATTTTTGAAATATAAGTAATGAACTTGGTATTAATAGAAATAAAATTTCACTACTTACATATTCCTTAAACCATTTTGAAAAATGCTTTTCAAGCTTCTCATCAAGCTCAGCTTCTGTGATGCCCGATTCGTTGTTTTGTATTTCATCAATGTATATTCTAATCAAATTATAGAATACTTTTAGACATCTACAACTAATAAGTTGTATGAATGATAAGTATTAAAATTTTAAAACACTTACTTGATATAAGGTTCAACATCTTCACAATTTAATAGAATATAAGCTCAGGCAAAGATCATACTCACATCATAACCTCCTTGTTTTCAATCGTCCAATGGTCGGCCGTGAGTTTGAATATTGAAAGAGTACCTTCAACCTCTTCAATATCACCACCATCATCATTACGAGGTACTCTTCAAGATTTTGTGTACACATGAGGCTCAAAATAATATGAACAAAAATTGTATGCTTCTTCCACTAAGTATGCATTACAAATTGACCATTCCACCTTTGCTTTATTATTGACATTCTTTTTCAAGTGTCTAAGAAATCTACATCAACATATATGCATAAAAGTACATAAGTATTCATTTTTAATATAATAAAATATTAATTTAAATTACTCATTTTACCTTCGAAAGGATACATCCAACGATATTGTACAAAATGTCCAAAGAATTCTTGTCTATGCTGTATCGGAAGATGCTCCATAGAATCAAGAAACCAGAGGAAATATACGCTCCAATTTGCAAATGATAACAAATGTGGAATATCTCTTTCAAGTCTTTCCATGTTTGCTAACAATGTTGTTGATGTTAAGTCTTTGAAAAGACTTAATTCTCGTCAAAGTCGCCATACATTTGTCGGAAGGAGCTCACATAAAATGCAATGTAAGTAGCCTTGCATAAAGACATGACAATCATGGCTCTTCATCCCGAACAACTTTAACTTTCTCATGTCTACACATTGTCCCATATTCGAAGCATACCCATCAGAAAATTTCAAGTTTTTCACCCATTTGCACAAAACTTGTTTTCTTGCCTTATCTAATGTATAACACGCTTTGGGAAATTTGCTTGTTGCTTCATCCCTTTCCAACTCATGCCTTCGACATAACCTTTTCATGTCTTCTCTGGCTTTCTCATTGTCTTTAGTTTTTCCTTCAATGTCCAACACCGTGTTAAACACATTTTCAAACACATTCTTCTCGATATGCATGACATCTAGATTATGTCTAATGAGATTTGAACTCCAATATGGCAACTCCCAAAAGATACTTCGTTTATTCCAACCACATGTCTTGCATATTACCCTATTAACCTCAACAACATCAATATCAATCACTCTTCTCAATCCCAAGTTATCTTATTTCTTGCAAAACTGCACCGGTCTTTATAGGTGGGGACAGTAGAGATATCCGCCTATTTTTAATGAAAGACTTTATTAAGTACCGAAAGGATGTTCATGGGTGAGAAACTTTCGACATGATTGTCAAAAACCGCGATGTTTTTCGACCACTTGTCAATGTAAATGCTTGTGAATGCCCATACACAGTGGATGGGGCAAGCTTTCCACTTACTCCAACCGTAAAGCATCGAGTAAAGGTGAAAATCACTACGGTCCACATGAGAGCAAAATTTCTCTCATTTGAAAGTTCTGTTTCCGTGAAACATCATAAGTTTGCACACCAACATCCCAAAGTTGCTTTAATTTCGCAATCAAGCGCGGTGAAAACATCAATCTTATTTTTAGGATTGTTAGGCCCAAAAATAATTACGATAAGAACATATAAGCTTCCTTCATACACATCCATGGTGGCAAATTGTATGGAGTAACTATTACTGGCCATGATGAATATTGTTGTCCAGATTGACCAAATGGTTGAAAACCATCAGTACACAATCCCAATCTCACATTGCGACATTCATAAGAAAATGAAGGATGTGTGTGGTTGAAATGCTTCCATGCCTCAGAATCAGATGGATGACACATTGTGCCATCATCCTGTTGGTGCTCATCACATCGCATATGTGCAAACGTTATTTCCGAAGCATATAATCGCTGTAACCTAGACTTTGTAAAGGGAAGTAATACATCATCTTGTGTGGAACATATTTGTTTGGTTTCCCCAGTCTCGCGTATTCTTGAATCGAGGATGGTTACAAATTTGCAACTTGTCAAGTCAGCATCTTCACCCCAATATATCACACAAGAATTTTTGCAACAATCAATCTTTTCTACTGGAAGACCAAGTCCCTGCACTAACTTCTTTGTTCTGTAAAAATTATCGACCATTTTGTTATCCTCCTCGTAACAATTTTTAAAATTGAGTGAAATCATCAAAGCATCTTTCAAAATGGTGCTCCGACTTCATGCAACAATCGTGCAAACCGCCGACATCAGAATGTTTAGTACAACTATCCCATAATTTTTCATCAACTCGTAGACATATCATAAAACCTTTGTGCAGTGGGATTAGGTACTTCCTCCATATCCTCTACATTAAAACCAGGCCCAGCTGCATCGATTATCAGTTGTCGATATGGATTACTAGATTCTGTATCCACCTCTTCATGAATATTACATTCAAAATTTGTAGAGGTAGCATGCACATATTGTTCTCCATGTAGATCCCATACATAATAATCTGCAATAAATCCTTTTCTAAAAAGATGTAACTTCACTTCCAGTTGGAACTTTCGATTATGACACTCCTACATGGACATCTTAGACCTCTTACATTCATCACTCCAAATTGATTACAAGCAAAAGTAATAAATTTTCAACCTCATCCACAAAATCTTTGTTAATGGTGCCATCATTGTTGATTCTTGTATACATCCAATGACGATTTGATCTCATATTTCCTGAGTCAATTCCATGTTTGAAATTTAGTTAGACCACATTTCATCAATTTATTTTACACATATATTACTAAGAATGACATACTCATATGAAAAACTACTAAATGTTTCCTCACCATATATAGTATATATATGGCTACCTTTAAAGCATAGAAAATTGCCCGTGTCTAAGTAGCCTGGTCTTACTTAGATATTAAAAATAATAGAAAAAGGTCATGGAAGTGCCTTTTTAGCCATTAGGAGTAAGACATCATGAAACCCGAAATCAATGTTTTATTGTTATCTTTTTTTTTTTTTCATGTTTTAACCATTGATGGGAAAATTCTCCTAATTCCTTGTAGAGTGAGGAAGGAAATATAATACATTGAAACTTTGAATTAAATTAGGTGTGTAATTTTTTAAAAGGGTTTTTCTTTTTCTATTTTTTTGGTGCGCGTGGCAAGATGTGAATTGAGTTCGTTTAGAGTAAAACTCCACTATTTTTGTTTACTCGCTTCACATAGAAAGTGTAGTAAAATAGAGGAAAACAATTATTTGATTACTATATTATTATTATTTTATTAATTAGAACAATTGAGGGAATTAGGAAGATTCGCTTACCGTTTTAAGGAAATTTGAAGTTTAGAGTGGGAAATTCGCTACAATTGGAGCTAATGTAAGAAAAGCAATGAAAGCGGAGGGGGAGGGGAATTTCCCTACTAAATCATTGCTCACATGCTTGTTTTGCTTCTTCTCCAAGCATAAAGCAACCAACCAACCAAATTTCAAGTATGTCTTTTTAGGGTTTTATTTAATCTCCATCTACTATATAATACCATTCCTTAATTAATGTATTCTTTTTTTAATATTGACAAAAGAATACTAGTCTTTTTTCTTATTCCTCCTTATCCGGTTATGTGGGATGCGCTCAACCATTAAAAAGTGAAATCCTTGGGAAGATCTTCACCTTGACCCGTGGCTCTACAATATACATAAATTACACAAATTTTAAATTTTATAAACTTCGGTTGTTCCAAAAGGCATGGGAGGATTCGGGTCTCACCGTTCAAATCTGGGATGTTGAAGACGTTAATGTGTATTCTCCAATGAAAACAATTATAATTTTTTATATTTTTTGCTCAAGCTTATTAATATTTTGTTCATCTTATCAGTACCCAAGAAAAAATCTAACGAATAAAGATAAAAAGGAAGAAACAAAGAATACTCCTTTTGAAGAAATATTAGAGAATTCAATTCTTAAGTTAGTAATATTTTTTAATTGATTGTTTTTAACAGTTTGTTTAAATGTATAAAATGGAGAGTATAACTTGAAGAAGATTTATGGGATTATGTATTTGATGTTCAAATGTATGTATAATAATAATTTCCACCCCCATCATTTAAATAGTAATTTATGTGCATTGTTTTAGGACTTGATGATTAGTATCATACCTAAATAGAAGAAAATTTAATTTCAACAGGCATACCGTGATTCCGCTCACAAAACTCAGAATTATATTGAAATAATATTTTTTTTTATCGAACTCGACCTATGTTGATCAAACTCGACATAAGATAAAAAAAAAAACCTTGACTTATATGAAACTAACCTTAATTTAATTATGTATTTAATTTGACAACGCTTTAATTTGCGCTACACATTTTGGTCATAGGTTCGCTTATTAGTATAACCTATATGCAACCTCGTATGAGCATATCAAACAAATTGACATATATTATAATTAATCTTAACATATATCGAATATAACATTGATAGAATAGTGGATCAACCTTTTCACATATATATTTATCTAATTCACTGGTAATTTAGAAGAAAAACTTTCATATATATTTAACCTAATCTTAACAGAAAGTAGAAAAACCTTAACATATGTCATATTAAAGTTAAGATCCTATAAATTAATATTTCTTCGCATTTTGATTTTTTCTTTTTTTTTTAGAGAAATTAGTTTAAAATGAACAAATAGGAATAGAAAATTTAAGGTAATAGGAATAGGGAAATCAATTTCCATTCTCACTCAAAAGAGGCAAAGATCTAACCTTCGGGTCCAAAGCTTGAAACTTTGAATGAGAAGATAACCAAAATGTCCAGACTTTAGTTGATAGAAAACATCATCTTTAAATCTGAAGCAAAATAGAGAAAATGAATGCTCACAATCTCAATAAAGAAAACAAGAAAAATAATTCATCATACACATCAACCAAATAATAGTGGTGAGATACGTAAATGATTGTATTAATATGCACTTTAAAAAACATACCACGATTCCTACAAGGCGCCTTCCAAGTTCTAGATCAAAGGAAAGGGAGAGAAGGAAATGAAGAGAGAGGGTGGGTCGTTCAGAGAGGAAATGGAGAGGGGGAGGGGGAATGTTGTGAAACGTGGGAAATGGAGAGTGTGTGGGGGGGTTCCCGTTCGTGAGGAAACGGAGAGGGGGAAGGGAGTATGGTTGTGAAACGGGAAATGGAGAGGGGGAGGGGGAAGGGATGTTCTTGTTCAGGAGGAAATGGAGAGGGAGGAGGGGGGGAATTTTGTGAAAATAGGGTCATAATTCCTAGATCAAAGAAGGGAAGGGCCGGTAGGGGGAAATCGGGAAAAAAAAAAAAAAAAAAAAATATGAGTGAAAGTTTGTACGAGAGTGAGGAGGAATAACAAAATTAATAGGGAAGATTTTTTTAAAATTTAAATAAATAAAGTTTTATTAAAATACCTTACTTAATGTTGAATAAAAATTTTGAGCTTAGTGCTCAATAGTACTTAATAACATTGGTATTAAGTTGTTTGTTTTTAACATTAGGTAGCGAGTAGGATGACAACGGATATTTCAGTTCCCGCCCACTTTGACAGATCGGTTTAGTTTAATCAGAATCAGTTTTCAATGGGTTCATGTTTATTTTCTCATACCTCGAGACAAGTTTGGGACGGGTGTTCGGGTATTATTATTCCCACCTCCCACCCGCCTCCTAATTATATTTTTTAAAAATATTTTTATTATTATTTTATTTTATACTTTAATATAAATAATAATTATTATTGTAATTTTAATAAATAATTAAAAATCATAATTAATGATTATTTTGAAAATATATTAATTTTAATATAATAAAATAATAAATATAAAAATTAAAAAATAAAACAAAAATCAACCAAAATATAAGGTGTTTGGGAATTGAAAACAATAAACGGGCCAAGGTCAGGATGGGGCCGCCCCGTCCTAAACCACCCCCTCCTCCCGTTGTCATCCCTAGTAGTAAGTGTTGCTAGCCCCCTTCTTATTGGACAAATACACGTAATTGATGGTCTTAGAAAGAGAAGTGAGTAATTTCCTATAGAAAAATGCACTAAACAAAAATATCAAATGATTTTAAGACTCTAATTAATAAAATTTAATGATTTTTAAATTATATGAATTTTATATGATATGAAAAACATATCAAATGAGTCCGAATCATTTTACTAAAATAATTAATTGATTTTTTAAATTTTTTTATTTACTAAATATGAGTAAATAAAATTATTTATAAAAATAATTTTATTATTGTTTTCTTTAAATATTTCATTTTACCTACAAAAAACTTTTAGTAGGTAACTACTAACAAAATAATTTAAAATATGTATATTTACCTACAAAACAAGACGTAGGGGTAAACTAATGAGAAATAAAAATATATTTTTTAATCTACCTACAACAAATTCATGAGAGAATCATGAATCATAAATGATATGAGTAAAACTGAAGGTAAAGATTGGTCAGGACACGTCTTATAGTAAATTATGAGAGATTACCTGATTTAAAGAGTATCAGAGGAAGATAGTAGGTAAATTGTAGGTAGTTGTTAATGGATTTTAAGTTTGCATTATGCATATTTAATAATTAAATAGCTGTGGTGGCAAAGATAGGTGTAAATGCAGGGCACTTCGTGACAAATTGTTGAAAACATATTTCCAAGAATTTGTAGGTATTGTCTGAATCCTGAAGTACTACAAATCTATGGGTAGAGGTAACTGCAAGATAGTAACCACAAATTTAGAGGGTACATCATCCAAAAGAATGCAAAGCCTTCACACAAGAATATAACAAGAATACAGCTCTATAGAAGGTCATGAACTGCATCTTCGCTCCGTACATAGCATGCCGCTTATAAGTAAATTGAGTAGATACATGCGAACTGTGTCCGGACCATTGGAAGGTAATAGTTAGAGTTTTCGAGGTATTTGAAATACACCTTAAACTACAGGACACTACTCAAAATATCCAAAGAAGATTGAAGGATACCGTGATGCTTAATCGGATATCCGACACCAAAGACTCAAGTCCACAAGTGGCTATCTATTTACACTGTGGTGGCTGGTCTGAAACTTTTCTGCCAAACCAATTGCTAGATCCACGAGATGGAATATGAGTTTATTGCACTAGATAAAGCGCAGAAGAAGCAGAGACTCGCATTTCTAGAAGATATTCCATTATGGTCATAACTGTAGTTCATATTTTGCATTCAATAAGGATATTTAATCACATTTGAATATTAACAGTCATATATATAACGGCAGTCTATTATCATTAAGATATAATACCGTTAGACAATTCTTCTTCAATACATGACCAGCTGAATATAAGGTCAAAAGAGAACATTATGATCCATTAACTGTGGTTTGAATCAGGATAGAGGTAAATCACTGAGGAAATGGGTTTTGAAGCTTTATGTACTTAAAGAGTCGCTCTGTATAACAGTAACCCAACCTAATCGATCGAGATCCCAAGATCTAGGTTCAAAGCGGACAACCGACCATGTGTGACTCATTGAAGATCACTACTTTATAACAAATCTCCTACTCATTCCTATAATTGAGAATAGTGGTGTCTGGGGCCATGAATAGGTAAGCCATGCTTTTAATGATTCTTATATCTTGTTAAAGACAAGTGGGGTATAGCAGAATGACTTTCATGAAGAAAACACCATGTGAGTAGAACTGGTCGCTTCTATGAGAATGATAGCTACACTTTTGTATGCATCATGAAAACCGTGAATTGTTCAAATAAAATGAACACAACCGTGAGAACTGAACTATCGCAAGACAGGTTAACGTTATTTGCCTTGGTTTACACAAATGATTGAACTGATTTAAGACATCATGTTCAACGATCAATGTTAACCGGAAATGGCATTTCACAAAGGGAAGTTCAGGCGCAGTCACGTATACAGAAAATTTCCAACTGAACTCTCTCTCTTAGTGTCAGCATGTCATTCGCATTAATCTCAGTCAATTTCATTAATGTGGGGATTGTTGTTGGAAAAAATGGGTTTGAAACCACAAATAATTTAGCTATCTTTGAGCTAAAATTACATTGGGTCCCATGAATTTTTAATTGGGTCCACATGGAATGTGTTCTCCTCCATGAGAGATAGATATTATATATTGAGTTACTCAAAACCATTAAGAGTGAATTAGAAATTGCATAAAACATCACCCCCTTAAAACTGTTGACTAAGGTTTAAGCTTGTGGAAAGCTTGTGTCATCGGATGGGAAGCAGACTTTTAAGTGGGTTCTGGGTGGATGACCTCTTTCGTCTTCTCCAACGAGCCTTGTTTGTGTTTGTTCGCCATGAGCAGACACGACTTTCAAGCTTCATATTTGTTGGCCGACGGACGCAACCCTTCAAGCTTCGCTGGTATTCGCGAGCAGTTGAAACAGTCATGGCGAATCCCCATATAGACCACACCTTCTCTCATTTTGACATACAAATATTTACATGCACATTCATTCATTTCATTTCATACGAAGAGAGAAACGAGTTACATCGCCGATTTGGTTCGACGGCCCGACAAACGAAGTGCTTTACGATTGTTGGGAGATCATTTCATCTGGGAGACAAATTGCGGGCTTCGAAGCATGGCGTGCGCGAGGCAATAATTGTCTTAGGGTGTGTAGGGCTCTGAGACTTGATCTGCAAGCGAGGTTCGAAGCTTTTACGGTTTTCACCTGTAGGTGTTAAATGTTCATCTGCTACTTGATTTGTTATATTTTACAGTGCTGAAATTCTAACAGGAAAGCCATATAATTTGACAACAATTGTAATGAATAACTCAGCAGTTTTGAGAGCTATAAAATGAGTAGGTAATCTCCCAAAATGGGCAGATTTAGTAAGCCTATCCACAACAACCAAAATGACTGTCATTCCTCGAGATGGCGGTAATCCAGTAATGAAATCCATTGTAACAGCATCCCAGACCAAAGACGGTATAACTAACGGTTGAAGCAAACCAGCCGGTGCTTGAGTTGAATACTTGGTCTGTTGGCAAATGAGGCAGTTGGCAATGAACTGTTCAACATCCTTATGCATTTTAGGCCAGAAAAAAAATGGAAGATAGGCGGACCAATGTTCTTTTAATTTCGGCGTGGATTGCCATCGACGTAGAGTGGAATTCATGAAGTAAGACCGACTTCAGCACTGACTGAGGACTAATATAATACCGTCTTGCATAAAAAAGTATGCCGTTTTTCACTATATAAAAAAGTACTATATAATCAGGAGCAACTGTACCAGAGGCTGCTTCTTGATGGAAAATAAGCAAATCAGGAAGAGTAGAATTTTCATGACGTAGGATTGTCACCCAATCTGAAACTGGTCGACTCAACCACTGATAGCAAGTGCCCAATGTAGTAGATATATCTACAGAACTCATAGTCTCATGGAGGCGAGATAGAGAGTCAGCAACCTGATTAGTGTGCCCTGGTTTATACTCTATCCGAAAATGGAACCCCAACAACTAGCGTATATAAACCTGCTGATCTGGAGTATGTACCCTGTTGGAAAAGCTCCTTAATACTTCGATGATCTGTACGAATGATAAAGAATCGACCAAGTAATTAATATGGCCGCCATATGGACAGCTTCCTTCGAGTGATGGTGGTAATTCCTTAAGGTAGGTTGAAGCAGCTTGCATTTTCGCTCCTAATTTCTTGCTAAAGAAAGCAATGGGATGACTCCGTTGGATCAAAACAGCCCCTATGCCCGTGTTACAAGCATCAGTCTCAACAATGAAATCCAAATCAAATTCGACAATTGCAAAACTGGTGCATTGACCATTGCATAACTAAAGCCTCCAAAAACATGAAACTCACCAGTCCACAAAACTGTCCTTGCAATGTAAATCAGTCAAGGGGGTAGCTATAAAAGCATAACCTCTAATGAACCGGCGATAATATTTAGTAAGACCGAGAAAACCGCGCAACTGCTTGACGGATGTAGGCTACGGCCATTTGACCATTGCTTCAATCTTTTGAGGATCAGCAGAGACTCCCCCACTTGATACAATATGTCCTAAGTAATCCACTGTGTCCTGGCCAAACACACATTTGGACAGTTTAATGAAAAATTATTAATAGCAAGACAAGAAAGGACTTGTGCTAAGTGGCTAGCAAGGAACAAAAAATTGGATATATTGGCCGATATATCGCGGAAATAGATATCTGCCGGTATCGACACGATTTTGCCAACCAAAAGTCGATTGGCCAAAAAATCGGTAAAATCGGTAAAATCGCCGATATTTAAGTGAAATATCGTAAATTTTCGATATTTTGACGAAATATTGAGAGTATATCTCACTCGTGCATGTGCTGGAATTTTTGGAAAAATATTGGTAAAATATCGGTAAATATCGGAGATATATCGGTAAATATTGGAGATATATTGGTAAATATCGGAGATATATCGGTAAAATATCGGAGATATATCGGTGATGTTTTAAAAATATCGACCGTGCCTACCTTTGACTTCTTGACCAGAAATCTAGCAGTTGCATTCGTGCTTTGATCAAAGTCAGGATTTCTTCAAGCTTTTGAAAAAGCATCCAAAGGCTATATGATACAATCAGCGGTTGATTTTAAATTTGAAACTTGATCTATGGTTTGAATTGATTTCCAGCGGATATATGATGATTCAGCGGTTGATTTTAAATTTGAAGGCGATAACGATTTGAATTGATGCCGATGGATATATGATGATAAGCGATCAGATTTGAACCAAAATCAAATCCAATGGTTAGAATTAAATCATAATGGTTTTTTTGACAATCCAATGGCTATCTTGACTCTAAAAAATTCTATAAATACCCTTAAAATTATACAATTTCTTTACAAACTTATCCACATACATCGAAGCTCCATTTGACTCTCAAATTATTTTTTCATTGTGATATATCTCAATATTTTAAAGATCTTGGTATGAATATTGTCTTCATCAAGATGGAATCCCTTCATCAAATAATGTAATTGAGCCACATCGGTTTTCATTTTGGTTTTAAATGACTATTGTAATGTAATTTCTCGATAAATTATAATGTATCTGTAGACCCTCAATTTTGCCCCTCAACAATTGCATTTATCCTATGGGTGTCACACTCACCCATCGTTCTCATATAACACCATTAGGGCCCTTTTAGGTTTAGTCGTCACGAAACTTGGGTGAGACTTGTATGTGGTCAGTTGAGTGCGCATGTAGTTCAACATAGTGTCATCGTGGCTTATTTTTAGTTATTGGCGTCGTGCTATAGGAAACAAGTGGAGACCCCCTCGAGGTTTAGCTCAATCAGTTTATTAGAGTATGTCAAATTAGAACACTTGAGCTTGTTTAGATCTCATATCTCCCTTGTCAGAACTTCGAATTGTTCAGCATTTTGTTTTGTTGGATTCCTTATTTGCGGAGGTTTTTATTAAAAATTCATAATTTTTTCAACGTTTGACTAATTGGTTTGACTGGTTCATCGGTGATATGTATACAACATTGTTTTTGGGTGATTTTGGTGAGCCTCCTCCTTGTTTGATCATATCTCCCTCATCCGGACGATGGTGCACGTTTGTACATTGGTCTCCTTATTCTTCAGAGGCGCATTATCAAAATTTCGTAATTTTCCTCAGCCGGATGGACTTGTTGGCATACGGTTCCAGCGGGATCATCGGGATAGCTTGTGTGAAGCGACTGTGATTTTGGAGCCCAAATCTTATATGGTTCGGGCCATAAGCTCCTAGTTGACCATGGGCGTGTGTGGAGTCCATTTTGGACCTTGGCTTAAGGATTATCACGACCCACCATGAATCCATGTGGATACTGTGAGTGAAGCAAGCGAGAAATCTTAAGATATTCATTTGCATGGAAAAGAGTAAAGGAAGAGAGTTAATGGGAAGCATTTGAGGCGATTGGGGCCCTTTCCAAAGAAAGCTTGAAGGTGGAAAACACCAGGTAGGTTCAGATGTTGAGGTGGGAATCAGTATAAAAGGGGAGAAAGATCAAAGTGGAAGGGACCTTTGGCGGGACACTTTTCCGGGCTCAAACGCACGTTCGCGATTACCCTTGGATCTTTCCGGTTTGTTCTTTTAGCGTTTGTGGAAGAGGTAAGAAATATACCCTGGCTCCACTCTATTCTTTAAGATACATTCTGGTCAAATTTGGGGTTTCTCCTCGACCATTTGAGCCGGTTTCAGCTCATACGTGAAAGCCCGGTTCAACGATTCTGGCTGGCGGTTGGCTTATTTGGTTGGTTCTCACTCATCAGAGATGAGAATCCCGATCACCGTTGTTTTTGTTAGATTTCTGACTCTCTTAGGTTCGAAAATTTTGAGATCTCTCAGAGATGAACTGGTTGGGAAACCGGATCATTCGATTCATTGGGATTAGGTTTGCGGGGAAGGCAGTTTGGGTGGCTTGGTTGGTTTTTGGTTGGTTCTCATATGGGTGGAATCATCTGTTTATTTTTTGATTTGCAAACTCTTTGAAGTGATGGAAAATTTTGAGAGTCTCTCTCCAACGATTTGGACTGGTTTGAGAAAACCGGTCGGTCGGGACCATTTAAGGTTGGGTTTGCGGGAAAGGCGGTTCTTGTAGGTTGGTTGGTTTTGGTTGGTTCTCACTCATCCGATGAGAATCGATCACCGTTGTTTAGATTTATAACTATTTTATAAAAGTTCTGGAAAAATTTTGAGAGTCTCTCTCAACTTGATTTGGACTGGTTTGAAAACAGAGATCGGTCGGTTCATTTAGGTTAGGTTTGCGGAAGCGGTTGCGTAGTTTGGTTGGTTTTGGTTGGTTCTCCACTCATCGAGCGAGAATCGATCACGTTCATTTATTGAATTTCTGCTCTTTATAAAAGTTCTGGAAAATTTTGAGAGTCTCTCTCAACGATTTGGACTGGTTTGGCACGAAGATTGGTCAGTTCATTTAGGTTGGGGTTGCGGGAAGGCGGTTCGCGTAGTTTGGTTGATTTGGTTGGTTCTCACTCATCGAGCTGAGAATCGATCACCGTTGTTTTTTAGATTTATAAATCTTTTATAAAAGTTCTGGAAAATTTTGAGCCTCTCTCAACGATTTGGACTGGTTTGAAAACAAGATTGATACGTTCATTTGGGTTAGGTTTGCGGGAAGGTAGTTTTGCGTAGTTTGGTTGGTTTGGTTGGTTCTCACTCATCCGAGCTGAGAATCGATCACCCGTTGTTTAGTTAGATTTATAAATATTTTATAAAAGTTCTGGAAAATTTTGAGCCTCTCTCAACGATTTGGACTGGTTTGAAAACAGATAGTCGGTTTATTTAGGTTAGGTTTGCGGAAGGCGGTTGCATAGTTTGGTTGGTTTAGTTGGTTCCTCACTCATCCGGTGAGAATCGATCACCGTTTGTTTTGTTAGATTTCTAACTCTTTTATAAAAGTTCTGGAAACTTTTGAGCCTCTCTCAACGATTTGGACAGGTTTGAAAACAAGGTTAGTCTGTTCATTTAGGTTAGGTTTGCGGGGAAAGGCGGTTGCGTGGTTGAGTTGGTTTAGTTGGTTCTCACTAAATCGAGCTGAGAATCTATCACCCGTTGTTTGTTAGATTTATAACTCTTTTATAAAAGTTCTGGAAAATTTTGAGAGCCTCTATATTGTTATGGACTTCTTGGAAAACCAGATCGGTCCAGTTCATTGGAAGTGAGTTTGCCGGGAAAGGTAGTTTGCGTGGATTCGGTTAGTTTGGTTGGATTTCTCACTCATCCGGGCTGAGAATCGATCACGTTGTTGTGCTAGATTCCTGACTTTGTAAGGATGGTTCTGAAATTTTTGTCACTTTCAACCATCTAAACCGGTTGGGAAGCCGGACCAGCCGGTTCATTAGGTTCAGTTTCTTTGGAATGATAGTTTGGATACTTTTCTTTGTTTGGGTTAGTTCTTGGTCATTAAAAATCGGAATTGCATTCCTTTTGTTTTGTTAGTTCCCAACTTTGTGAGAATTTTCTGACAATGTTCAGAATTTTCTCAATCGTTTGGACTAGTTGAGAACGATTCAGCGGGTTTTGCCGCGGCTGACTCATGGGCAGCCCCTGTTTGGCATGTTTCAATCCCGAATCTATCGTGGCATTGCTCTTAGTTACCCCAAGAAACTGTAGGCTGTCTTTATGGTCTGAGTTCAGTTTGGTTTGAACAAAGTGATGTAGTGGGCAATGTGGGATTGGTGTATGGTTTGGTTGTGGGATTTTAAAGGGAATGTGTGCTAAAGTAAACAAATACTTACCTCAGCACCTTTACTTCCTTTCTTTTTTGGTATAGGATCAATATTTGGTTTAAATGAATGATGTATGATGTATTATTTGCCCTATCTATTCTTGCTATACATGGCTAGGGACCCGCAAGTATGTGCTTCCCCAATGTGGGGTAATATGAATTTCACATAGACGCCTTATGTTGGGTGTCATGCATGCTTGTTATGTTTTTTGGCTAACCTTTGATGTAGCCTTGAGCGGGGACCACGGTACACACTATTTGCTCTTTTGGTTGAATGTTTTTAAGCATGCTAGATACCAATTAGGTTGGTCACGATCTAAGTTGTATGTTTAGCCTAGGAGACTATGCGATGTGACCCATGTGCTTCCCACGCCCAATTCACTAGGCTAGAGGCCAGGGTTAGGGCTGAGGTGCCCACCTCATATGATTACCTTCCCGATGGTGTCGACCCCGGACCCGAAATCTGGTTCGTGAACCGCTTTTTCCATCTTGGAGTCATTGGGGTTTTTGTTCTTACTTGGTTTTCCACTTTGTAAAATAACAACAAAAGTAAAGTGGCGACTCCCGAAAAACTGTCCTACTCGGGACCAGTTTTCTAAAATTCGAAAATCCAACCCACATTTTCCTTCCATTTAAAAGCGAGTTGGTAGGCGTGGATCGGGGTAGGGTCCTAAATTGGCGACTCCGTGGGGATCGAACCGAATCTACGGTTTCATAAGAGGATCAAACTTGAACTTGGATAGAGTGCATTTGGGCACATGGTTCTCACGATCATTAGCTCTTAGGCTATAGATAATTGATGATCATACCTTGATTGGTATTTGGCCTATATTTGTGATTTATACATGCTTGTGTGTTCACCTTTTTGGATTATAGCATGCTTTCTCATTATTGATCAATATCTAGATATGATATTTGGGATTAGGCTTAGAGGATCATATTGTGTGTAAATATTGTGATAGGTTTGCTGTTTGCGCATGACAAATTGTTGCATGACTACCCTTTATCTTGCATGATTGCTTGATTTGTTTGTGTTTGTGTGTCACGGTTGTATCCCTTGTTTGAATCACTAGTCTTGAGTCGAATATTCCTCATTGATTTGTGAGTTGCTTAGGAGTCATTCAACAACTGTTTGCCTTCGACCAAGCCGAGGGGGTTTGGAATAAGTCTAACATAAGGAGCTATATCGATGTATAAGACACTATGGAGACGACGGATGTCAGAGCAATGAAGACCTATATAGCCATGAGCTGAATTTCATGGATACTTGGCGTGGCCAGATGTGTCCTTTGTGATTGTTGATTGATTATTAATTAGGATCTCGGGTTGCGTGTATCCTTGTGGAGTGTGCTGATCATATAGCCTTTAGGACTGCCTCTTCCCTTTGTTGGCTTATGACCATCTTACCTAAAGATGCACCATGTCGAGAATCTCGCTCACATATGGAGCCATTTATCAGATTGAATGTTAACATCACATATCGACTCATTCCCATAGAGGATTTCATTGTGGGATTGCATATCTTGGATTGATTTAGGATTGATAGTCATGGGGGTGACATGCTCTTTACTTCTTCGAGTTGATGATTGAAACCTTTGGGTTCCGAGCTTGGATTCGGATCGAGTGGGCTTTGTTAGAGATTAGGATCCACCGGTCGGATAGAACATACATCGAATCCTTAGAGATATATGGACTCTCGATCTGCTCTTTGTCGACTGACCGGCCCGGGTGCGATCTGTGGCATCTCTCAGGAATCTTTATGTTGGGTTGGGACGGAGGATTGATGGGCATCGGACCCGATCATTGCCAATTTAGGGGAGCACCACACTTGTGACTCTACCAGCCTCGCCTGACCACCATCATACGGACCCATTATGCAGTGGATTACAGTTCACCTCCACCACCACCGTATCTGGATGTTGTATGCAATGAGACCCCTCACGGTTCTCACCACCACACCGGTTAATGTTAGCAATTGGAACTTTGTTCTACATGGCCAGGCCCCAGGACCATGCCATTACATTGGCGGCCCGTAGATTATTGATGACCTCGGGCCGGGTATCGTCGGTTCAGAAGACGAGAGGATCGGGTCTCTGCATGTTTGTTGATTCTCGGTTAAGGCGGTTATATGATGACATCGGTGGTAGCCTTGCCAGTTGAGTTCCGCATGCCGGACATTGAGAGGTACACTGGGATAGGGTGCCCCCGTATTCACTTGCAGTTATACAGCGCTGTTATGCGCGGGCATAGATTGGATGAGGCACAGATGATTATGCTTTTTCCTCTGTCGCTGAGTGGTGCCGCTCAGCGTTGGTTTGCATCATTGGACCCTTCGAGGCGTAGGACATGGGCTGATTTGGGACAAGAGTTTAGTAGAATATTCTTATCTTGTGATGGGCGTATCGGAGAGTTGGGGCCCTCGGTGAGAAGTAGGATGAGTCGATTACTTCATTTTATCTCCGGATGCGGAAGGAAGATATACAGTTATAGATAGACCCTCGAGCGCGTCAGGATCGGCATGATTATGGCGATCTTCGACCTCGCTTTGCTAGGCATCTCATGGAGCTTCCAAAACGGACTTTGGATCATTAGTTCGGCCCTCTGTGGCATTGAGGAGAGCGTATCTAGAGGATTATGGGCGAGACTCTTCTCCTTCGGACTCAAGGGGAAAAGCCGAGGTCGGGACCCGGACCATCGATATTGATACCATTGGCATGACGGGACACAGGTCCCACGTCACTCTCCATTTCGAGAGACGGTTTCGGACCTCCTTACCGGATGATAGGCGGGGGTCGGTCACGGACCAGCTCCTCCTTTCAGGCTAGGTTGGGCTGCTTTTCTGTCGCCACCACGGCCGGTATATGCTACAGCGGGCGCCTCGGAGGCCCTTATGCCGGTACCATCAACGGTATCAGGCACCACCTCCATAAGTAGATTTGAGTCAATTTACCGCGACTCGGGATGTAGCGGTCGAGCATTTGGTGGTTGAAGGGGGTTTGATTATTCCACTACCACCAGGACCACCACTCTGACCTACCCACACGGATTAAGGCGGATCTTCCTTGTGCTTATCATCAGAGAGCTGGTCATGATACAAACAATTGTCTTTTGCTTGAAGCACGCTATTCGAGACGATTGATCGAGTTTGGTTGATTTAGGATGTGTCTGTAGGCTCGGACCACTACCCATTCATGACACTGAAGGCACCTCCACCTCGGGGTGTACATTTGATTGAGTATTCGGGGAGATGAGATATTCATGATGGGATGGGATGGAGGCTCCTCAACTTGTCGGTTGTATCTGGGCTGGAACAATGTATACACGGGAGTCGACGGAGTCTCAGGCCATTTAGATTGATTCGAATGATGTTCGTAGACGAGGCGGCAATATCGCCCGATATCACCCAACATGTTCCTCCCCGTACCTTTCATTCTGTTCCGGTCGTAATAGGCGGAATGCGCAGAATGTTGGGTTATTACGAGGAGTGGGAGGTGGCTGACCCCACACGATGATGAATAGCACTGGCGGCATTGATGCTAAAGATGAGATTAGAGGAAGATGATGAGAAATTTTGCGCCCATTGCGCACCACTGAGGCCCGCGCGTTCATTTGGGCTTATTGGCCTCATCCAGCACACATAGAGATGCGTTGATTAGGGCTCTTAGTCAGATTGGAGTTGACACTACTACCACCCCCGAGGGACTGATCCACTTTCTAATAGCGGATAGGGCTACATGCATAACATTTTCTGACAATGATTTACCACCTGAGGGATTAAGCCGTATTCGTCCCTTATTCATTGATGTTGCTTGTTCGGTCGAAGGGTGCCATCGGTCTTCTTGAGCATGGCTACGCCTAAGCGTTTGTCAGTTCTTGCCATTGCTTTAGGATTTTCACCGTAGATTTTGGGCCATCCCACGCGGTCGTGAAAGCTTGTGATGGGACTCGGAGGAAAGTTTGGGTACACTCGCACACATGTCATGATTGAGTCAGGTCATGTCTCCATACTCTTTCGGGTTTTGAGAATCGATCATCCTTTAGCTCCTACTTCTTGGTCGCCCTTGGATTCATGGTAGTCTTCCATGCCATCTTCGCTCATCGAAGGTGAAGTTCATACATGAGGGCGCATTATCACGTCTGGTCGATGAGATGTTATTACTTCCTCGAACCCGGTCACTACACAGATCGGCCACAATGAGGATGACCTACATTTGGCCAGGGTTTATTCGGCGAAGTTGAGTTGTTAGCCTAGCAGAAGGGATGGCTGCGGGGACATGGTACCCATGTCATTCGACCCGTCTGATAGCACTTTGGTGCTTAGCATGATGAGAGGCATGTCTTATATGCCTGGTTTGGGATTGGGTCGCCGCTAGCAAGGGCCGCGCGAGTTTACTATTACAGTTGATCATGACATATCTTATGGGTTGGGTTACATCCCAACGGCGGATGATGCGCGACACATGGCGCATTTGGCGTAGAGAAAGTGAGAGCTACCGCATGTCGCATTCCCATTCAATTATCCCATAGCCCGTACACTTTTCGGTTGGTTGACTATTTTACGGAAGGATCAGGTATACCATGGGGAGTTGACCATGTTTAAGATGGCCGGGTCGAGACACAGTCGGCATACCCCAGAGACGAACTGTTTAATTTGAACCACAGCCACTGCGGCGTGACAGTTACTCCCGTCTAGGATAAGGAAAAAGCGGTGTGTTTTCCATGTGCTTTCTTGAGAGATTTATTTATGATCTACCTACCATAGTTTGAGGATGAAAGCGTGGGCGACTCTTCGATACCACTCCGCCGGACTGAGTGGACGCCGTCGGCGGCATTTCAACGATCTGACCCGCGTGGGCCGTTCTACTTTTGACATGTTTGGAGTTTCTATGATTGATTCGATCTTTGTGACACTTTATGGCGCTTGCAGCGGCGCCAATGAACATGATCGGCAGCGCGTGCGGATGTTTCCCCACGAGGCCCGATTCTCTTTTGATGTGTTTAGGTATGCTTGAGTTTGATGATGATGGGCTTGTTGCTGCGATATTACTCATGATCTTTTGTTTTACGTTGAGGGGCGTCAGGCTCTTTGGACCACCTCACTCTTTTGATACTATGTCGGGTTTATCATACCGCGATGACATTTATGATGGTAATAATGACATGAGTATTTTCGGTATACAGCTTGTGTCTGACATTTTTTCCTTTAGTTGCACCACTAGCTCCGCGGCACGTATACGATGTTAATGATATGGGAGACATAGATGATGACCCACTAGGTGGTCGATTCGATCACAATTGATCACGGACGGGGAAAGTTACACTTTCGTTTCGATAGCTGAGAGTGGATTAGATTTTGGTGTACCAGGTCAGTGGGAGGGTCAGTTGGCTCTTCCCTATCTGGGATGAGAGGAATAAATGACATGCTCAGTCATACTGATGCATTCAGATGCCCGTATGAGGACATGTCGTGCCTTTTTACCCCACTATAGTTCAAGATCACCTATTCTCGCCTACATGCTAGGCCGCTGCTGCAACAGAAGGGCGCACCCTCGATGGTGTCTACAAAGGAAGAATTGCAACTCGTGTTGGCTTCTTGTCAATGGTTGAGTATCCCGAGTGGTCATTAATGTCGTCCCTCGTTCCTAAAAAGGGATGGCAAGGTTAGAGTTTGTGTCGACTTCTCGAGATTTGAATAAGGCTAGCCCTAAGGATGATTTTCCCCTCCCACACATCGATATGTTAGTTGATAGTACTGCAGGGCACCCTATGTTGTCCTTCATGGATGGGTTTTCTGGTTATAATCAGATTTTGATGGCTCCAGAGGATGTGGAGAAGACTTCTTTCATCACTGAATGGGTACTTACCGCCATCTAAGTTATGCCACTGGGGTTGAAAAATGCAAAATACCCATCGAGAGCCGCTACTACTCTATTCCATGATATGATGCATAAAGATGTTGAGGTATACGTGGATGACATGATAGTGAAATCCCAAGGCAGGGCAGATCACTTAGCAGACTTACAGAGATTCTTTGAGAGGACTCGATACCCGCATTGAGATTGAATCCCAAGCAGTTCACCTCAGTAACTTCGGGAAATTAGTCACATTAAGAAGTGCAGCGCGGTATGCAGGTTGATCCGTAAAGACCAAGGCCATACTTGACATGCCACCAAGACTGAGAAAGAGATCGAGGCTTTTTGAAGTGTACTCACAATACACCGCCGTTTCATTGCTAGACTACCGCATATATGCGAGCCTATCTTCGCCTTCCGAGGAAGAACCACTTACGCTTGGAATGATGATTGACAAATAAGGCTTTGAGAAGATTAAGGAGGCTTACTTTCTCCCCGCCGAGCGCTCTATTAACGGCGACCGTCTCTATATTTGCTCATTTTTGATATAGCTTTGGGATGCATGTTAATAACCGATGATTCAGAAAGGAGCTGTTTCTCATTTATTATCTAAGTAAGAGGATGCTGGAATACGAGTGCAAATACCTTATGATTGAGCGCCTCTGTTTAGCGTTGGTTTGGGCCACCAGGAGACTTAGGCACTATGTGACAGAGTATTCCATACTTTTGGTCTCACAGTTGGATCCATTAAGATATTTGTTCGACCGACCGCTCTTGACCGGGTAGGCTCATGAGACGTTGGTTCATTGACAAGAGTTTGATATTCAGTATGTGACATAGAAATCGGTAAAGGGAAGCATTGTTGCAGATCATTTGGCTTCTTTTCCAGTATCCGATGATAGATCGATTGACGATGATTTTCCTGATGAGCAATTTGTTTCAATGACATGCATTATGGGGATGGCATTTGTACTTCACGGTGCCGCTTAATTAGTCGGGTTTGCATTGGTATCTTATTGATATCACCACAGGTGATCACATTCCCGTGACCGCCGATTAGTATTTTCGATCATCACCCTGCTGACGAATATAATTGAGTATGAGGCTTGCATTACGTGCCTAGAGGATCGCTACTGATCTTGGCATTAGATACTGAGATCCAATGATTCCAATTTAGTTATACAAATATAATTCAAGGTATCCGAGACGAGATGAGAAGTCAAGCCCTACCATGCTTACTTAGACTCCACCGGTCGCCGATTTGATGAGTTAAGATATATACATTTGCCTAGTGGCGTGAGAACTGCCTTTGTCAATGCCAAGTAGCTACCTTAGCTCGTGGTCGAGATTCCGGGAGCGCGACCGTGCGACCATTGATGATTGAGAATTGTGTTCGCCCGCTACCGTTGTTTGATTGGAGATATTGAGAATCGTGATGAGCTACCATGGTATCAAGGATATTTATCAGCTGGCCATGTGGCGTTTACTCCCGAAATGTACCTGGGCACACCCAAGGATAAAGAGCATTGAGACAATACCGATTTATTATTCACGGATGCTCCTTATAGGAGATCACCCGATGGCTTGTTATTATTATAACCGACCAAGCCTCGCAAATCGAAAGGGATGAGAGGTTCATGTCGGAGTCCTGTAACCACACATGGGAGGCCACATACCGGGCACGTAAGATCATGAGGACTGCTACTTCGTTGACTATGGAGACAGATTGCTGCCGCTTAGCATGAGATGTCCCGAAAGGTCAAATGCACTGAGACTTGATACACGCAAGCCACCTTCCCGAGTTGCATGCACTTACATCCCTCGCCTGCTCCTCGGGAGGTATTGATATTATCAGCATCTCACCCAAGTCTTCTAAAGGGATATGAGTACATCCCGGTGGCTATTGATTACTTCACTAAGTGGGTAGCTACTTGCGTCGGATTGACAACGCCGTAGTGCACACCATCGACGCACATTATCTACCGATATGGGGTTCCTCATGAGTTGATCTCAGATAGAGGAGCGCATTTCAGAGGCAAAGTGGATACACTGGTCCAAGAGTATGGTATTCAAAATCATCGATCATCCGCATGTTACGTATCAATGGGGCAAATGGAGGCCGCCAATAAGAATATAAAGAGGATTTTGAGAAAGATGGTTGAGACTTCTAGTGGATTGGCCGAGAAGCTCGCATTGTGGGCTTATCGTACATCTTTTTCGTGGTTTCTACCGGGTCTACACCTTATTCTTTGGTATATGACAATGGAGGCAGCTGGCCGCCTATCGGAATCGAGATGGGGTCCTTAAGAGTAGCATTAGAGCATCGATATCCGAGACTGAGTGGGTTCAGCCTCCCGTTATGATCACCCTCAACCTTTGACGATAGGAGATCGAGCGCCAGATCATGTTCAGCTCATCGTAAGAAAATGACTAGCATTTAGAAAAGGGTCGCCCAGGAAGTTTCCAAAAAGGCGACCTAGTCTCAAGGTCCCTCCGTGGATCGGGATCAATCCAATTCTAGAGGTAAGTTTAGATCAAATCGAGCCGCCTTATGTCATCTGAGATCTGACTCGAGAGGGAGCAGCCTGGCTGACGTACTGGGACGAAATCGCTCACGAGCTACCAATGTGGATCAGCTGAAGAGGTTTTACGCTTGAGATCATGGTTAGAGGATGGGTGGCCATTATTTTGAGTAGCCATATTCCTTATTGCACACCTATACATTGATATATCCTATCATAGCCCTTTCGAGCCTCACGCTGGTTTATATTATAGCCTATTCTTCATTCAAATTTTTGCATACTTTTTCTTACTCCGGTCAGGGGCCCGCCCAGGCTCCTTTAGCATATTAATTGATCTCGTGAGCATTATGGCATTGTGTCATTCTTCTTCGCTTGTTCTTTTCACATCATTGCTTGTTTCTTTTCTCCTCCATTTTCAGATCTTCACACCACCGCCTTTGAGTCTAGTTTCTATCATCTCTATTCATTTCACTTTTATCTTCTTTTGAAAGTAATGATGACGTGCTTCTCATCCTGCAGCTACCAAACAAGTTTGTCACACCTTTTATTCCGCTTTATAGGTTTGATCCGGGATTCTTAGGCTGAGGACCATTTGGGCTTGAGGTTTGAGGTTCTTTCGGTTGAATTGTGATAGTGTGGCATCTGCCTATTTGGTTGTTCTCACAAGAATTTTTTTTTTTTTTTTTTTTTTTTTTTTTTTTTTTTTTTTTTTTTTTTTTTTTTTTTTTTTTTTTTTTTTTTTTTTTTTTTTTTTTTTTTTTTTTTTTTAAGTTTGTTTGATATTCTTTAATATACTTGGGATCATCAAAGGTCATTTAGGTTTGAGAGATTTATTATTCCTCCGAGGGGTTGAGTGAAAGAACAGGCGATCTTTCTCCATGGATTTGGGTAATACATTAGGAATGAGGCCTGTCATTTCGCATTGTGGTCCTTGATCATTACCTGTATCACCACTCCCATCTTATAGTGACTTGCTTTGACTTGACGTTCTTGGGACGAGTTGTTCGTCGTTGTCACACATTGCCACATTTGTATCCCAGCTTGTTTCTTCCTTTTTTGCTCTATCCATTCATCATTTTCTTATCACTTTCAGTCTTCTTCTACTCTTATTGATCATCGTCTCACTTCTTAAGCGACGTGTCCTTTGGTGCACTTCACTTGTCATTTGACATTGTTCATTCGGATGTTGGTTGAGTCACCTTGCTCACATGATTCTTTGATATTTGACATTGCGCGTATAAGGGTTTGGTAGTATTTATTGGGTATTTGGGCCTGTTTCCCATCATGTCATCTTCACCTTTCACCCCGGCTCATTACGGTCCGAGTCGTAAGACCACCTTATATTCATGAGAGAGATCTCGTGTTTGCTTCGAAGCATTTTATATGGACAGGTTCTATCTACTGATTGAGTACGGGATGTCGACATGTCTCTATTCTTGGGGAGTATCGAGGGTCACATATTGCTTCTCCATTTAGTTTGCTTGCCTCAGGTCCATGATTAGATATAGATGATATAGAGAGTCGGGACCATTGATAGCCCATTATTGATGCTCTGACACGTTCACACTGGGGCATACCCCCATCCTTTCATGTTGGCATTGGCTCGTACGCATGTACACTGGCAGCCCATTTCACCTAGAGATATTTTGGCATCAAAGTTTGAGTGTGCTCCACATGCAGCTGGGTTTCTTCATACAGCAGAGTGCTTCTAAGGGCTAGCCTAGGGTAAGATTCTCTCATATTCGCTGACCAATAGGTGCACATCAAGACACCCCATATGTTGTCTTGTTCGCTTGTTCAGACGATTGGTTCTTCAAAAATTTATTTCAGAGTTTTTTTCATCAAGGCACTTGCATATCAGATGTGCACACTGGGGCATACCCTATATCAGTTTTATGGAATGAAATGGATGATTTTTTCACGAATGAGTGATTGTGATGTTTTCAGCTCTCTGACTTTGACCGCATGTGCAGTTATGAGATTTTGACATGGCGTTGATACCTTAGACCGAGGCATAACCCCTTTCTTTCACCCTTGGTCACATTTGTGAGATTGTCCTACAGGGGCATACCCCTTTATTTCCTTCTTGTTATTAAGTTCTTGGTTTCTCGCTTATCATTTGTGGCACTTTCTGACGTCACACTGGGGCATACCCTTTTGTCATCAAGGCCAAAGATCTCAACTAAGCATCCTAAGTTTCCATTATGCTCTAGGCTCTGTTTTAGGTCATCCCCATTCAGTTTAGTTCGCCTATAGAGCCTTAGTTTTGCATCCTCTATTCCTTTTAACTGTGGTTCTCCAGATCGCCCGGATTCTACCCCTTCTCCGATCCTTCTCCTAGTACTCATCCAGGCCCTTCTCTGGTACTCGCCCAGATTTTCACCTTTCCGGCACTCGCCTGGATCCCACCTTTCTGGTACTCGCCCAAATTTCTACCTTTCTGGTACTGCCCAGATTCCCACCCCTTCCCTGCACTACCGGGATTCTACCTTCTAGTACTCCGGATTTCTATTTTCCTAAGATTCTCCCGAATTTTCCCTTCCCTAGCACTCACACCCGGATTTTACCTTCTCCGCACTCGCCTCGATCCCTATTCCGGTACCTCCCTGATCCTACCTTTTCTCAGGTACCACCCCGGATTTTCCCTTCCTGCACTCGCCGAATTTTCTCCTTCCCTGCACTCACTTACCCTAATCTTCCCGCATCGCCCCAGATCCCACCCTTTCTGTGACTCGGATTTTACCTTCCTCCGATACTCCAGATCCTACCTTTCCCAGACTCACCCGGATTTTACCTTCTCTAATACTCGCCCAGATCCCCCATTCCTAGATTTCCTTCCTGATCCACCCTTTTCCCAGACACCTGATTTTACCTTCCGAGATCTCGCCCGATCCCCACAGATTCTTGATCACTGATCCCACATTTTCGCATCACTCGATCCCCTATTTCCGTACTCTCCTGATCCTAATTTTTTCCGTAATCACCGATTTTCCTTCCTAAGACTCACCCGGATTTTACCTTCCCAGATCGCCTCTGATTCTTCTAAGACTCACCCTGATTCCACCTTTCTAAGACTCATCGATTCTACCTTCCCAAGATCACTCTGATTCAACCTTTTTCGGTGCTTGCCCGGACCTTTCTCTATAGTTTGCTCGGATTTCCTCATCTTCCGCACGCCCTATTTCATTATCTTTCCTCAGGATTATGCCCGCATCACTTCATCTTCCCGTGCATCATGCCTAGTTTTCTTTAAGTCCTTAAATTGGAGTGACTGCCTCCATTAGTCTTCTGCATTTATAAGGGACAAATTGTTGGTCATCTGGTTCTTCACTAGAGTTCATTTCACTCTTGCATCGCTTGCACTTCGCACCCACGATTCACTGCCCATCCACTTCTATCAAGAGGGGCATATTCAGAGGACCTCAATTTCGCTTCAACAATTGCATTTATCCTATGGGTGTCACTAATCACCCATCGTTTCCTCATATAACACCATTAGGGCCCTTTAGGTTTAGTCTCGTCTCCAGCCTCTGTGGGCTTGTATGTGGTCCGTTGAGTGCGCATGCAGTTCACTTTATAGTGTCATCATGGCTTATTTTTTTAGTTATCGATCGTGCAAGCAGGAAGCAAGTGGCCCCTCGAGGTTTTAGCTCAATCAAAGTTTATTAGGAGTATGTCACCTGAGCACTTGAGCTTGTTTCGATCATATCTCCCTTGTCCGAACTCAGAATTGTTCACTGTTTGTTTTGTTGGATTCCTTATTTGCCAAGGAGGTTTTTTAATTAAAAATTCATAATTTTTTTCAACCGTTTGACTAATTGGTTTGATTGGTTCATCAGGGCAATACGTATACAACATTGTTTTTTTGGGTGATTTTGGTGAGCACTCCTCCTTGTCCGGACTTGGAATGGTGCACCGTTTTATTTGTTGGTCTCCTTATTCTTCAGGGAACATTCTATCAAAATTTCATAATTTTCCTCAACCGGATGGATCAAGGCACTGTTCAACTGGCACCCGACTTGTGTGGAGCGCTGTTTTTTGTGATTTTGGAGCCCAAATCCTATATGGTTCGGGCCCATAAGCTCCGGGGCCGACCATGGGCGTATTGTGGTCCATTTCGGGGCCTCGCTTTGCTACATGCAGCCCACCATGAATCCATGTGGATACTTGTGGGAGTACAAGTCAAATCTTAAGATATTCAAATGCATGGAAAAATGAGGAGAGAGCACGGGGAAGCCAAGCTCCGAGACCGATTGAGGGCCCTTTCCAAAGCTTGAAGGTAGAAAACACTGCAGGTTCAAGATGCCGAGGTGGAATCGCATAAAGGGGAGAAAGATCAAAGTGGGAAGTGGACCTTTGGCGAGACACTTTTCCGCTCAAACGCACGCGATCGATTCTCGCTTGATGCTCAGCTTTGTTTCTTCGTTTTGTGGAAGAGGTAAGAAATATACCTGGCTCCATCAATTTTAAGATACATTCTGGTCAAATTTGAGGTTTCTCCTCACCATTCGAGCCGGTTTTCATGCTCATACGGAGTTTCTGCTCAACGCCACGCGCTTGGGTAGTTTGGGCTTATTTTGTTGGTTCTTCATCCGAGATGAGAATCAGACCACCGCTTGTTTTGTTAGATTTCTGACTCTCTTAGGAAGGTTCCAAAATTTTGAGATCCTCTTCACGAGATGAACTGGTTGGGAAACCAGATCATTCGGTTCATTTAGTTAGGCTTGCGTGAGCGCAGTTTGGGTAGCTTGGTTGGTTTTGCTGGTTCTCACTCATCAGAGCTGAGAATCGATCACCGCTTGTTTTTTAAGTTTTCTAACTCTTTTATAAAAGTTCTTGAGAGTCTTCAATGATTTGGACTGGTTTGAAAACCAGATCGGGGTCGGTTCATTTAGGTTAGGTTTGCAAGAAAGGCAGTTTGCGTAGTTTGGATGGTTTTGGTTGGTTCTCACTCATCCGAGCTGAGAATCAATCACCGTTTGTTTTTTTAGATTTATAACTCTTTTATAAAAGTTCTGGAAAATTTTGAGAGTCTCTCTCAACGATTTGGACTGGTTTGAAAACCAGATCAATCGATTCATTTAGGTTAGGTTTGCAGGAAAGGCAGTTTGCGTAGTTTGGTTGGTTTTGGTTGGTTCTCACTCATCCGAGCTGAGAATCGATCACCGTTTGTTTTGTTACATTCTAACTCTTTATAAAAGTTCTGGAAAATTTTGAGTCTCTTCAACGATTTGGACTGGTTTGAAAACAAGATTAGTCGGTTCATTTAGGTTAGGTTTGCAGGAAAGGCAGTTTCATGAGTTTGCTGGTTTTGCTACCTACCATCCTGAGCTGAAATCACCACCGCTGTTTTGTTAGATTTATAACTCTTTATAAAAGTTCTGGAAAATTTTGAGAGCCTCTCTCAACGATTTGGACTGGTTTGAAAACAAGATTAGTCCGTCTTTACGTAGGTTAGGCTTGCAGGAAAGGCAGTTTGCGTAGTTTGGATGGTTTTTGGTTGGTCTCACTATCCGAGCTGAGAATCGATCACCGTTTGTTTTTTTAGATTTCTAACTCTTTTATAAAAGTTCTGGAAGATTTTGAGAGCCTCTCTCAACGATTTGGACTGCTTTGAAAACAAGATTAGTCGGTTTATTTAGGTTAGGTTTGCAGGAAAGGCAGTTTGCTTAGTTTGGTTGGTTTTTGTTGGTTCTCACTCATCCGAGCTGAAAATCGATCACCGTTTGTTTTGTTAGATTTATAACTCTTTTATAAAAATTCTGGAAAATTTTGAGAGCCTCTCTCAACGATTTGGATGGGTTTGAAAACAAGATTAGTCTGTTCATTTAGGTTAGGTTTGCAGGAAAGGCAGTTTGCGTAGTTTGGATGGTTTTGGTTGGTTCTCACTCATCCGAGCTGAGAATCGATCACCGTTTGTTTTGTTAGATTTATAACTCTTTTATAAAAGTTCTGGAAAATTTTGAGAGCCTCTCTCAATGATATAGACTGGTTGGAAAACCAGATCAGTCGGTTCATTTAGGTAAGGTTTGCAGGAAAGGCAGTTTGCGTGGTTCGGTTGGTTTTGGTTGGTTCTCACTCATCCGAGCTGAGAATCGATCACCGTTTGTTGTGCTAGATTCCTGAATTTGTAAGGATGGTTTTGAAATTTTTTGAAATCTTTTTTCAACCGTCTGGACTGGTTGGGAAACCGAACCAGCCGGTTCATTAGGTTCGGTTTGCTGGAATGATAGTTTGGATACTTTTCTTTGTTTGGGTTAGTTCTTGGTCATTAGAAATCGGAATTGCATTCTCTTTGTTTTGTTGGATTCCAACTTTGTGAGGAATTCTGACAATGTTTCAGAATTTTTCTCAATCGCTTTGGACTAGTTGAGAATAGATTCAACCGGGTTTTGCAAGACAAATTTCAAGGGCAGCCCCATATTTTAGCATGTTTCAATCCTACCCATCACGGCAAGGTTTTAGTTACCTCTGTGAAACCCGTAGGTCGCCTTTATGGTCCGAGTTTAGTTTTTTTGGTTTGAACAAAGTGATGTAGTGGGCAATGTGGGATTGGTATGTATGGTTTAGTTTGTGATTTTAAAGGAATATAAAAGCAAAGTAAGCAAACCACTTCACTTTAAGCCTGTCTTTCTTTTGGTATAGGATCCAATATTTGGTTTTAAATGAATGATGTATGATGTATTATTTGCCCTATCTATTCCTGCTATACATGGCTAGGGACCACAGGTATGTGCTTTAATGTGGGGTAATGAATTTCACATAGATGCCTTATGTTTGGGTGTCTCACATGCTTGCTATGGTTTTTGGCTTAACCTTGATGTAGCGTGGCTGGGGTGACCACAGTATTACGCCATTTTCTCTTTTGGTCGAATGTTTTAAGCATGCTAGATACCACCAGTTTCGGCCTGATCTGTTTCTGTATGTTTAGCTTAGGAGACTATCTGATCTGTGACCCATATGCTTCTACATACCCAATTCACTAGTAGAGACCGAGTTTCGGGCCTAGAGGCAGCAATTTCATACGAGGTTCCTTCCGAGAAAATTCGACCCCTAATCTTAAATCTAGCTTCGCACCGCTTTTTCCATATCGAGCTGTCAGTTTTTTGTTCTTACTTGGTTTTCCCCTTTATAAAATAACAACAAAAAGTAAGTATGCATCTAAAGAAAACTGTCCTACTCGAGGACGGATTTTCTAAAATTCGAAAATCAACCCACATTTTCCTTCCATTTAAAAGCGAGTTGCGCCGGCCTGTGGATCGGGTAGGGTCCACAAATGTATCGTCTACAACAAGTGTATATTTTCTTATTTATGTCTTTTTTTATAGTTCAACAAAGTATTTCCATGAATTTCAAAGTATTTTTGTTAATTTTAGCTTTACCGATATTTTTGTCAAAATATCCACCGATATTTTCGATATTTTCGATATTTTCGATATTTCCGATATTTCCGATATTTCCGATATTTCCGATATATCCATAAAATTCAAGTACCGATATATCTGTAATTATCGATATTTTGTTCCTTGGTGGCTAACATGCTCTGAAATAGAAGTGTTATACACCAATATGTCATAAAAAAAAAACAATAATGAATTTTCGAAGAAATTGAGCAAAAATGTGATTCATGGTAGCTTGGAAGGTCGACAGGGCATTAGTGAGGCCAAAAGGCATCACGAGAAATTCAAAGTGACCCTTGTGGGTGCGAAAAGCAATCTTATAAATGTCATGGGAATGGACTCATATCTGATGATAATCGGCTCTTAAGTCCAGTTTGCTAAAATCGAGGCGCTTCCCAATTGGCCCAAGAGCTCATGAATGGTGGGATCGAAATCGGTTTTGATCATCACCGCATTGGTACACAAAGAGTCCACGCAAAATTTGTAAGTTCCATCCTTCTTCTTAACGAGCAAAATAGGAGAAGAAAATGGGCTATGGCTGAGATGAATGAAGCCTTGATCATGCATTTCATGTATAAGCTTCTCCATTTCATTCTTTTGAAAGTGGGGATAGCGGTATGGCCGACATTCACCACTTTGGAATTAAGAAAGAAGTGTATTCGATGGTCAAAAAGACTATGGGGAGGCATGTTAAAGAAGTGCTCTAAAGGCAAATGCCATTAGCACTTATTGTATGCACTACATATTATTTAATATGAAAGGCTTCTTCATTAATTTGATATTCATACGTTGAATTGATATAGATTTTTAATTGAATTAATGAAGTCCATGATATATAACATAGCATGAAGGAAATTATGATGAGATCATGATAATAAGATTCATATCATGTGCAATTATGTTAATGTCTAAATTATCCCTAGTCATAGGATCAATGAGATTGGACATTGTTGATCCGCATGTATTCAGTTATTGATGTCATACTCCTTGATTGGATCAAGCAGTAGATCTTATAAACTGTGATCATAAGTTGATCATAGTTGACATATGGATGCTTGCTAAGAGTAGTTAAGTACATCGGAGACCTATCATGAGACAATCACATGAATCATCTACATAAATGTAGATGATTGTCTCATCATAGTAATGGCGCAAGTATCCTTAGACTTGAGGTGCTCAAGGATATATTGGATGCTGATTTTGTACTTTGACCTCGATCCATGTTGCCTCTTGGAGGTCACTCTTTGGATGATAGTTAGGTATAGCTTGAGGTGTTCGAAGGTAATTGAGTAGCCAACAAAGGATTCACCACTCCTTATAGAGGGAGGATATACCTATGGCCTCTTGTCGAAATCATTACTCGAGAATCTCTGGCTAGATTGGTAATGCCATAAAGAGTGTCTTCAAATGCATGACTGATGAGTAATGAGTTTTGGGACAAGATCAAGTAACAATTAAGCTAGATGTGGCGTAGCCAGTCTAATGGGAGCTACACATCGACCATGCTCTGAACCGAGTGGGGTATAGATTGGTGAAAGGACGAATTGCACAGTATTTGTCTATGGAAGGGTATGTAGTTGGACCATTGAATATCCGATCAATTGAGGGTCATGATGTGTTGCTAGATGCCGCTCATGACTTGCTTGATTCAATAGTTAAATCAAGTGGCCAACATAACTGTGTATCCCACGGGTCACACACTTAGAAGGTAAAGGAGATGAGGAAACAAATTTGGATGTGATCCAAATATGAGGGAGTTTATTCTCGAGAATGGAATGTCATAGGATAAGTAGAATCCTTGGTTTGAAGGCCCTCACTAAGAGATACTGTGCCTGGGCTTGTTCTCTGGCCAAGGTCACAAGGAACACGCCATAACGCATAAGGATGCGTGTAGCCTATCATCACTTATGGTGAGGGGCATTTTAGACATTTCATAGGCTAGGGTTTTTCTATAAAAGCATCTTTATGAAAAACCCTAAAAAGATAACACATGGAAGGCCATTTGTTCTTTTCTCTTATAGAAGTGTTCAAGAGAGTTTTGAGACTGGGTTTGGGCTCCTTCTTCGGATTGGGACTTGGCTAGCATCGGGACTCTTTTTGAGACCATTACCTTGGAGGTTGTCGGATCCACTCTTCGTGTGGATACCGTTAGAGGCGAACCTAGGACTTGGTTCGCTTTGGTCTTCCTGCCCTGTCCAGTAGATTGGTTTTTGAAACCAACACAAGGTAATTTCGCACCCCTTTCTTTGGTATAGAACCATATTTGATGCCCCAAGGGGTCCTTGAATGGGTTTTTTGTTGAGATTTTTTTGTTTTCCACTACTTTTGACATGTGATGCCATCCTTAACACCCTTCATGGCAGAGATGATGGAGCCTGGAATAAATCAGAATACTGTTGGAGTACTCGCAATATAGAAGCAGGCAATGTGGATGGAAACTCAATGTTTGAAGTAGAATTTATTGAAAGATCATTGTGAAAATCATTCGACGGCACGAGACACAACTCAAAGAGGCTGTGGAAGTCATCCCCATGTATGAGGGCCTGAAATTGATGCAAGGATATCAACTCAGGTGAAGCATGAAAATCACTTCGTAAGGTCACAAGCTCCTCATTCCAAAAAACTCCATCGTCATTGATGCATAATCATGGGAAGCCTGACCTCAAGTCGTCAGCCATTGAATACCTTAACCTTCCACACATATACGACAAACTTGTGGAGGTCCGTAAAACCCCCAGAATTTCTAATTTTTTGAAGAGTAAATCCACTCTGGCTGCACCAAATGGATCCGATGATCAAACAGACTTCACCGTTGGAATTGTCTCGTGAAATCTAGCTACCACGTCGAATTTCGTCGAATTCAGAGACAGTCGGAATTTCACGTTTTTCGAGGCACCAAGAGTAGTGCGAGACACTTGGCGCAATTGAGTGGCTCAAGATGAGACACGTGTCAAGTGAAGAGCTAGTCAAACAAATAGCCTGGCGGACCTGTAAGAGAAATGTAAGAACACATGATTGGAGGGAAATCCAAGGTAAATGGATAAGGTGATAAGGGTAATCCAAGGAGCCACTTAGAATCAGATGCTGGCAAGTGAGAGGACATCTCACTCGATTTCTATCTTCTCCCAACCGGGTCGGGAGAGAGGGAAGGGAGAGAGAGATGCAAACCAAATTTGAGAGGAAGTAGCTGAGAGAGAGGCTCTACATTCTCTAGATTTTCCGACATGATCGACCATCGGTTTCCAACGGCAAGAGAAAGTCTTTCCTCGTGACAAGAGCTTAAGTAAAGACCGGACCTAGGAGTTTCAACAAACCTAAGACCTCGTGCATTCTCCTACTTTGGTTATTTTCTACCCTAAGGGTTGTGTGGTGGTGTCTTGCTCCAAGGGGAATGTTTAGTTGCATTTTGAACTAAGGGAAGTCACCCTATTTTGATCATACGCATTATCCGGAGTTTAGGACTGGTTTTTGGGTGGGAAATAAAGGAGATTTGGCAGTGGGTCCTTCAGGTAAATTGTAGTCATATTAGTGAACTTGATGTTAAGCTAATTTCTACCGATTCTATGTAATTCTGCATGGTCCTTTACTCCCGAACAGTGAGCTTGGCTGTCAGATCGCCGGCTTAGTCAGCCAACTCGGCCAGTCAGCCGGCCGCCAGTCAGGTCAGCTCGGCTGGGTTTGGGAGTATGTTTGACCTCTAACTTCGGACGATCATAACTTCTTCATCCGAAATCCGTTTCAGGTGTTCTTGGACTTTATGGAAAGCCCATTGAATCAAGATTCCAGCCATGTTCCTATGAAGGGTAGTAGGTACTAGAGCTGGCCAGAAAGGGCAGGTCGGGTAGGCTGGCTGGGTAGGGCTGGCTACTCATGTGAGATCCCCAACTTCGGACGATCATAACTTCTTCGTCCGAACTCCGTTTCGGATGTTCTTAGACTCTATGGAAAGCCCATTGAGTCAAGATTCCAGCCATGTGTCTGTGGAGGGCAGTGGGTACTAGAGCTGGCCGAAAAGGGCAAGTCGGTTAGGGAAGGTCAGGTAGGCTGGCTGGGTAGGGCTGGCTACTCATGTGAGACCCCCAACTTCGGACGATCATAACTTATTCGTCCGAACTCCGTTTCGGGTGTTCTTGGACTCTATGGAAAGCCTATTGAGTCAAGATTCTATCCATGTGCCTGTGGAGGGTAGTGGGTACTAGAGCTGGCCGGAAAGGGCAGGTCGGTTAGGGCAAGTCGGGTAGGCTGGTTGGGTAGGGCTGGCTACTCATGTGAGACCCCCAACTTCAGAATGTCATAACTTCTTCGTCCGAACTCTATTTTGGGTGTTCCTGGACTCTATGGAAATCCCATTGATTCAAGATTCCAGTCATGTGCCCGGAGGGCAAGTGGGTAATCGAGCCTGGGCCGGAAAGGGCGTGTTTCGCCAGGCAAGTCTGGAGGGCTAACTGCAGGGCTGGCTACCCATGTGAGACCCCCAACTTCAAAAGGTCATAACTTCTTCGTCTAAACTCCGTTTTGGGTGTTCTTGAACTCTATGGAAAGCCCATTGAGTCAAGATTCCAGCCATGTACCTGTGGAGGGCAGTTGGTGATCATAAAATTGCTAAAATCTATGTTTTTTAGCAAGTGTGTAGGTTGCATGGTTGTGTCGAGGTGAATAGCGGGGATATGACATGACCATCACATATATGTCAGGAGGGTCGTCAGACGTATGGTACGGCTTTCTATGGGAGGCCATGAGAGCCATATGGTTTAGTTCCAAAACTTGGGATTGAAGGATGAGGGTTCTATGACTGGTTTCACATACCCAAGACTATGGTGGGTCAAGCTTGAACCGAAACTAAAAGTTTCTAGGTTTTCTCTGCCGTTTCGATGTTGTATGGATGATTGGAACCAAACTGGTTCAAGTTTGTGAAGGGGCCGTGAGGTACCTTATTGGATGGGTCCAAGATTGTGACCTGGTTGTGTGTGATTGCTTGTATGAATAACATGCAGTGTGAATTTCATTAATATATATATTCATGCTTGATATATTAACATGAATTATTGTGAAATGACATATTGCATTTCATATGCACTAGGGCAACCTAGAACAGTATGTATGAGTGCATGACATGAAAAACATGGTTGTCAAATGAATTTCATGAGAAGATTTTTCGAAGAATTGCCTTGGAGAGTTGTCCAACAGTTCATCTCGGAGGATGACCCATGAATATTTCGGAGAGTTATCCAACAATTCACCTCGAAGGGTTGTCCAGTAGAATTTTATCGAAAAATTGGTATTATGTTTTCAGGAACAAAAACCTTTTGTTTTGAAAACAGTGTTTTCTCACACTTGGCTTAGGCATGCGTGAGGGAGTCAGTGAGGGCTCGAGATGTGAGAAAGGGTGAGTCACATTCTCATCCATAACATGTAGACATTCTAGTAGGAATCATGAATTCACTTGAATGTGTGTGTTTTCCATTGCATGAGCACTTATGTGGGTAGTAACCCTTGCAGGAGATTATCACTATTGGGCTTTGCTCACCTGGCCGTGGATCCTCCTCCGTGCAATGTGCGCACGGCCTCCTTGAGGTCGGATTATGGCAGTTGCGCCCGATTGTGGCCTTGATTCATGTTTTGTGTATATATTAGAACGAACTAGTTTTAATATATGTTTTGTATTAAGAGTGATGTAATAACTCTTGAATCTATAGAAATGTATGGTTTTGTAACTGTATGAACGAGTATGGATGATGGGCCCTATTGGGTCATTTTACTCAGGTATGAGTCTCATGAAATGAGACACACAGCTCGTAGGTCAGATTTGGTGGTCAAAGGGGACCCCGGAAGCCTGGTGTCATACCCATGTAAGCCTGACACGTGACATGCGACACGCACCGGACACACATCGGATACGTGTCCGATACACCACGTGGCGTATCATTAACCATATAGTAGGTCAAAGACTTCGGATATGGCTTGTACACGGCTCAGACCTGGCTTGACACGGTTGATTGATTTTATCGACTATTTTCTTCTTTGGGCTTAAAAAACCTGACTTTTGCTCTTCTTCCTCAAAGACACAATTTTTTCTCAAAAACACAAAAACCACACACAAGAAATTGGATTGGTCGACTGAGAAGTGAGAGTGAGTCCCGACGCCAGAGATTGACACGCCGAACCACCGGGGAAAAGGTATGCTTCTGTTCTTTTTTTTTTTTTTTTTTCAGGCAAGGATCAATCAATGAATCAATTTCTAGGGTTTTTTTTTCTTTCACCAGCAAAAGATTGCATTTTTTTTCTCATGAAAACACAAAAAAAAGTCTTAGTATCTCACAGTCTCACATGAGGAAGAAGGAAGCATAAAGAAAAAAAAAAAGATGGAAGAAGGGAATAAGAGAGGGGATGCGTACCTTAGGGTAGGGGAGGTGAAAATCCACTGGTGATTGATGTCGTGGGGGTGGCAAAGTGTGTGGTTAGTTGTTCCAGTTCCAACAGGCAGCGTGGAAAAGAGGAAGGGGGGAGGGGGCGCAGATAAGAATCAGTATAATTCTCTTTGTAAATAAAAATAATGACATAAAAATTCATCAATTTATTAGTACAATTGTTAACTCTAAAAAAAACTAAATTAGAGGTCTATTTGCCTAATTGCTTTTAATGTTTACTGCTTTTTATAGTTTATTAAGGAGAAGTGGAGAACAATTAGATTAGATTGTTTTATAATTTATTTTGAACTTCAATGAATGCAAACATGCAAATTTTATGGAATTAGCCTAATTCAATTAGGGTTTATAGATGGACCAAAAATTATATTGGTTGGGCTTTGAAATAATTTAGATTAATTTAAATGCATGAATTTTTTTTTTTAATGATGTGGATGAGTAGTAATTCTGAGCCTTCAAGTGATCAACAGAATAATCAAGATGACAATGCTCCATTATGGATGTACATCACGAGAGAAGCAAAATTGGGTAAAGGAAATGTTGTTTTCAATGCAATTTTTGCATAAATATATAAAGGGTCATATTATAGAGTCAAGGCTCACCGTTGAAAATTAAAGGGGCCAAGGCTGTGACTCGTACTAAAGTAACGAATGAAAATTTAGCTGAGATGGCGGCGATGGAGGAAGCCAACAGCGGTGAAACAATCTAATCTTAAGCAAGTTCCTTTACCCACATCAAGAATTGGAACATATAATTTTGAGAATTCCTCTTCTAATGCTAGTGCTATTGATCCAAAATGAGAAAGGGTCTACTGATCAACTGAGAAGATTCAATACGGGTGCACGTGGAAATAGTCGATATGAGATAGCTAGGATGTTTTACACTAGGTTAGTTCTTTTCACTTTGCTAGAAATCCTTATTATGCTCGTCCCTTTAAAAGTGCAAGTCAACTTTCAAGTTATGTCCCACCAAGCTATAATGCATTAAGAACTACATTATCAGAGAAAGAGAAGAGTACACAGAATCTATCGGAATCAATCAAGAAGACTTGGAATAAGAAAGGAGGAGTATTTGTAGTGATGGATGTCGATGCCTGCAAAGAAGACCACTTATTAACATCATGGCGTGCTGTAAAGTGGCCAATGTTTTTGAAAGTAATAAACCGTGAAGTTGGGAAACTAAGGACAAACACTTTATAGCTGGATTGTTGATTAACACTATACAAGAGATTGTCCTCAAAAAGTAGTTCAAGTTATAATCGATATCAAAACAGAGCTCGCAGCAGCAAGACACATTATGGAAGCAAAGTTTCGACATATCTTTTGGACCCCGTGTGTGGTTTATACCCTCAATCTTGCTTTGAAGAACATATGCACACCCATCACACCCAAGATATGACATGTGATGGAACAATGTGGTCGATCTCTCGGGTTTCAAGTGATGCCTCTTTCATCAAGAATTTCATTGTGAATCATGCAATGAGATTGTTAATGTTTAATAATCATTGCAAGTTGAAGTTACTTTTAGTGGCCGATACACGTTTTGCTTCAACTATTGTTATGCTTAAACGATTTAAGACAATAAAAAGAGGCTTGGGGCAATTAGTGATAAGTGAAGAATGAGAGATGTGGCTAAAGAAGACAGATGTAGTGAAAGCTAAAGAAGTAGCGATAAAATCCTAAATGAAGACTTTGGATTGATGTGGATTATATCCTCACTTTACAAACCCTCATGTATGAGATGCTCGACATTAACACTGACAGAACCTCGCCTCTGGCCAATATTTATTGAGCGGTGGGATTCGATGATCGAAAAGTGAAGGAAGCCATCTATAAGAAAGAAATATAAAAGCTTCACAGAAAATTCAAGGTATAATTAAGATTTCTTAGTTAAATATTTGAGTTTTAATTGAAAGTTTTAATTATAGCTTGAACTATATGAATTGTTTCAGAATTATACTCAGAGGTTTTTGATATTGTGAATGGAATCTTAGTAGAAAGATGGACTAAAAGCCACACACCTTTACATTCCTTAGCTCATTCCTTAAATCCAAGGTAATCTTAAGAGTTTAAATTGTAGGCTTTCATAATTTAAATATAAATGATATTCTATAATGTTTAACTTTATAAATTATGTCATACCAACTTAGGGGCTATAGTCAACAATTTGATGAGTCTCATGATTGTGTTCCACCACATTGAGATATGGAAGTAGTAAGAGAAAGAAAAGCTTTATGAGATATTAAAATGAAGTTGAGCGAGACGAGCAAATGAGAAGTATGCTACTTTTTCTGCATCCTTGGAAGATTTTTCTAGTAGTGATTCCATCAATGACAGGTGGTACATGAGTCCTATTAAATGGTGGGTTGTTCATGGAACTTTCGCACCAATGCTTCAATCTATAGCATTGAAACTATTAGGACAACCTTGTTCATCCTCATGTTGTGAAAGAAATTGGAGCACATATAATTTCATTCACTCCATGAAGAGAAACAAGTTGACACCACAAAGAGTTGAGGACTTGGTTTATGTCCATAACAATCTTCGACTTCTGTCAAGGAGATCTCCAAACTATAATGAAGGCGAATATAAAATGTGAGACATTGGAGGAGATGGTTTTGACTCAATGGATATAGAGAATGCTGGAATTCTTGAGATTGCAGACCTTTCTCTTGATGAACCTGAATTGGAAGCCATTTTATTTAATTCAAAAGGAAATGATAGTCTTTAGTTTTAGTATTACTTATGTTTGCTCAATATTTGTAAAACAATGTTTGAGCACTTGCTGTTTATTTATCTAAATTGCTTTTTAGCTGGACAATATTTGTAAGTGATAATTATTTTTATTTTATCAGATATGTCGTGGTCCTTGCCGTATCCGTATCCTAATTTTTTGAAATTTGTCGTATCCCCGTGTCCCGCCGTGTCATATCTCCGTGGCCGTATCCGTGTCCGTGCTTCTTAGCTCAGAACAACATCTGGTCCTTGGATTGGTAATACAAAAAAATCAATGATAAACCAGTAATCCTGTAAACATAAAGCAACATGTGGGCATTGAAATTTGCAACCTAAATAATCGTCACCGTCAATGTAGACAAGGTGCCATGGAAGTAAGAGGGAATCCCAATTGCTTAGCTAGTGTGTTTACTGTGCTAGGTAATTCCCACTATCAATTAACACATGAATTATAACCACTTGATCATATAACCGTAAGGAACGAGGGCTGAATTGACTCACAAAGCATTCGCTTGTTGTCCCCCGTGACTAACTCAGACCGATCTCGTGCAATGCATCATCCCCAGCCACTTCTCAACGCTATTATTAGTGTCAAATGTAAGGAAGATATTTACTACAACGGAGTATTTTTTTATCACAATTGTAACATAGCCCTTTTTCTCTTTCTTCACGGAGCTCAGAAGCATGCATACAACGAATTGGAAAATCAGGTGTAGGGAGTAGTAGTGGTCAAGCCGTAGGCAGCGCATCTGCATCGCCGCAGCGGAGGTCGATGAGAAGAGGTGGGGCGATGACTTGATCAGGCAGTGGAAATCAGAGAATAATCGGGAAGCAAGAATCATCATGCATCTGTAAATATTCAATTTAATTGCTAAACTAATATAACCAATCGTATCGCATCTGCACTTCCATGAGAAGTATGCACACAAGAACCGCAGATTCAAACTATCCTCGAGGGCGACGGAGCAAATGTGGGCGTCAATCACTAAGAAAGGATTGCTTTTTCTCTGGCTATTCTCCTCTTGATTCAGATTCAGATCTAGATCTAGATCTAGGGTTGTATTAACTTACTCTATTTATAGAGTACAAACCCTAGAATACTTAATAGCCGCATCGCCTCCACACTCTTAAGGCTCCAAGCCCCATGTGTGAACTCCATTTAGTGCTTTAAAACAACTCGACTTGCTTCAGAGAACAAAATCCAACACCTCCCACTCTATAAAACATATCATGCTCCACTCATTTATCCCTTGGTTAGTTTGGGGATCATATGGTTAATATTAATCACAAACAGTTTCTCATAATTGCTACAATTATCTAATCCGGTGCCATTCCACTAAAAGCCCGTAATTGAATCTCCGAGATTAATAATATTAAATATTAATATTATTTTCTCCTTTGTAAAATATCACAATTAATTGATAAGATTTTCTATCAATCAATCAATTCATTTATTCTCTTGATTTATCGCTCTAATGGATAAAAATGCACCGCCGCTGACTTCATAACATCAAAGTATCAAACATATTAAGAGGATATTTCATAAATTCCATATTGTTTATTTCATAAATACCACAATTAAATAATCTTGCTCCCAAATCATCAAGATATTGGTCAGCTTTTAAATTAGACCTCACTTTATTGACAACTCAAAGAACAATAATCATTTAAATACCTATCTATAATTAAACTCGTGGATCGGTATAAGAATAATAACGAAATATTGCTTGAGATTTATTTCTTACAGAAATTTAACTTAAATAAATCTCACTTTGATCCTATCAATGCAAGTATAATTTGCACCAATATTTATAATAACCAAGACATTATTTCATAAAATATTGCAAATTAAATAAAGCTCAACTTGTTTAATGACCGTGATCTTATTCATTAATTATGGAGAACCATGATCATGTCTTCTATGAACGTATTCATATGATCATATACTCTACAATTAATCCCACCTTATATGCAAAATATCAGCTGTGCACAATAATATGAAGAATACGCCATATTGTATTAAAATTAACCTTAAAATATAATAACACATCTGTCTTTGCTTCTAAAAACACAATAAATTCATTGTTTAAAACAAGTCCAGACTCTAACACCCATATAATCTACATGTTTCTCGAAAACTCGAATAGGTAGTGTCTTAGTAAATGGGTCTGCTAAATTTTCCTCTGATGTGGATTTTCTCGAATCAATATCCCTTTGGAAATCCGAGTCTGTATAACCAATAGTTTCCAGACTCCCACAAGAATGTACTAGCATATAATCTCTTGTTCTCCTTAGATATTTGAGAATATGTTTCTGATTTAAAATCCAATGTTCTTCCGGATCTGATTGATACCGACTAACTATTCCCAATGCGTAGTATATCCCCGCCCGGCATAACATGACATACATGAGATCACCTATCGCCGGGCTAAATGGTATCCTACTTCATAATGCTCTTTCAAGCCAAGAGTTTTTTGGTGATTGCTCCTTAGAAAGATTAACTCCATGCCTAAAGGGTAAAGTTCCCTTCTTGGAATTTTCCATGCTGAACCTAGCTAGAATTTTATTTATATATAAAGCTTAAGATAATGCCAACACCTTATTCTTCCGGTGTCGTAGAAGTTTGATTTCAAGAATATAGTTGGCTTCTCCCAAATCTTTCATATCAACTGATTTCGCAGCCATCCTTTGACTTGATAACACGTCTATGTCGCTTCCGACATAAAATGTCATATACGTAAAGGACTAGGAAAACTACTTTATACCTGATCCTTTTGTAAACACAAGGTTCATCAGACTTTTCAAAACCATATAAAGCGCGGCTTGATCAAACCTAATGCGTTCCATGTTCTAGATGTCATTTTGCAACTTACATCATGTATTCTTGCCCTCTAGCTATGAACTTCTCGGGTTGGTCGCATGTAGATGTCCCTCTTCTTAAACCGCCATTTAAAATGTCGCTTTAACATCCATCACCAAATCTCGCATCTAGACTTGCAAACATGTGCCTAAAAGAACTGACGGATTTAAGCATGGCTATCGCTAAAGGTTTCTCTCATAATCTATCCCCTTTGGGTATAACTCTTGCCACCAATCTAGCTTTGAAGGTTTCTACCTTTTGCCATATGGTCGTCTTTTTCTCTTGTAGATCCACTTACACCCTATAGGTTTTACCCATTTAAGTGCCTCTATAGACCAAACTGAGTTAGAATACATAGACTCCATCCACGGTCCATGGCTTCGAGCCACTCCTATGCATCAACATCCTCCTGCTTCTTTGTAATTTACTGGATCCCTCTCACTATCAATGGTTATTAAAACACTAAACGGGTTCACATACGGGCTCAGCCCTAAGGTGTGGAGGTCCGTCTGGCTATTAAGTATTCTAGGGTTTGTACTCTATAAATAGAGTAAGATAATACAACCCTAATTTTGATATGAAACACACAAATTTGGTGAATCTCATTGTAAATAAATAAATAAATTTTTATCTATTTTTTTTATTATTTATTATAAATAAATAAATTCCCAATCTCATTTATTTATTTATTTCCTTATTATTCAATTTCAAATTTATTGAATTAAATTAAATAACTACGTTTGGAATTGAATTGTGTTAGCTTTCCCTAAAAAGGCTTCGTGCCTAGTTGGTATAGTATTATGAGATTTTAGGTACCCATGTAGCATCCCTTCCCCTATTTTCGACAAGCAAGGGGACACCACACAGAACTGAGACCTGTTAACCTGAATATACGGCATTTCTGGAGACCATTTCAAGCATAGATTCATAATTGATACAAAGTTGTTTCAAAAGCCAGAATTATGAAATTCTAGGCCACAAATCATAACTTGTGGAACTACCACTACAGTGGTGTTTAAAATGTCATGTACAAATATGCTTGAGTCTCTAACTAACAACTTATCTACTTACAAGTTTTTCTATAACAAAATATTACATTTATATTTAATATTACAAAAGATATGGGGCAATGGACCCACATAAAGGAGACACCTAAGGTTGTGTTGGTCTTGCCGGATGCGGGATGTCCCTAACGACTTCTTTAGGAACTCACACCTGATGAGCACTGCTAAACATATAGCTTAGTGGGAAAAACAAGATAATATATATATATATATATATATATATATATATATATATATATATATATATATATATATATATATATATATATATATATAATATGTATGACATAAATGTGATATGTATAATCACATTAATCCTCAATTTCCTGCATATAAGCACATATATAATTATTTCCACATATCATATTAGTCATCTCTCCCGTAGGAGTATTTATCAGAAATTTCATAACAAAAGGTAATCTGGGTACAACAAGACGTACGTAGATATGCCTTAGCATCCTAGCCGACATTTGTAGGGGGGTTCATATTATTCATTATTCAGATGCACATCATATAAGTATTTGCTTGCATAGACTAGTAACAATGAATGAGAGGGGCGTAACATAATAGGTACTCGAAGGTACAATACAATACTGAACAAAAGTGCCGAAGCACTGAACAGACGTGCCTGCAACACTAAACAGGAGTGACATAGCACTATGCAGTAGTGTCGTAGCACTATGCAGTAGTGCCGTAGCACTATACAGTAGTGCCATAACACTGAATAAAAGTGTCTGTCACACGAAACAGAAGTGTTGGGTAGCACTAGATGGGAGTGTCAAAGTACTAAACAAATGTGCCTATTCATTCACTATCTGGTCTTAGGCAGGCACATAATTATATGCAGTTTAGAACATTTTGCATTGATCTTACCAATATCCATGTTATACACTTGGTCAATTCTTAAGACTGTACTTTCCTCATTCATATTGAATCGTCCATGTCACGTAAGTTTTATTTAGTAATTAATAACGTATAACTTGTATACATGTACAAACCATTTCATTCACTTGTTAGGATCGTCAATTAATCTAATTTCATGCCTATTGTTCACCTCAATTGGAGTCCTAACAAAGGCGTAATGGTTTCTAGAATTAACAGAAGGAAGGGGGAAAAACAAGATTTCGGGTTCGCCTAGGCGAAGGTCCATTCGCCAAGGTGAAGCAACCTTGTGAAGGCAGCCAACCCCACCCGAGGCAAGGCAGACCGGGAGATTTTGGGCCTGCCCGGCCAGACGAAGAGTGGAAATAAGAGCACAGCCTTACTCCTTCACTCCGAGGCGAAGGACTCTTCGCTCTATGCTTAGGGCGGCCTCGACTGGAAGACATTTTGCCTTTTTTCATTGGACAGTTTCAAACCCAAAATGAAACAAGTTCAACACTAACCTCAAACACTACCAAAACCAACCAAAAACACATTTATGGGAAGAGTTAGGGTTTTTCCTAACCTTGGATTATCTTGAAAGCTTCAACCTAGCTTCCCTTTTCTTTATTTTCTTCTCCTCATCCTTTCCTTCCTTTTCTTCTCTTTACATGAACAAGTAGAACCCAAACAGGTGAAGAGAAAGCAAACCAAAATTGGTTCTTCTCCCAAACCGGATGCCAACACATCTAAGCCCTAAAAATGGAGAATTCCTCTTTCTACAAGACAAGTTATTGTCTTTATGTAATTTGGCTCAAGTTTTTCCCCTTTGTTATTTAGTCCTCCCTCTTTATTCTATTTGAAACTCAACATACCAAAATTCTACCTTAGCATATAACCTTTTAACTTAATGTCCATTAAGTCCCTAATTTGACAATTTAACATTATCTCTTTTACTTTAATAATTTCGGTTATATCATTTTTCACACTTAACTATTAAATTTCCGAAAAACACAAATTTGATTTCCATTATACCCTAAACATGTCATAAAACTACTAGGGTATAATTTGGGGTGTTACAACTTACCTGTCGTGAGACTTATTTTTGCATGTGTTATGTGTACCAATGTAATGTCTATTGACATAGTGGATATGTTTTACCTATTTCAAGAAATGGCCAATATGTATTTTTCTCCCACTTATTAACCAGGGTCTATATGGATAACTAGGTTACCCTGTAAGTGGTTTTAGTTGTTTTATACGATGCTGGGAATGTCAGTGGAAGTTGATGGAATGCCATGAATTGTTGGTTTTGAGTTACCTTGTCGGTAATTTAGTTCAATGCATTTGATTATGGTTATTTGGTTGACTGTCCCTAGCTCGCGAAAGAGAATCTTTAGTGCTATAAAGACCCTAGCGATGTTGATTTTATGTTTGGTGTGGAGGTGTTGGAAAATAGTTATTGTTTTATATATTTTAAATGCCTTGTTGTGTTTGCTAATTTCATAGCTAGTAGCACCCCGAATGTTATGCCCATGACTGCCATGATGAAATTAGATGGGACAAATTATCATAAATGGAAGAAGACTTTAGTTATGTATATGACATTTATGAAATTGGATTTGGCTTTGGAGATAGATTCACCAAAGAAATTGACTGATGACAGCAGTGCCACTGTTAAGAAACTTTATGAGGATTGGAAGCACTCTAACAAGTGTTATATGATAATGATGGAGAATTGTATGGATGAAGCTGTATATGCTAGCATTCCTAAGGTGGATACAACAAAAGGACTTCTTGAGGAGATATGAAAGAAGTTTATTGAGTTTGACATTAATGAGAAGCATCATTATTTGAACCTTTTGAATAATACTAAGTATGATGGAGTTAAAGGAATGAGGGACCATATTATGTTGCTTTCTTCCTATTATAATAAGCTGAAGGGCCTTAAGATGGACATTGGAGAGGAGTTTTTGACCTATACTGAATGAATTTTCCATCTTAATTTGATAATATAAGGCCTAGTTTGAATACTACAGCGATGTTGTGGAATTTGGAGGAATTGACTATTATTCTTGTAAAGGAGGACGATGACATTAAGCTAAACAAGTTGAGATCCATTGTTATGGTATCACATCAGGTAGACAAGTTTAAGAAGTTTTCTGTAGTTATGGACAAGGATCTTGCCAAAATGGAAGAAATTTTTCTGACGGGTCTAGTAAAGTGGCCTAAGGATGGCACTCATCACATGGGAGAAAGGAAGGAGTACTTTGATGGAAGGTGTAGCTACTACAAGAAGGTTGTTCACAAGAAGATAAACTGTTGGAAATTAAAAGGAAAGCAAAAGAAGAAAGGTAATATTTTAATGATTGAGACCAATATTATTGATGTTCCTATGAATACTTGGTGGTTAGATACTGGAGCAACAATTCATGTTACTAATTTATTGCAGGGGATGATAAGTCAAAGGGGGCCAAACAACCTTAAGCAACATTATATATGGGAGATAGCTTAAGAGCGAAGGTGGATATTATGGGAATAATCGTTCGAAGCTACACCGATATGTTTTGGAGTTACAAGAAGTTTCCTATGTACCTTAAATAGGAAGATACTTGTTATCTATTTCTCTTTTGGATAGTCAAGGTTATAGTTTTTTGTTTGGAAATTAAAAAGTTGAATTATATATATTATAAAGTTGTTGGTTCCGAACTATATGCGGTAATTTATGTAGACTTGATTTATTTAGTAATGGTCTCAATTATTCTATTAATTATGTTATTGCGCCTACTGTTGCTTCTAAGTTCTTAACACTCTACAGTGTACTCAATATGTTCCCAAGCGTAGGAACTCAATATTGCCAAGCATAATAATTCTATGGGAAGTCCACGGGTCATCTCCACAGAGAGTGGGGGTTCTAAAAGAATCCTTAGGTATTGATATCCAATGAATGTACAAATAAAGTAAATCATGGGGGGTTTCGATTGTTTGATTTGGTAACCGATTGATTTAAGATTATATTATCCACAAGAAAGACGAGTGATTGGATTCTAGGATTTCCACTTATCCACAACTAGGTAACAAGCATCTCTCACTTATATTCTCATCTAGGATCCATTGAGGAATGGTCTTTGATGGAAGATATGACTTTAAAAGCTTTTTACAAAAAGAAGGATAGGAGAATGATGTCAAATGCTCACTTAGAAAATTTATACAAACACTTAGCATGCATTTAGGTTCAAGCACAATGTGTACTAAGATTCTCTTGTTCACACATTATAAAGAATATGCCAAACTGAGCATTTAGAGAGAATGTAGTAAACATTCAATATCATGCAACTTCTATTGAAGCACAAGAGGTGAGAGAGTGTTGTTACCTTTGTTGGTGATGAGTTTCCATAGTTCGAATCCTATCTTGGAGGTTTAGAACTCCATTAAAGCTAGGAAATGACTAATAAATGCAAGAACATCCAACATAAATGCAAGTAGAAGAGAAATAAATGATATAGATTGATGTAAGACTGAATGAAACAAGTTTAGAGATGAAGCTACATATTAAAAGACTTAGACTAATTATTACAAGTGATGAACTACAAGAACAAACAAAGATCTAAGCTACTTAAAACAGAAGCTAAAAGAATCCTAAAAAAGAGAGAAAATCCTAACTAAAACTAAGGAAACCCTAACTTAGGAGCTGTCTATGCTCAACTCAGTTGGAAAAGAGGCTTAAATACCCCCCCTAAATAGCTACACGAACGGGAAAGCAAAAGACGACTCTGCCCTCAGACAACACATCATAATTTTGATACACCCAGCTTGAACTCGTGACTAGGATGTGCACTCACTTTCGCACCTACTCCACATCCACTGAGCCTTTAACAACTTTGAGTTCCGGTACTCACATATCCAGTACCGGTACTCACCTTCCTTTGCACCTTTAATAACTTTGAGTACCAGTACTCACATTTCCAGTACCGGTACTCACCTTCCTCTGCATAATTTCACTCCTTAGATGCATGGAACCTCCCGTAGGAGCATAAAACCTCGAGTAACCATCCCTGCAACTTTGAAAGTCCTCAATCACATTGGGGAACCATTCCTTAGGTTAAGGAGAGAGGAAGAACAAGACTTGAGTAGGCTTTGGCGAATTGCTTTGAAATTTGGCTCCGCTTGGAAGTGAAAATGTGCATAAGTGCTTCATTCAAAACATGGTTGTCCTATAAGCATCCAAAGACACTTCAAAAAGGTGCAAAGAAAAGAAAGTCAAAAGCACCTATTCTACATAAACTAAAGGTAAAATACGAGCTAGAAAGGCTAAAAGCAAGTATAAATACTGTACTTATTGTGTTAGACTCTAAGCGTCTAAGAGTTAATGATAATTCCCCATGTTATGGCCCAAGCGTTTGGGACATGTTTCTAGGAACATAATGGAAAGGCTAATGAATGATGGAATACTTCCTAATCTTGACTTCTCCGACTTGTTGACTTGTGTAGAGTGTGTAAAAGAGAAGCTAACTTCCAAAGTACGAAAAGATAAGATAGCAAGGTGTGGAGATGTTTTGGAGCTAATCCACTCAATATACGCGACCTTCACACCAACCGCTGGGTGGTTATAGGTATTTTATTACCCTCATTGATGATTTCTCTTGTTATAATATGTTGGAGCTTATCCTTGAGAAGCCGAATTTGGGTTTTTGTATGAGTTTATATGATGGAGCTTCAAAAGAATGCAGCTAATCATATGGTCCAATATAGGTGGTGAGTTTTTTATGGTAGATATGGGATTAGAGACCTGGATTTCAAACCTGAGGCCATTCGCAATTTATTTACGTGAGTGTGGCATTGATGTGAAATACACAATGCCTAGTACTCCTCAACAGAATAGCATAGCTAAGAGGAGAAATCGAACTTTGTTGGATATGGTGCATTCTATGTTGGCAAACTCTAGCTTGCCAGATTACTTGTGGGGAAAGGCCTTGAGGATGATGACTTATATTTTGAATCAAGTCCCGAGTAAATATGTTCCTAAGACTCCTTTTGAATTGTGGTTAGAAGAAAGCTTCATCAAAATCATTCTTCATGTATGGGGTTGCAAAGCTGAAGTGCATATTTATAATCCCCAAATTAAGAAGTTGGATCCTAAAACCATTAGCGGTTATTTTGTCAGCTATTGTATAGGATATAGGGGTTCAAGATTCTTTTGTCTATCTCATACTACTAGAATTGTGGAGTCAAACAGAGTTGTTTATTTTGAAGATGGATGACTTGATGCGGTGATTGTCTATATATTCTCACTTAGAGAAGAAAGTGTATTCATTCTGTAGTGTTCTTGCCCATGATAGATGCTATTAATCTAGTGGTTGATGAACCAAGCACTGGTCTGGTATGATTCTCGGTTGATGAGCAGACAGTCATTTATTGCTGTATGTCAGACTTTGAGAAGGTCAGTGCTGATTTAAGTAATCAACTAATTATGATACTGGGTGAGGTTTACTTATAGTAGTACATTTTGACATATGATGATTCAAATATGTCACGCAGGAGAGCGTAAGTAGTTCATACTCAAATTTTTGGTTAGATGAATGGAAGATGAAATGAAACTGCGGTATTAAATGCAATGGGATTTCAGTCGAAGTTACTAAATGGTAGTGTTTATCGGGTGCAAGTGCCTTAAGACTAAATATTAGAATCTAATGATCATGAGATATAAGGCCAAATTTGTCGCCAAAGGGTCTAGCTTAAAGAATGAATCGATTACACAGTAGACATTCTCTCTCATATCTATAAAGGATTCTTTTAGAATCATTATGGCTTATCATGGGTAATATTATGACCTAGGTATGATCGTATTTAACAAACCGCTTTTTTGTTTAGTGTTTGTTTGAGAAACCCAGCACTATTGTTTATTTGGAAAGCAAACACAAAGTATCATTCTAAAAGAATTCCACTCGAAATTGGAGAAATTGAACAGTAGAATATATTTAAGGGACTTTACTGAGTAGATCACTGGGTATAACAAACACTTGTTACATTCACCGATCACGCCATACGAAAGACATGGGTATACCTGTTGCATACAAAAAGTCAAGTATTCTAGTATTTTCATAAATTCCATGCCATGGTGGAGAGAGAGGTAGGAAATCCTCTTAAGCGACTTCGAACCAATAATGGTGGAGAATACATCTCCAGGGAGTTCAAAGAATATTGCTCCAAGCATGGAATCGTGCACGATCACAAAGACAACTAAGAAATACACAGAGAGATTAATCGCGCCATTGCAGTGCAAGTCCCACGAATGTTAATTAATAAACTCCGGTCATCAGTGTCGTTAACACTACAGCTTCCACCCGATCAACGCATCGCTATCAATCTTGGACCTCATGTTCCTCAAAGATTTAGACAGCAGCGACGTCCCACTCTCACTCTGAAGGTGTCGGATAAAGCACCATGCAATTCCTAAAGGAGCAAAGATCAAGCTTGATGATAAAGCAACCTCAGGCTCTTCACCACATGGAGATGAGGAATTCGCCAATGGGCTATGGGATCAGAGAAGCAAAAAGATAGTGAGAATCGAGATACCGGCTCATGAATTATGAAACCACTGGAGATATGGAGAAAAAATGTGAGAAAAGAAACCATGATGCATGGAATGCGCTATGATTTGGCACCTGAACAACCTATTTGTATGCCACTACACGAGGCAAAGATGTTTGAATAAAAACCATGACTAGAACTGGAACCAAACACTATATAAAGAAAAGTGGTGATGATAAGATACTGGAGGTGTCGATCGTGGAAGCTAAATCCTCTAACTGGAAAGGACTCCGCCTGAGACGGACAAACTTCAGAGAACGTCAACCATATACAAGGCATCCAAGTTTAGAGTATATTCTAATTGTTGATGAGGGGGAACTTGAAAGCTTCCAAGAAGTACAATTCTCCGCCAAAGCATAACATCGTTAGATAAAATCCATGATAGAAGGAACAGAGTTCACGTAGGAAATGATACTAGAGTTACAAACTACAAAATGAGAATAAATGTGTGTTTGTTAAAGAATGACAACGAGAAGCCATATTGAAGCGTTAAGGCTCATCTAGTAGTGAAAGAGTTCACTAAAATCATGCATTAATTTTGATAAAATCTTTTCACCAGAGAAAATGTGTTCAATTCGAATTATACTAGGATTAGCAAATAATATGAATCTCAATTGGTTAAAACATGTTAAGACTGACATTTCGCATGGTGATCTTGATAAAGAGATTTTATGGAGCAACGAAGGCTTCAAAGTGAATGAAGGTGAATATTAGTCCATAGTTAAATAAAAGCCTGAATGACTAAATAGGCACCACGACAATGTATAAGAAATTGAAGCCTTCATGATGAGTCAAGAGTACAAAGGACATTTGCGCATCCTCTGGTTATGTTCTGATTCAACGATTTATAAACGACTTCACACTTTCGTTGCGTGGTTGAGACATGTTGATTATGGGTCAAGATGCCGATATGATCCAAAAGCTAAAAAGGGAATTGTCAAAGATGTTTGACATGAAGGATTTGGGCAGTGCAAAGCGTATCTTGGGAATGGAGATTCTACAAGATAGGAAGGTAGGCAATCAGGATGTCAAAGAAAGGATATATTGAATGTATACCGAAAGGTTCAATATGAAAAATTCAAAGCGCCAATTTCTAAACCACTTGCTAGCCATTTGCCGAGTAAGAGACTTGTCCATCACGGTTGTAAAGAAAAGGCTAAATGTTAGCCATTCCATACCATCGGAAGCTGAAGTCCACGTATGCTATGGTGTGTACATGTCCGTGATATATCTTGTTAGTTGATGTAAGTAGATTCCCAAAGAATCCAAAGCACAATGAGGCAAGGCAAAGGAAGTGGTCTAAGATCTTAGAGGTGTTCCCAAAGTTATGTTTAAGCTTGGGGGATCGTAACCATCTCAAGGTTATAAGTAAATTTATATATCAGAGACATAGATTACAAAAATCATCGGGTATCACTATTTAGTTACTTGTAGGGGAGCTATATCATGGCAACAAAGCTACAAAGAGATGTTTCACCATCTACTATGTAAGTGAGAGATGTAACCACCGGTTGGAAAAGAGATGCTATGGATGAAGAGGCTTCTTCAAAAACTGGATTTAAAAAAAGAGACTACATAGTACATTGCGATAGCCAGCGCGACTCACTGGCAGAACATCTATGTATCATGCAAGGACGAAACATATAGATGTGAGATATCATTGGATCAAGAAGGCTATTGAAGAACAACTGTTCCAAATAAGAAAGATCCACACTTATGAGAATACTTTTGATATGATGACAAAGGAAAAACGGGCACGATGTATCAAGAACACGGGCATGAGCTTCTACTAAGGAGTCAAGAAGACTCTCACCTTTGTTTGTTTGTTGCATGGCTCTGGAGAGGGAGATTTGTGGGGTCCAACCCCATAATTCTACTAATAGCAGCAGTTTCCTAGGAGAAAATTTTCTCTACGTTGCCTATCTCATATTCTTATGGATGAGAATTGGCCTTTGTTCCAGCCAATGAAATTGGTTTCCATTTCAACCAATGAAATCTATTCGATGATCAAACCTTTGCCTATAAATAGGTTTAGGGAACATAATCACATGTAAATTCTAGGAGATTAGAAAGAGTTATAGAGATTACTCTTTCAATCATAGAGATTTGAAAGAATAGGTGTGTAACAGTCGGGGTTATCACAGGGAGGAGTGTCTGAAACATGCTACTCCTGAGTGCGAGAGGAAAAGCGAGAGGATTGTGAGCATATTCTGGGTGTGTGGCATCTACTGCTTTTATTATGTGAATTGGCTCAGCCTTTGTGCTGATTTTATCTCATAGTGGAAGAACATACAAAAAATTCAAAAATAAAAGAAAATGATTTTTTGGGTTCCAAATAGAACTTAAGGAAAATGATTTTCTTATGTTTGGTTCCACCATAAAAAATATAAAAGAAAATAAAGTATAATAAAAATTCTTACAATTTTACGTATTTTAAAATTTCTTAGTTCTTTATAAGAAAGAGAAATAAATAAAATTAGTTTAAATAAAGATATACAATTAATTTATTAAATTTAAACCTATTTTTTATTTTCCTCCAAATTAACTACCTCAATCAGAGATTTCAATGCTTACATAGTAAAAAACTGCCATATTTGAAAATCATTGAGAGGATATCCACTGGAGAAGGTAACAAACAAGCTTCCAAAAAATCAATGTATTCTTTTGTGGTTTCTTTGTTCCCTTTTCAATCGGGCTTTTTTTTTTCCCATGATGAAAATGCCGATCTATTGCTTTATATGACTGGGAAGCTTCATCTCTGTGGTAATACTATTGTTTATAATGTTTTTATTAGTATATGTATATTTAAATTGATAGGTAAAGGTATATTGTAATTTGTAGGTGACCCTAAATCAATAGTTACAAAATTTGTGGGTCAATGGAGGACTATTAATGTAAGCTACTAGCTATTAATGTCATATATGTAGTACACCAAAGCGCCCTTCTTGGTGGAAGATGTGAAATATTGAGAATGGAAATTACATTTTAGATTTTATTCTCCTTGCTTACTTCTCACAATATATTTATCTTAAGTCTATACGTAACTAGGATTTTGAAATTGTATTTCTAAATAATACACAATAATTAAGAGAAATTTGATATTCCTTCTTACTATATTTGTGTCCATATTTTCCATTATCCAAATGGAACCTAAAAATTAATCTTTTGTTTCCTCCTATTGTGGTTAGTTGTTGAAGGTTGTCCCAGATTAAGTGATAGGGAGAGATATAGTGATGATTGAGAAGAGATTGATGGTGTAGGTTGTGGAAAGAGATTAAAAAAGAAGAAGAAAGGAAGCAACCTTGTTAACAAATTATAGTGCTTTGTAGTGGGTGTGTAGACCCCAATTTGTCCCATGACTCTTGTGTGTATCCTAGGGGTGTCACTTGCACCTAGTTTGATTGATATGGGCTTGAGACTTCTTTGTTTAGTTTTATCGGTTTTCGAACCTCGTGTGAGCTCACCTATGGTTCAATTCTACATTCGGTCAATTTTGAATTGCGATCATGGTCAAATCCTTAGGTCATACTTTGCTACAGGATAGAAATGAGGCCTCCATAAAAGTTTTAATTCTGATGGAGTTCATCATGGGAGCACATTCAAATTCGGAGCGCCCGAGCTTGTTTTGGTCATATCTCCCTCATCTGGACTCGAAATCATGCACCGTTTTTTTTGTTAGATTCCTTACTCTTTGAGAAATGTTTTGAAAAAAGTTGAGAATTTTTATCAACCGTTTGGGAACATGCCTAGTCGGTTTGACATATTTCAGTTGAAGTTCATTATGGGAGCACATTCAAATTCGGAGTGCCTGAGCTTGTTTTGGTCATATCTCCCTCATCCGAACTCAGAATCATGCACCGACCGTTTCTTTTTTTAGATTTCTTACTCTTTGAGAAATGTTCTGAAAATTTTTGATATTTTTTCTCAACCGGATCAACCAGTTGGGAACCGAATCATCCAGTTTGTCAGGTTTTTCAGGGGTAGTATGATTTTGGTATAATTGGAGTCCATAACCTTTGTGGTTCAAGCCTATTCACTCCATATCAGTCTTAGGCACAGTTTAGGTCCAGTTTTGGGCCATTTTGTGGGTTTCTTGCAACCCACCTTGAGTCCATATGGATTCTTGGTGGTTAAGCAAGGGAGGTTGAATATGGGTAGTTGGTTCACCTTGTGAAAAGAAGGGAATTGATGGAATTTAGTGATTCCAAGACTGATGGAGAGGATTTCGAGGCTGAGAGTGAAGAAAATCAAGGGCCAGATGATATTGAGGTGGATACAAATATAAAAGGAGAGACTTTTCATTTCAAAGGAAAAAAAAAAAGAAAAAATGAGGGGAAGAGAGGAAGAAAGAAAAAAGATAACGATAGATTCTCTATATCCGGGTTTGAGTGGTCCCTCTCATTTGAAGGGGAGTTCCAAAAGTTTTGAAGGAGGTGATGCCTAGTTTTAGAGGCTGAGAGGAAAGAAGACAAAGGGGTGAAGTCATATATCCTACAAGTATGAATGTTGTATGCTTCTCTCGATTTTTTTTTACAGTGCTTGTCTTTTCCTCTGTTGTTTTTATATATCTATCATGGCTATCATGGATATTAGTTTCTTTTAGGCATGGAAATGGGTGTAATCTTGTCAGATGTTAAAGGCATTCAATCTGCTTGGGTCATGTTCTTAGTTCTGATTAGGGATAAGATAGCCAACCCTTGATTCATGGGTGCTGAGGTCACTATTATCATTGGTTTTGATTGTGGATGGAGGTCTTGGTAGCCTCCTTGTTCGCTAAAGGAGAGGACCCTACAGGCTTTCCGATTTGGAGTTTGAAACACCCATTTTGGCTCATTGGGTTAGAGTAGCCCCTTTGCCTATAAGATACTGGATTCCATGGCATTCATTTTAATTAGATAGGGTGGCATGTTTGCAGCCTTGTTTTAGGGCACTTTCCTTGTTTAGGTCGATTCTCACTCATTTGGACTCAGAATCATGCACCATTTCTTTTGTTGGATTTCTTACTCTTTGAGGAATTTTATGAAAAAGTTGAGATTTTTTCTCAACCGCCTCGACTAGTTGGGAACTGGATCAGTTGTAGGGGTAGTAACTAGAACAATTTGCCTTATTTTGATTGGTTCTCACTCATCTGGACTCAGAATCATGCACCTTTTTTTTTGTTGGATTCCTTACTCTATAAAGAATTTTCTAGAAGAATTTGAGAATTTTTCTCATCCAACTCTACCGGTTGGGAATCGGCTCAGCCAGTTCATCTGGTTTTTCATGGGTAGTCTGATTTCAGCATAATTGGAGCCCATAACCTTTGTGGTTTAATCCCATTTGCTCAAGATTAGTGTAGGGCTATGTTTAGGGTCTGAAATGGGTTTCAATTCGAGTTAAGATGGGGCCATTTTGGATTCATGAGAATTATGGGCTACGTGAGTGAAAGAGGGTTAGAGAGCACTAGTGATTGAGATTAAATGCATGATTTCTCATGGTTTCCCTTGTTTTTGACATTTGGTTTTGAGGAATTGTTGTATGTTGGAAATACATGACTAACCTTCCCTTGCAGTGCATGGCTAGTGATCCTACCATATGCTTAGCCTAAGGTCAACTGATCTTCAACCCTCTTGCTCCAATGTACCCAATTCATTATTAGAGGCCCAGGTTCGAGCCTAGAGGGTGCTACCGCTTGTAGGAGTACCTTCTACGTCGTAACACGATCCGATTGAAATCTAGTTTTTTGGACCGCGTTTTCCAAACGTAGCCCCATTTTAAAATTAAAAATAAATAAAAAGTAAGTGGCGACTCCAAAAAAAAAAAAAAACCGTTCCTCACAAGGGACGGATTTTCCAAAACTTGAAAACATATTTTTTTTAGCGAGTTGAGCCAGCTCGTGGATCGGTTGAGTCACAAATTGGTGACTCTTCTCGGGATCGAACCTAGAATCTCTAGTTTCATAAGAGGATCAAGCTTGGGCAGGTTGGGTAGGGTGGAGCACGTGGTTCATCGATCGATTGACTCTTAGAATTTATCTGGGGATGACATATGACTTCACCTACCTGGTTAGTATTTGTATTGCACTTGTGGTTTGTTGATGCTTGTCTGTTCACTTGTTGGGATATAGCATGAACACTCATTGATTTTGATACCTAGTTGTGTGATTCTTATTGGCATGAATGGTTAGTTTGTATGGTAGGCTATCTTTTTGCGCATGACTGCCTTTTCTCTTGCATGGTTGCTTGCCACTTGTCTTTGTGGGACTCATGTGTATCCCTTTATATCCAAATCACTAGTCTTGGTTGACTATTCCTCATTGGTTTTCTTAAGTTTTTTTCATTCCCAATTGTTTGCCTTCGTCCAAGCTAGGGGTTTGGAGTAGAGTCTAGAAAATGGGCTATATCGATGTTTGGGAGCACCATGGAGAAGATGATTATTCGAGCAAAGAAGACCTGTATAGCCTTTAGTTGTATTTTATGGACACATACATGGCCAGTGTGTTATTTAAGACCCTAGGTTGCGTATCCTCTTGTTGGTACAATCATCAAACTTTTAGGACTTGCTTTTGCCCACTGTTTCCTCTAAAGGCACCTTACCCCTAAGATATTGCCATGTCGGAATCTTGCTCTTGCACATGGAGCCATGTATCGGTTTATCTATAAGCATCACATGATTGTTGATTGAGACACGACCTCGTTTTAGAGCTTGGATTAGGGTCAGAGGCAGACTTGTTAGAGGATCAGATTAGCACAATCAGTTAGAGTAGACATCAGTTTAGAGAAACATGGACTATGATACTGTTGACCAGCTAGCTAAGATCACAAACACTATGGCATCACTCAGGGACAATATCTTAGGATTGGGCCAGAGGATTAACGGGCAGAAAGCCCCATCATTACCGATTTCAGGAGTACAACTACACACTTTATCACCACCACCCTTGCCACCCTTTTGACTGCCGTACATTATATCACCCAGCTAGTTGGTCGACCCGTAGGCGAGGGTATTTTGTTTTGCATTAATCGGACTAAGGCTACAGCGCATACGTTATGGAACTGCCTGAGTTATGGATGATACCTAGTCACATATTGATTGGATTGAGTAGAGAATGAGATCATTACATGTTTATGATGGAGTCATGAGTTGGGATGGATAATCATTTTCCAGTTTCTGCTTTGCCTATTGAGTTCCACATGCCGGATATTGAGAGGTACACGGGGATTGGTGCCTCCGTATTCATTTATAGTTGTACAATGTTGTCATGTGCGAGCATAGATTAGATGAGGCATAGATGATTATGTTTTTCTGTCCTTAGAGTGGTACCGCTCGGCGTTGGTTTCTTGCTGGGCCCCTCTCGTAGGGCGTGGGTGATTTAGCCTGGGGTTCCTCGAATGATTACTCAGGTGCTCTTATGAAGCTAGATGTATCATGAAGAAAGTGGGAGGCCCTCAGACAGAGGCCAGACGAGTCGATCACCTCATTCATCTCTCATTGGAGGGAAAAGATAGCACAGATTATTGATAGACCTTCAGAGAGGGATCAGATCAATATGATTATGCCAAATCTTCAACCTCGCTTTGCTAGACATCTCATGGGGTTTTCTCAAACATATTTTGGCTTATTAGTACATGCCCTCTATGGCATTGAGAAGGATATATCTAGAGAATTGTGGATAGACTCTTCCCTGGCCTTCGAAGAAGAAGAAGTAGGAGGTCTCGGGCTCCAGGACCATCGAATGTTAGTACCATTGGTATGGTGGACTTTGGTCTCCACGTCGCCCTCCCAGGCTTAGAGGCGGTTTGAGATACTCCTTGTCGGATTATGCGAGTGTGATCGGTATAGACCGGAGTTACTCCCTCTTGGGCCGAGTGGGGCATGCTTATCTACGCCACCTTTGCTGTGTTACATGGTAGCGGTAGCCACCTGTGCAGTTAAATCAGATAAAGAACCCTGCCTCCCATTTAAATTTGTTTAAACAATTCACACAACTCGGGATGCCATTTAGGTGGAGCGCTGGAGATTGGTTGAGAGGAGGCGGTGCCTGTGCCACTGGGCCACAGCTGTCTTAGGCCGAAATGGGATCGGGATAGATCTTCGCTGCTCTGACCACCAGAGAGCGAGTCATAACACAGACGATTGTGCAGCACTGAGGCACGTTATTTAGGATTTGATTTACTAGGGTTTAGTTGATTTGGGACACCCCGGTGTGACTACAGACCCGCTACCTACTCATGATACTAGAACTGTACCCCCTTCCCTAGGGGGGATCCATTTGATTGAGCACACAAAGCGTGAGATATTTATGATGGGATGGGATGGAGACGCTCCTCAACCGATTAGTTTATACGAGGGCCTAGATCTTAATGGATGCACCCTTGGCCAGCAGATCCCCAGGCCATTCAGTTTGACCTTGAATGAGATTCCCCGACAGCCTTTAGTAGCACCAGTATATTCACAGTGTGTGCCACCTTTGACACCCTTTATTTTGCTCCTAAAGGGGTATGGGCCCATTCACAGAGATGTTTAGATAATTACACAGAGTGGGAGAGTGGCCCAACCTCCACCCGTTCACAGGCCATTTGCTGGTACAGCTGTTAGGGAAAAGGTTCATAGAGAGGATGATGAGATTTTATGCCAGCTATGCACTACTCAAGCTTGCATATCTATTTGGAGTCTCTTATCCTCGTCTAGCATGCATAGAGATGCATTAGTCAGAGCCCTTGGCTAAATTAGGGTTGATACTACTACCACCCCAAAGGGGCTTATTCACATTTTGACAACTGATAGAGCTTCATGTATTGTGTTTTTTTATGATGACTTGCCACCAGAGGGTTCAAATCATGTTCGTCCTTTATATATCAATATTGCATGTTTATTTACCTAGTATGCGTGGTCATGTTGGACAAGCGGCTCTTACCTGGTCTTAGCCCTTGATTCTGACCATCGCCCTTGGATTTTCTCCAGCTAATTTTGGGCCTTCTACACAGACTATTAGAGCTTATGATAGGACATAGAGATCCGTTATGGGTACACTTGCTACACATGTTATGATTGGGCCAGTTAGATATTCTATACTATTTCAGGTTCTCAAGATCCAGTCATCCTTTAACCTGCTTCTTGGTCGCCCTTGGATCCATGAGTAGGGGATATACCATCTTCCCTTCATCAGAAGTTGAAGTTCATACATGAGGATGTCATCCGCAATCTGTTGGCCAGAGATGTCATCGCTTCTTAAAGTCAATACTTCATGACTACTTGTTTTTTGATTGGAGAGATAGAGGATCAGATTGAGCTACCTTGGCATCATGATATTCATTAGTTTATATCCTATGACACTTACCCTGAGTCAGTATCGACCAAGGATAGGAGAGCGTGCAGATAAGGTGATGAGAGGGGTCCATGAAGGAGTTTACGGGCCACACATGGGAGGTATAGATCGAGCCACTATAGATAAGGTGATGAGAGAGGTCCATGACGGAGTTTACGAGCCACACATGGGAGGTCACATGCTGGCATGTAAGATCTTGAGGATTGGCTACTTTTAGTTAACCATGGAGACAAATTGTTGCCAGTTTGTATAAAGATGTCCGGAGTGTCAGATGCACAGAGACTTGATACACGTCCCACCATTTGAGCTACATGCGCTCACATCCGCTTGGCCATTTTCAATATGTGGCATTGATGTGATTGGAAAGGTCTCCTTGAAATCCTCAAGTGGTCACGAGTACATCCTAGTAGCTATTGATTTTTTCACCAAGTGGGTGGAAACTGACTTCTTACTAAGATTGTGATGGCAGAATTGGCGAGTTCATCATATTACATATTATCATCGATATGGGGTCCCCGTGAGTTGATCTCGAATGAGGGTGCATTTCGAGGCGAGTGGATACAAATTACAGAAGTATGGTATTTGGCATCATCGATCATTTGCATATAGGCCACCGACTAATGGGGTAGTTGAATAAAAATATCAAGAGAATTATACGAAAGATGATAGAGACATCTCGAGATTAGTCAGAGAAATTTCCTTTCACATTATGGGCGTATCGTACGTCATGTTGCATCTCCACAGGAGCTACTCCTTTTTTGTTGGTCTATGGCATGGAGGCAGTCCTACCTTTTGAGATGGAAGTGAGCTCACTAAAGATTGGTGGAGCATCATATCAGCGAAGAGCAGTTGGTTGTAGGCGGATATGCAGGTTAGGTTGCTTGATGATAGGAGATTAAGGGATGTAGACCACATGCAGGCTTATCAAAGGCAAATGGTTCAGGCATTTAGGAAAAGAGTTAAGCCCCGAAAAAATTAGAAGGGGATTTAGTCTTAAGGGCTCTCAGGGGATTGGTTGGTGACCTTAGAGGCAAGTTCAGGCAGAGTTGGAGCAAGCCTTATGTTATCGAGGGTTGACTCGAGGGAAGCGCCAAGTTGACAATTCTATGAAGCGAAAATCGGTTTTGAGGCACATCAGTATGGATCCGGTGAAAAGTTTTATGCATGAGATCATAGTTCGAAGAGGATGTTGGCCATTGTTTTGAGTAGCCATATCCCTTTTACATATCCATACATTGATATATCCACTTGCTAGCCCTTTGAGCCTTGCATGATTCATTATGGCCTTTTCATTCGTTTAGCCTCGCATACCTTTTTTTACCTGATTTTAGGGAGCCCTTTGTGTCACTTGACATTTATTATATTGATTGGTGAGCATTGTGAACACATGGTATCATTATTTGTTTGTTCTTTTTACAGGACATTCATGGTTCTTCTATCTTCCATTTTGTATCTTCATCTTATTTGTCTTGGAATTTCATTTTTTATCGTGTCATGTTAGTCTTCTTTCGCTCTCCCTCATGGGATGATGGTGCACTCTTATCTTGGTACTTCAATTCAAGCATGTTGCTCCCTTCATTCCACCCTTAGGCTTTGATCCAAGAGTCTTAGTTTAAGGGGAATCATTTGGGTTTGGGGTCTAGGTGTCATTTGTTGAATCATATTATGTTGGCCTTTTTCTTGCTTTGTATGTTGCTTTAAAAAAAAAAAAGAGTTACACTCATTGGATATTTGGTTCATTGATATTTGAGTTTGGCCTTGTTAACCGTCAGTATCATAGCTCAGACATTAGGGGTCATTATGAGTGTGAGAATCTTATTTCTTTTCCGAGAGTTGGGTGAGAGCATTTTATGATCCATTTCTACATGGATCTAAGAGGCACAATAGGAGTGAGGATTGGATGCCCTTTTTAATACCGAGTCTTCTGAATCATTATCTACTTCACCACTCCCGTCTTGTAGTGGCATGCTTTGATTTGACCTTATTAGGATATGTTGTTCGTCATCATCATGAGTCCCTTTGTTTCTATCTCAGTCCATTTCTTTATTTTCTTCTACACATCTTCATCATCTACCTGGCCACTTTCCATTTTCTTATACCACCGTTAGTTGTCATTTTGCTTCATGAACAACAAGTTCTTTGATGTATATCACTTGTCATCTATCCTTGTTCATTTGATGTGTCATGAGTCACTTTGCTCACTTGATTTTTTCGATATTTGACATCACGCACACAAGGGCATAATATTATCTTTTGGGTATATGGGCCTAGTTTCTCATCATTTCATTCACCTATTTACCCCTGGCCTTCATTATGGTTTGAGTCGTAAGACCACCCTGAGACCATGAGATCTTGTGTTTGCTTTGACGCTTTTCATTCTAACAGGCTCCGTCCACTAATCGAAGTATGGAATGTCAACGGGTTTTTGTTTGTCGTGGGATGTTTTGGATCGCATATTGCTTGTTTCTATTATGTTAGCTTGCCTCAGGCCCAAGATAGGAGATGGGTGTTGTAAAGAGTTGGAATCATTGAGAGCACCTTTGTTTGATGCTTCGACATGTTCATATTAGGATATACCCTATATCCTTGCGTGGTGGCATCAGATTTTACATGTTCACTTGCAGACCATTTCACCAAGGGGCGTTTGGCATCCGAGTTTGAGTGGACTCTACTTCATCCTTGCATCTTCCTACAACAAAGTGCTATAATGAGCTGATTTGAGATCAGGTTCGTGCATGCCATTGACCGGTGGAGGTGGGCTGGCGGGGGCATCGCCAGTACATTGCTCCCGAGGTTAAATGTGTTTAATTGAAGCGATGTTTATCATGGATATATTTCAGAGTTGTTTGGCCATGAGGCTTATATGGCAGACGTACATACAAGGGCATTCCTCCTACCCGTTCTTTGGAACATTGTTTATTGTTGGAAATAGTAGTTGATTTTTTATTTTTTATTTAGAGGATCATGTGATGCTTTTAGCTTTTTGTTTAATTTGCGTAATGCGATTATGGGATTCGACTTGGCACTAATATATTGGGCTTCAGGCATACCCTTGCTTTCCATTCATTACGGTCTTTGATATTTGCATCTTGTCGCGAAAGGGCATTTCCCTTATTTCCATCAACTGCTAACAGGTTTGTTTAACTTCTTGTTTCTTGAGTCATTTAGTGGTTTCCCTTGACTACATCTTGGGCGCCCACTTTCATTGAGATGGCTTCCATTGCTAGTTTTTAGGAGTTTTTGGTCATCGCGATCGCCTTCTTTCATTTTGGGTTCTCAGAGTGCCACGGACCCTCTTTAGTACTCCCGGACCATAGACTACTCACCGACCACTTTTCGGTGCCACGGGCCCTTCTTCGGTACTTGCGAACTCTTCTTTTCTCCTAGTACTTACGAACCTTCTCCGTACTTGCCGGACTACTGCCTTTCTCGGTGTGCTTTGGACCCTTCTTGGTACTTATAAGACCCTTCTGCGTACTTTCAGGACTCTACCTTTCTCGGTATTCGCTTGGACCCTTCTTTGGTACTCGCCCGAACCCTTCTCCGATACTTACCTGAAGGACTCTACCCTTCTCCGGTACTTGCCGGGACTCTACTCTTCTCCGGTACTTACCCGGACCCTTCTCCTATACTTCTCCTGACCCTTCTTCGGTACTTCTCTGACCACACGCCTAGCCCGGTACTCATTTTGGACCCTTCTGCAGTGCCCCACCGGACCACTAGCTGGTATACCCAAACTCTTCTCTGGTACTTACCTGGACACTTGTTCGGTACTTTCCCGGACTCTACTCTTCTCTGGTACTTACCCGGACCCTTTTCTGGTACTTACCTCTGGACCCTTCTTGGGTACTTGACCAGACCCTTCTCAAGTACTTGCCCGATCCCTTCTCAGTGTTCGCCCAGACCCGTCTTCGGGTACTCACCTGAACCCTTCTCCAGTACACGCTCGGACCTTTCTCCAATGCATACCCGAACCCCCTTGTCCATTCAGTTATCTTAACCCATTTCCCTTAGCCTCCTTTGTAGTTGTGTGGGGATAAAATTCTTAGTCTTATGATTTCTTCACTAGAGTTCATTTCAATTATTCATCGCACGTACTATGTACCTACAAACCACTTGTTCATTCACTCTACTGAAAATGGGCATATTTGTAGACCCCTAATTTTGTCCCATGACTCACGCAAGAGTCACTTGCACCTAGTTTGATTAACAAGGACTCAGAACCCCTTTGTTTAGCTTTATCAATTTCGAACCTCGCATGAGCTCATCTATGGTTTGGTTCTACATTCGGTCCATTTTGAATTGCAATCATGGTTAAATCCTTGAGTCGTACTTTGCTATAGGATAGAAATGAGGTCTCCATAAAATTTCAATTCGGGTGAAGTTCATCATGGGAGCACATTCAAATTTGGAGCGTCAAAGCTTGTTTTGGTCATATCTCCCTTATCCGGACTTGAAATAATTCACCGTTTCTTTTTTTTGGATTCCTTCCTCTTTGAGGAATGTTCTGAAAAAAGTAGAGAATTTTTCTCAACCGGTACAACCGGTTAGGAACAGGCCCAGCTGGTTTGATGGATTTCAGTTGAAGTTCATTATGGGAGCACATTCAAATTCAGAGCGCTCAAGCTTGTTTTGGTCATATATCCCTTATCCAGACTGAGAATCATGCACTGTTTCTTTTGCTAGATTTCTTACTCTTTGAGAAATGTGTTAAAAAAATTTAAGATTTTTTCTCAACTGACTCAACCAGTTGGGAATTGGATATGCCAGTTTGTCAGGTTTTTTAAGGGTAGTTTGATTTTGGTATAATTGGAGCCCATAACCTTTGTGGTTCAAGCCTATTCACTCCATATCAGTCTTAGGCATGGTTTGGGTCCAGTTTTGGGCCATTTTGTGGGTTTCTTGCAACCCACCTTGAGTCCATATGGATTCTTAGTGGTTAAGCAAGGGAGGTTGAATATGGACAGTTGGCTCACCTCATGAAAAAAAGGGAATTGATGGAATTTAGTGATTCCAAGACTGATGGAGAGAATTCCAAGGTTGAGAGTGAAGAAAATCGAGGACCAGCTAATATTGAGGTGGAGACAAATATAAAAGGAGGGACTTTTCATTTCAAAGGAAAAAAGAAAAGAAAAAATGAGGGGAGGAGAGGAAAAAAGAAAAAAGAGAAGGATAGATTTTCTATATCCGGGTTTGAGTGGTCCCTCTCATTTGAAGGGGAGTTCCTAAATTTTTGAAGGAGATGATGCCTGGTTTTTGAGGCGGAGAAGAAAGAAGACAAAGGGGGAGCAGTCGTGTATCTTACAGGTATGAATGTTGTATGCTTCTCCTGGTTTTTTTTTTTAGACAACACTTGTCTTTGCCTCTGTTGTTTGCATATATCTATCATGGCTATCATGGATATTTTTATATTTTGGGCATGGAAATGGGTGTAATCTTGTCGGCTGTTAAAGGCATTCAATCCGCTCTAGCCATGTTCTAGATTAGTTCTAATAAGGGATAAGATAGCTAGCCCTTGATTCATGGGTGTTGAGGTCACTATTATCATTGGTTTTGATTTTGGATGGAGATCTTGGTAGCCTCCTTGTTCGCTAAAGGAGAGGTTACATAAGTTCAGGTTTGGAATTTGAAACTCTAGATTTGTCGTGGGTTGGAGTAGCCCCTTTGCCTATAAGATATTGGATTCCATGGCATTCATTTTAACAGGATGGGGTGGCATGTTTGCAGCCTTGTTTTAGAGCACTTTGCCTTGTTTAGATCGGTTCTCACTCATCTTGACTCAGAATTAGGCACCATTTCTTTTGTTAGATTCCTTAATCTTTGAAGAATTTTTTGAAAAAATTTGAAAATTTTTCTCAAGCTGCCTCGGCCATTTGAGAGAGCTAGATCGACCGATTCATTAAGGTTTTAGGTGTAGGCGACACTTTGCCTTATTTTGATAAGTTCTCACTATCTGGACTCAGAATCATGCGCCATTTTTTTTTTTTGGATTCCTTACTCTATAAGGAGTTTTCTAGCAAAATTTGAGAATTTTTCTCATCTGAATCAACCGGTTGGGAATCGGCTCAATTAGTTCATCGAGTTTTTCATAGGTAGTCTGATTTCAGCATAATTGGAGCCCATAACCTTTGTGGTTTAATCCCATTCGCTCTAGATCAGTGTAAGGCTATGTTTAGGGTCTGAAATAGGCTTCGGTTCGAGTTAATATGGGCCCATTTTGGATTCATGAGAATTATGGACTACTTGGGTGAAAAGGGGTGAGAGCACTAGTGATTGGGATTCAATGTATGAATTATCATGGTTTCCCTTGTTTTTTACATTTGTTTTGAGGGATTGTTGTATGTTGGAAAGACGTGACTAACATTCCCTTGCAGCGCATGGCTAGGGACCACAGGTATGTGACTTTCATTATAATTTGTTGAGATTAAATGTATGTTGGATGCCACCTAGGTTTGTGTGAATCATACCATCTACATAGCCTATGGGGTGTTACCTTGTAGGAGGTACCTTCCCGATAGGTAACCTGATCCTCAGATCCAGAAATCTAGTTTTGTGGACAGCTTTTTTCAAATGTAAAATCATTTGGGGTTTTTTCTTGTTCTTATTTAATTTCCCTCATTTTAAAATTAAAAATAAATACAAAGTAAGTGGCGAGTCCAAAACAAAGCGGATTCCTTCTGAGACGGATTTTCCAAAACTGAAACATTTTTTTAGCGAGTGGGGCTGGCAGGTGGATGTTAGGAAGCGGGTTAGAGCGACTCGGTAAAAAAAAGATGTTTTCGAGTTTTGGAAAATCCGTCCCTTATGAGGAACGGTTTTGTTTTAGACTCGCCACTTACTTTTTATTTATTTTTAATTTTAAAATGAGGAAAAATTAAGTAAGAATAACCCCAAATGACTCTACGTTTGGAAAAAGCGGTCCACGAAACTAGATTTCTAAGTCTAGGGATCAGGTTACCTATCGAGAAGGTACTTCCTAGCTACAAGGTAGCATCCCTTTAGGCCTAAAGCTCAGTCTCTAATAATGAATTGGGTACGTTAGAGCATGTGGGTCAAAGATTAGTTGACCTTCGGCTAAGATGATTGTATGATTCACACAAACTTAGGTGGCATCCAACATACATTTAATCTTAACAAATTATAATTAAAGTCACATACCTGTAGTCCCTAGGCATGCGTGAGAAGGTTGGTCACTGTGTTTCAACGTTGGCTGTCACCAAAAATATCAAGTGTCAAAACAAGAGCCTGCACATTGAATCTCGATCGCAGCTCTCTCTAACACACTGCACATATTATAATTTTTAAGCTGGATGCAAAAAAATGAGCCCGTATTAACTGAGCAAAACTGACCCGAACCTGAAACATAATACTACAGCGATGCGGTGAGGCGGGATTAAACTTCACAAAGGCTCCCGGTATCTTTGAGAAATCGAGCACCCAGTAACAGATGGCTTAGGCTGATCAATTCCCAGCTTGATCGAAATCGGATGAGAAAAAATCTCAAATTTTAGCAGACAATTTCTTATAGAGTAAGGAATCCAACAAAAAAATAATGCATGATTTCGATCCAAATAGTGAAGCCGTCAAGCAAAGCGAAATTGCTCTATTCTCTGACCTTAAAAAACTACTAACTTGGCAGCTAATCCGATTCGGTGAGTCGAGCCATTGAGAAAAATCTCAGTACATTAGAAGAAAATTCCTTGAAATGAAAATCAGCAAAAGGAAGTAGTGCATATTTGAGTTCATACAGTGAGGCAGGCCTAAAAGGCAGGGGTGCTTCAGCTCTTATCTGTGCATGAATGCCGTAAATCGATAGCTGCAGAGTAAGAACACTCGGCTGTGAGTAAAATGGGGATTTCTTGAAGAAATGCAAGTGGCCTCTTTTAGCGGCTTGAGCTACCAGGTATCGTCCAGTGATAGCAGTGACACCGGCCACCATGAATCAGGGACCCAGATATCTTATCCTTGATTAAAACTGTCTAGAACATGACTAAGCGATGAATGCCTGCCTGCAAACGGGTACACCCTATGCCACAACAGCCTCAAGCTATATCCGCAGTATGCACATGATAAGTATACAAACAACAAAAGATCGTGCAAAAAAAATAAACAGCTTTGTGCAGCATTCATAGTAGAGATACTGCATTTCCCCTTTGTCTTTCTTTTTCTCGCACTCAGGCACAGCATCACCTCCTTCAAAGCTAGGAACTTCAAGGACCACTCAGCATCAGGCTATAGAGAATCTGGCATTCTCTTTTTCTTTTCTTTCCTCTCGTCTCACATTTTCTTCTTTTCATTTGAAATGAAGAAAGTCCCTCACACTATGTTGTCTCCACCTCAATCCGGCCCTCATTTCTTCCCTCTCAACACCGGGCTATCCTCTTCCATGCGTGTGGAATAAGCTAAGGCCATCAACCACTGACTCACGGGTGAGCTAATTTGCTACCATATTCAACATCCCATACTTAACAGCAAACCATATGAGACTCAGAATAATTTGCAGAAAACTCAAAAATGACTTAAGCAGACTTAAACCATGCCTAAGCTTTGATATGGAAGTGAATAAACTAAACCAAAGGTTATGAGCTTCAGTACTGCAAATCGAACTACCTGCAAGCGACAAGAAATTTGGATGATCTAGTTCCCAACCAGTTGGCTAGGTTGAAAAATCTTAAATTTTTTCAGCCACTCAAGAAGTAAGAAATCCAACAAAAACAATGCATGATACAGTCTGTAGGAGATGTGGCGCCAAAACAACTCAGTATCAGGGTGAATGTGTATGAGCTTTCCGATTAATCGTCAGTATTTGACTGTGTGGCAGGTTGAGAAAATTCTGAACTTCTTTGAAATTCCTCAAAGATTAAGAATTGACAAAATCCAGCGAGACATGATTTCAAGTCGGAGTCAAACTATGACAAAACAAACTTCAACTACGAGATTTGAATGTGCTCCCATAATGAACTCCATCCGAATTGAAACTTTTATAGAGGCCTCATTTCTTTCACTGTGGCAAAGTATGACCTAAAGTTGACATGTCTGACAAAATGGATTGAATCTTCAGAAATAGAACCATGATGGCACTCATGCGGCAGGTGCAAATAAAGCTAGCAAAGATCGAGCCCGTAATCGATCAAACTAGGTGCAATGTGACTCACAAGATGCGTCTGAGAGTCATGAGACAAAATTAGGGGTCTAGAGGGTGATAGGAGGTGAATTCACTTTTGGGAGGATAAGTGGTGTGATGAAGAACCATTATCACTTATGTATGTCTTTTCCCTCCCTTTATATAATGACTCATCTAAAGAGGCATGTGTGGTGGAGATTTAGGACCTTTTTGGGAAATAGTGGGTTGGAAGGTTATTAAGACCTTTTAATGATTGGAAGCTAGATCAAGTGTATAATTTCATTTCTACAACCAATTTATAGAATAGGACTTCCTATAATTTGGTATCAAGTAAAAAAAAAAAAAAAAAAATCCCTTTATTCTAAACCCTTTCTTCTTCTTCTGCAATAATTCCTTTTTTTCATATTCCCTGAACCAACAAGGAAATAAGTTGCAATTTTTTATGTTTGTTAAAGAGCATTGGCAAAAACCCATCAACATCTTGCCACATATATGCTAACCGTCTCCCTCAAGAAGACTCACTTAAAACCCAGTTCTAGGGTTACATCAAATCAACACAGCCCAGCTAAACCCCAACTACACCTCCGCTATCTTCAAATCTACCTGAACTCCACACCCATATTCGCCTTCTAAACCAATTTTTCATAACGAAGAAATTGGTTCCAAATCAACCATAGTTAGCTTTTTTTTTTTTTTTTTTTTTGCTTCAAGCATGTGGACCCCAAAATCGATCTGGTGACCTCAAACCTTTTTTTTTTTTTTTTTCGTATTCTCAACGAAGAAATTGTAAAGTTCTATAAAAAAGGGGGAGGAGTAGTGAAAAAAAAATGAATGAGAAAAATAATGTTGTTTTTCAATATGAAAGTGCTTTTAATCCCGGAATCATTTTGACTGAATCTAACTATGGTGTTTGAGTACAAAGCATGGAGAAGCATTTTTCTAAACGGGAAAAACTTTCCTATATTCGAAAAAACAAAACCATTAAAAGAGTCATATTATAGATAAGAAAAATGGTATGCTGAGAATCAAAAGTGAAAAGATAGTTATTGATATCCATGAGTCCAGAAATTATGAAGACTTATGCCTATCCACCGCTTAAGAAATTTGGAATGCGTTATCAAAGGCCTTCTATGATGGAAGTTATCCATGAGATAGTTATTGATATCCATGAGTCCATAAATTATGAAGCGTTGCTTAGGCCTACCCACCGCTTAAGAAATTTGGAATGCATTATCAAAGGCCTTCTATGATGGAAGTTATGAATTACAAGTTTTCATTTTGAATAAAAAAGCCTTCACTGCTAAACAAAGTGGCAGGTCTCTTTCTGAATTTTATGGAGAATTGACATAAAATTTTCACAAATTGGATCATTGAGATAAGGTAGTCATGAAATACCCGAACGACGTTGCACTATACCTAAAATCCATTGAACGACAAAAGATGCATATCTTTCTTGCTATACTAGATGGAGCCTTTGAGCAAGTTCAAGGAGAGATTTCACGTAAAGATCAAGTGTCCAATTTGGAAGAATCTTCTGCGCTAGTTTGACGAGAGGCAGTGCGTCATGCTACTATGAAAGGAGAATTTGACAATCATGAGCCATTGGCTATGCTACTATGAAAGGAGAATTTGATAATCATGAGACATTTGCTATGATAGCCAGACAACAATTAAACCAAAATAGGCACGACCGGTCTAAGATTAACCATCCTAAGGCACCCCCTAATGTTGATAAGTCAACTTTAAAATGCACTCACTACAACAAGACTGGTCAAATCAAGAGTCATTGCTTTAAGCTTGTTGGATATCTAGAATGGTGGGATCATAATCGCAAGCTACAGAAGAAGGATTCTATGAAAACCTCACTTTGATACCATGTTCAAAGTGATGAACGATGTTTTTTCTTTTATTCATCCTTTTAATTGTTGATATACAACAAATTTATAGAATAGGACTTCCTATAACTTGGCATCAGACTTTCTATAACTCACCTATTACCCTTCTCAATCACAACTATACAAACATACTAGAAAAGGAAAGAAAATATTCTCAAAATCTCACCCAAATCTCAATAGAAATTAAGGATAGAATGGTACGAAAATGAAGAGACAATTGAACACAATTTGATTTGTTGCTCAAAGGTTAGGTATCTATGGACTTGTTGCTCAAAGGTTAGGCATCTATGGACTCTTCTCTTTGTTCTCTTCGATGTTGCTTGGGTTCTTCCTTGTTTAATTAGAGAGACTCTGCTTGGTTGGTAAGGATCTTTTTTTTCTTTGATAGGAAAAAAAACGATCCTTACCAACCAAGCAGGAAACATTTGGAGGGTAGCTCCCATTTATCTTTTTAGGACGGTATTGAATGAGTGAAACGTGACAATTTTTATGATGAGGTGATTTTGGTTGAGAGGATGAAAAGCTCCTTTATCCGTTCTCTTTGGTCTTGGCTAGATTTTTTTTACAAGTCTTGAGTCTTTGCATGTATATGACCTTTTGTTTTGTTTGGGGTCTGGTTAGGGGTTGGTAAGTAGTTTTTTAGGAAAAGTATGTATCAGACTACTAATTTCAAAATATTTGCATATATATCACTAAGAATTCGATTTCTATGGTTCAGGTTACTCTTTAAGAAAATAATTGTGAATTTACACAAAAAGTACGTAAGCAAATGTGAAAATTGAAAATACCCCTCATTAATGAAAAATGACGAACTAATGGAAACGAACGAGCTTGTCGGACGACCTATGGTGCGTCCGACCGAAATGTTGAAGTAGTACATTGATTAGCTAAAGTAGTACATTGATTATTATTGTAGTACATTGATAGTTATTATATTACATTGACTAGTTATGGAATTACATAGAGTTATAGTAGTACATTGGCTAGTTACAGTAGTATATTGGCTATTTATGGTAGCAAATTGACTATTTGGGTAGTAAATTGATTATTTATGGAAGTACATTAACTACTTATGATGGTACATTGACTACTTATGGTAGTAAATTGACTAATTATTGTAGTACATTGACAACTTATTGTAGTACATTGACTACCTACGGTAGTAAATATGCTAAAAATTGTTTTAATTTCACTTGATAATATAATTCAATTTAAGACATAAACAGTTTGACAACATACAAGTGGAAGCAATATTCAAGTAAAAAAAACATATATACATTTTTGAGATCACAATGTCCAAGGACTATTACATCATAATGTTTATATATTTTGTTCACACAATGTTATAGAACAACCAATGTTTGCGTCATAATGTTTATATAATGGTTCCAATATTACACAATGTATAGCACCAAAATAATACATGAATTGTTCACTACTCTTTATACATAATGCAACTCCTTGCTTGTCAATTGAAGCAAGCCACCAAATCCAAGCTCCCTAATTGCATTGAGCTTCTCTTTAACCAAATCACATACAATGGAAAGGAATTTACACTCGAGCATCTTGATTTGGGGATCTTTCCCTACAAATAGAACACAAAGAACAACATTAAGCATTTAACATTGAAAAATATAAATGAAGAATAAACATTTATCATTGTAGGATGGAATTGATCATCTCACTGCGTGGCTATGGAAGATACCTCTTACGTTTCTTTTGAGCTTTACCCATTTATGTATTATGGTATTACATTCACTACTTATGATATTATATTGATGAGCTTAAAAGTCATCTATTTTTAGTCCATTTTTCTGCTTGATTTTCATTTAAAAAAGGACAATTAATTTGCAGAAATATGAAGAAACTCACCAATTTGTTAATAGAGAGTGAGAAAGAAGGAATTTTAGAGAAAGAAGCGAAGGTGGATGAGCGTTAATGAAATAATAGGAATTTGAAACGAGGATTTAAACAGGAAAGAGTAACACAAAAGATGAAGGAACTTGATGTCGCCAGTTCGCGACAATCAAATGCCATCGAGGTTGCGGCGGTTAAACTCGATCCGGAAAGCGGCTTACTTGAAGAGCGAGGCGGCGAGGGGTTAAAGGGGTAGTGAAGCAGCAGTGAAGAAAGGAAGACTTCGTAATCGACATCACGGATGTTGTCGTGACATTGACATATCTGAGCGATCGCGACAAGCGGTGAGTGAAGAAGTCGCGACATCCTTTGCCTGGGTAGTATTTGCGACATCGGGAAACACAGGAAGAAATTTGATAGAATCGCGACAAAGAGAAGCGACTTGAAGCTATGACAGGCTTGGTGAGGTGAAGATCGATGTCGCGACGAGTTGATAATAGCGACAACATGGCGACCCGATTGAAAGTTACAAACACATGAGATGTTATCGTGACAAGGACTAATGTCGACATCGAAATACCCGATTGAAGGCGGCGTGTCAAAATGGCGTCGCGACCGAGAAGATTGATGTCGCGACATGAGAAGCAACCCTTTTAAACCTTCAAAGCCATAAGGTGATGTCGCGACAAAGAAGGCGATGTCGCGACATCATGAAGCGACGATTTGAACCTGCGAGCATAAAGCGGCGTCGTGACATGGACATCGGTTGAAGCTTCGAGCCATGAAGCGATGTACGCGGCGAGAAATTGAGAGAATTAGCGACATCGGGGACCGCAAATCAAGGTTCGCGATGCCATGAGGCGATGTCGCGACAAGGGATTGATGTCGCGACATCGAGGCCTGAGCGCAAATGGATGCGAGGCTTAAGTAGGCGTCGCGACGTGAGATCAATCGCGACATGGATGATGTCCGCGACCAGAAATTTGAAGTCAGCGACTGAGCGATAACTTAGGCGATCCACTTGGAAATCCACAAAGGCGCCTTGGGATTAGGGCCCAGGCGAAACCACATAAATGCAGCGGCTACCCGGATGAAAAGTTAGCTTGGCGGCCGCGGATGAGAGAATCTGGATGGTTGAAGGCTGGATTTTTTTAGTTTCTTTTCTTTTTTTTTTCTTTTATTTTTCTTCAATGTTGATAGTTAGAATTAGATTAGATTTGCTCGTTCTATTTTCTTTAAGGTGGAGGTTATCGTTTTGAGCTAAAAATTTGAATGCATAATTCAATTCTTTTCAAATTACTACTGGAATGTTGAAGTTCGGACAAATTTAAGGTCGACATCGATTTTCAATCTGATTATTCTTATGATCGGAGAATCTTGTAGTGTGTAATTCGATGAGGAACCCGGCTTCCATTAAGGAATGCTATTGATCAAAGTATCTTCCTATTGTTATTTGATAGTGCCGAATTTCGAGTTTATGAATTTACTTTCGATTTATGGGTTTAAAAGTTTTTGATCTTAATATCGATTTCTTATACGTATTAGAAATGTTTCATTGCTACGATTTCAAGGAGGTCCTCTGGTGACACGAGATGACAATCACAGGAGTTATGAATATTTCTTTGAAGGTATATTAACTTGCTATTAGAGATTTAATGAGGCTTTGTGAGTTTACTTGATAAATCACTCTTCTCTTGAAATCGAAACGAGTTGAATGAGTTATCAATTTAAACGGCGGAAAGTTCACCTCAATTCGAATAGTGTAGCCAATCCCATGTTAGGCGAGATCTAATCAAGGAGAGGGTGATCTATTCTAATTTAGAGGAAGAGTAACTTTGGAAGTTGTATATCCTTGTGGCCAGATAACTTGGGGGCTAAGGTATCTGATCCATAAAATACAGGTATGAAGTATTGCGAAAAATACCGAATTAGGAAGTCCTTTGTTAAAAGTAGTTATCTGTTCACGTATTCGAGAGGAGGCGGGTCGAAAAACTAGATAATGAAATGTGAAGTGTGGAGATCCGGCTGGTTGTCACGCCTTGGACGAATTTTGAAATACGAAATTCTGAAAAATTTACAAGTTGACGAGGAATTGATGCTTCCGATAGCATTGATCTTAATGCGTTCTCTAGCGATAATTCTTAAATTTCTATTCTTTTTCCTAGCCCAGTAATTATTCTTTATTCTTTATATTGATTTGCTCGTTCATTTCGGTTATTTCCCTTTGTTCGTTTAATTTTCCGGCTTTTTTTTTTTTTTTTTTTTTTTTTTGTAATGTTAGTTCTCACTATCATTTAGTGGTCCAAATATTATGGAAATTGAGTAATCGGGGTAAGTTGATTTAAAATTCTTGAGATCTACATTACAGGATCGATATACGGACTTAAATCCATTTATTACTTATCGGCACATGCCTTGAGGAATATCGGACAACAGACTTTGAAAATGATTTACTCCTAGGAGATTTTGGTTTATATAGTATAATGTCAGCAAGTTTATGTAAAGATTGCCGGGAGTAGATAATGAATCCTGGTAATTTTGTTATAAACTGGTGCAAATGTCATTTGGTCTCACGCAACAAGCTTATTGGCATCATTGCCAGAGATTAGTCAATAGTCCTTGGTAATGACGTCATAAAATTGTATATGTGTTTTGGTCAGATCAACAAGTTTTATGGCGCCGTTGCCGGGGATCGAAAAAATTTAATAAATCAATATTCAGATGAAAGAAGGAAATACTAATTTGGACATTTAAAGAAAAGAACAAAAATAGATTTTCAAGCGTGGTTCATTTGGCCACTAACCTTTAACGAAACATTGAATATATTTGATGATTTGACTAATCTATTAATGGGAGTGTGTTTTGCTGAAAACTTTGATGCATAGGAAAGCGAACAGATCGATTCCGATTGACACGGAAATAGAAAGGGCGCTCGGAAGCAGAGAAAGACGAAGGCGAAAGGCTTCGACCATGGCGGATGAAGAGCGAGGATCGGGTTGGAAATACATATAGAAGAAGCTAGAAGGCCTCGATCCACGGATACAATGGAGGATTTACGGGACGATAATACGGGAGAATGCTCGGCTATCGACGGGCGGCTGCGAGTTGATGCTAATAATTTTAATTTGAGAAGCCGGCACGGTCTGATAGTCCGGCGACATGGAGTTCTTGGTCATCCCACTTGAAGATCGAATGAGCACTGGGAAGATTCCTCGGGATGGCTAATCTCTGGATTAAGGTTGAATGGGGTGAGACGAAGTCATAAAAGCTGCATCTATTCCCATTCTCTCCAGAATCTGGCCCGGTATAGTATGAATCTTTACCATATGGTTGTTGATACTTGGAGGTAGTGAACTACTTAGTGAATTCTTTCCCCATTACCTTACGAGAAAGAAGGAGGAAATAATTGTGTTCAGCGAGGGAAGATGAAAGCTGTATGTAGCACGGGAAAGATTGACGTTTCTGTTTGAGGAAGATGTCGATGCATGGGATGATCTGAAAACTCGGATGGACATTGTATATCATGCTTTGGAATGATATATCAAAAGGGATCATTGATGCTTCATCTTTGTGGAGCATTCAAGCGAAAAGTCTTTGAAGAGGCAAAGAATGATTGAAGACACGGCTAAATGTAACATGAGAAAACTCCCTACGGGCTTTCAAGAGGAAAAACGGAGAAGGGGATCATGTTGAGAAGCGAGATAGCTGACCATGGAAGCGAGTTGGATGCCATTATGCACCGGGTTGGACAAACGAAGAAAGACACACCTTTGCTCATGAAATAGGAGCGATTGAAGGAGTTATTGAAGGGAAGTCTTGAAGTAGCGAACGTTATGATCTTGAAGAGGTTAATTATTTGGGTGAGCGGGAGGCTTACCGTGCAGACGATCACTGACAGCCAGGCGCATTATCACCCGACACTCGGGAACCATAGAGAACTTCTCGTATGGTGGAGGGCTTCTCAAGGCCCCGAGGGGAATGAGACCCTCGACAAGGGTATCGGCCGCCCACGAGTTCAATGACGTAGCGCGGGATGAACGGAATGAATACGGGGGTGAGAGGAGGGCCCAATCTTTGAAGAACGAGATCTTTTGCATTTCATGAGGATAATAAGAACATTGAACCTCCATGAGCAAAGTTCTAGCGAGTTGGAAACAGCTACTGCAATTCTCAAAATTTTCGAGCTCACCGCCCAATCTGACCACTGAAGAACACGGAGACCTGAAGTAGGGCGGCAGCCTTTAACCTATGGCTTGGAGGAAGATGCCTTTCGAGTGACGAGGAAGAACCCGAAAGGCGCATGGCTATGCAGCTTAGGAGCGGGAAGGAGTTAGAAGAGAAGAAGAAAGAGATGAAGCTGCCAGCAAAGACGTGAGATCGAGAAAGGGAAGAGGAATTTGGAGATGAAAAGAAGAATGAGAGGAAGAACATCGAGGATCCAAAGCTGCCGAGTTCCATTTCCACAAAGAGCGCATAAGTCGAGAATGGAAGAAGCGGTTCTGAGTTCTTGAAAACTTTCAGTGGAGATCGTATGCCTTTGCGAAGTGGTATTTCGGATGCCACTGCATGCAAAATTCACGAAGGGCATCTCTTGGCTTGAAAAAAGAAAAATAGTAGAAGGAATAGTGAATCTCAGCGCCACTTGTAGTGCGTGTCGGAAAGAACTACCGATGAGATGAAGGACCGGGAGTTTCACAATTCCTTTGTATTGTTGGAGGAATTGAATTCCGCAAGCTCTACGTGACTCGGGAGCTAGTATCGATTTGATGCCCTCTTTGTTGCCCGAAACTAAGTTTGGGGGCTTACTCCCACAAGCTGTACTCTTCAAATGGCGAGACGGATCGATGGTAAAACCTGAAGGAGTCATTGAAGATGTCTTGCAGTCCCTTTGTTGGGAAGTTTGTTTTCCCGAGTAGACTTAAATCGTGCGGACATGGAAGAAGATTCACGAAATACCCTGTATTGGGAAGACCATTCCTAGCTCTTTGGAAATTTTGCCTTGATTGATATGCAAAAGGTTCTCATCTTGAGGGTTGGAGAAAGAAGGCGCCTTGCATTCAGTTTGATCAAAATGCAAAATAGACGGAGATAAGGAAGGATGCAATGTAGTGATTTTGTCTGTACTTCCCGGCTACATTGTTAACAATGATAAGTAACACTCGAGTTTTATCAATGAAAAAGAGATGGTCGATTATCTTGAAGAATCTATTGCGAGATTTCCATCTGTGATTTTCATTCTATAGAAGCATGTTGAGCTCGAAGCAACGAGAAGCGATAATGGGGAAAATGTTGAAGCCGGGAAATTCATCGAAACCGGTCTTGAAGAATTTAGTTTTGAAAGAGTTGCCATGTCATTTAAAGTATCTTACTTAGAATTGCAAGAAAAACCGAGTGATCATTTTAGGCGGATTAAGTGAGGATGAGAGCAGATTCTTGAAAATATTAAGAGGGCATAAGGAATCGCTAGCTTAGTCCATTGAAGAAGTACAAGGGTGTCGGTCAATCCAATTTGCATGCATAAGGTCTGCTAGAAGAGACTTCAAGACCATCTTGTAGAACACGGAGGAGGTGAGATCCGGTGATGAAGGAGTAGTCGGGAAGGAGGTACTCAGTGTTAAATCTTTGGTTTTATCTATGCTATCTCGTATAGTCCTTGGGTAAGCCCGATCCGTAGTTCCCGAAGGGGTTTCTTGTGATCGAAATAAGCAGATTGATTCGACAAGAGCAGTGGCGGGATGGAGGGTATGTATTGATTCTGAAAGTTGAATCTGTGACCGAGAAAAGATCATTCCTTTGCCTTTCATTGATCGGATGTTGGACGAGTTAAGCCGAGGACGCCCTCACTTTTGTTTTGGATGGATATTCGGGATCTGATCGGTGCTATTACTTTGAGGATCAGAAGACCACATTCACATGTCCTTATGGTGCTTTTGCTTTCGAAGGATGCCTTTTAGGTTATGTAATGCTCCGGCTACATTCAGTGTATGATGTCCATATTCTGATTTGGTTGAAGAAGTGATGGAAATTTTCATGGATGACTTCAGCGTGTATGGATCCGGCACGGTCAGTGTTTAAACAATGCGGAAAGCAGTACTTCAAAGATGCCAAAGACAAACATTGCTTGAATTGGGAAAAATGCCATTTATGGTAATGAGGAAGGAATTGTTCTTGGGCATAAAATTTAACTCTTGGACTAGAAGTTGATCGATCAAGTATCCATTATCAAAACTCTTGCACCACCTACTACAGTAAAGGAGTAAGAAGCTTCTTGGGGCATCTTTGGATTTTACGGAGATTTATCAAAGATTTTTCAAAAATAGCGGAGACCCTTTATGCAAATTGCGGAAAAGATCTAGGAGTTCAGATTTTGATGACTCCTGTGAGAATGCTTTTGCGAAATCAAGCTCAAATTGGTACGAGCACTATAATGGAGTGCACAGGAATGGGATCGAGGGATTTGGAAATAATGTGTGATGCCGGTGATTTTGCTATAGAATTTGTGTTAGGCGAAGAAAGCCGGTTATATACTATGCTAGTAAGACCTTGATAGGCTTACGAGAAACACTTTCGACAAGCGAAAGGAGATGCTAGCCATAGTTTGCTTGTGAAAATTTAGGCAATACATTTTGGGATCCCATGTGGTAATTCACAGCGATCATGCGACGATCACATACTTGATGTCGAAAAGGAAGCTAAGCGAGATTGATAAGGTGGGTGTTCATTGCGAGAGTTGATTTGGAAATCAAAGGATAAAAAGGGATGTGACAATTTGATAGCCGACCACTTGTCAAGTAGAAAGAAGCGATGATGAAGAAAATGTTCGAGTTAACTGAGAGAACTTCCCGAGATGAGCAATTGTTTAAAGTTTCCTTCAACTTCCATGGTATCATGATATTGTGAAGTGTATAAGCGTAGATAATGCCTTCGAGTCGGCTACCAACGGAAGAGGAAGCTTCGAGCGACGCGAAGATATTATATATGGGATGACCATTTATTATTCGAAGTCTTGACATGATAATAAGAAGATGTGTGCGGAGAGGTGAACAAGGCAACATTTAAATGAATGCCGTACATCACCATATGGGGACATTTTACGGAGAAAGTGACTCCGCAAAGATACTCGATGTTAGGGGTTTTTATTATTTACTTATCTTGAAGTTATGCGAGTGGGTGAAATTGTGTGAAGATGCGAGATAGGAAATATCGAGGCGCGAAATGAAATGCCCACTAAGTATTATGGTGATACAAATTTTTTGATGTTTAGGGGAATAGATTTTTATGGGACCTTTCCCACCATCATTTGAAACTATACATCTTGCTAGCGATGAATTACGTCTCAAATGGGTGAGAGCGGTGGCTTGTCGGAATGATGCTAACAGTTGTGAGTTTCTTGCGAAAGAATATTTGGCTTGAGGTTGGAACCCAGGAGACCATCATTAGTGATGGGGAACTCATTTGCAAACAAAATATTTGCAAAACTCATGGTAAATTATGGGATCAAGCATGTAATGAGTTTAGCCTATCATCCCAGGCTTGATGAATGACGAGAAATTTCAACGGGAGGTCAGAATACTTGAAGGCTGTGTGAGCTCAGCGGGGAAGTGGTCTTCCAAACTTGATGATGATGCACTTTAGACTTCTGAGGTGCATCTGAGACCCCCATTGGAATGTCCCCCATCTGAGTTGTTTTGGCAAACCATATCATCTACCTCTTGAATTAGAATACAAGGCAATTAATGGGCCCATTAAGAAGTTAAACTTGATTTTAAGATTTCATGAGGAAGAAAGATTGTTCCAAGCATGCGAATTGGAAGAGCGAAATGAAGCCTATGATAATGCTAGAATATACAAAGACAAGACAAAGAAATGGCATGATCGAGAATCTTGAGAAAGAAGTTGAGCAGAGCAGGTTACCTTTTTAATTCCTAGGCCCGAAGTTGTTTCGAGGAAATTAAAATCCAGTGGAGTGGGCCATACACGGTGGTATCGAGTACTACATTTAGAAGCGATAACAACGAGGCGATAATGGGGAAGGAATTCAAGGTCAATGGACAAGGTTAAAGCATTATCTCAACGGGGAAGAGGAAATTGAAGAACTCAATTTGGTTCTTGAGGAAAAAGAAGAAGTACCCTGTGTAGTCCCATTTAAGGACCTGGCTGAAGCGACTAATGGGAAGCAACCCATGAGGATTTAAGTGCGATTTTAAATTTTAAATATTTCTTTTCTTTTAGTTCTTTGATTAATTCGGTCAGATTTGTTTTTAGAAGGATAGATTTAATTTTTTTAGAAATCGATTGTAGTTTAATTAGGAATTTTCTTGAATATTGCAGTGAGTCTTGCGAGGTTTAAAGACATGAATAACCAAAATGACTACGGGAATAATTCCGACTTGCGGGAGAAATTGCGACATGAGAAAAAGGGCGTAACCTTCTCCTAACCCAGTGTATATATACTTGAATTTGTTAAATCGTTATTTAAAATATGCTTGAAGAGATGTCTAAATGGGTTAGGAACAATAGAAGAGATTCAAAGTTTTTGAAATCATTGAGTTAAAGGCTTAGGGCGCGGCAAGGGAAAGGTTATGCCGCGACATAGGGTGCCTTGATAAAACATTGATGTCGTGACACATTAGAAAAAGGAGCAACTTATAGTGTAATAGAAGGTATATGTCGCGGCTTACACGCTAGGAATTGACAGTGAATTAGGATTTCAAAATGGAAAAGGATGTCGCCACATCAAACAATTCTAGAAAAACCTTGTATTATCGCGACATCTTATGTATGTCGCGACACAAGTGCGACATGTGCCAGCTACTCACCAAAGCCACTAAATTTAATGATCTCAAATAAAGGCGAGTGAAGTTGCGACATGTTTTAATTGAAGCATTAATTCGCCCACAAACATTGATTGAATTGCAACTGTTGGAAACTTTCTCATTCACTCCAATCCACATAACCATTCACCTTCGTCTTCCTTACAGATCTCAACCTCGAAAACCACAGCAGCAGGCAACCACGAAAAGCTTTTACTCTCGTTTCAATGGCTGAAATTCCCACCACAGTCCCACTGACTTTGAAACGAGATTATGAGGATCATGGGTGATCAGAAAGAAGAAGAAACTGCTTGAACGAGTTAAAGCCAAGATTCGTCGGGAAGAACAAGCGGGAAGTAATACCATCAGAAGCACCCCAAGCTCGACTTCTCTGAAAGAAGCGAAAAAGGGGAAAGGGAAAGGAGAAGAAGAAGAAGCGAAGATTTCGTCTCGGGCGAAGCTTATTCCCGATGGAAGAAACATTATGCCCCTAACGAGGGTTTGTTGAAGGAGATTCAAAAACCACAGTGACTCCTTTTAAGGAGATGATAGAGCGAGAGAAGGATGGGAGAGTCTCTGCGCACACGCACGAAATTATCTGACCTTTGGTAAGAGGAATTTTATTCAAATATATGGTAGGAAGGAAGGATGTTGTTTTTGTTAGAGAGTGCAGGTCTCATCTGAAACGAGGCCGTGAGGCCTATGGCATGACGATTGCACAAACATGGTTCCCAGTCAGCGTTGGAAAAACCGGAGTTTGGAAAGATTGCGAAGAAGCTCACTTCTTGGTAAGTGCGATTGAACGAAGAAGGAAAGCGAAGCATTGAAACGAGGAGTATACTTGAGAAGAAATTGAGTATGGTTTTATTTCACGGCCTGTTTTAGTCTGACAAAACATGTGTACCCGATGAAACGAAGGCGTGTTGCTGTATGCCATACTCAAAGTGCAAAGATCAATATAGGAATTATCATAGAGAACTTCTATCATGAAAGTATCATGAAGGAACAAAAGAGGCTTGCTTCTCTTGCTTCCTCACCCGACCAACAATCAGTTCTATGCTTGAAGAAATTTAGGGTGAAGAGGAATTTAAGTCGAGAAGAGAAATGCCCGAGCTACCTCCTTTTGATAGGAGTTAGCAAAGGGGACGAAACCTGAAGAAAGAGTGCTGGTAGAGAACAGAGAAAGCCCAAGGCGAAGAGACGAGGGAAAGGAGACTCAGGGTTCTTGATCAGGAATAGAGCACCGGAAAACTCACGGACAATAATGATTGCATGTTTTGCAGCAGAGACAGTGCGGGGAGCTGAGAGATGGAGCGAATTGATAGACTTCCTCATCCCATAGCCAGGTTCTCCTCCTGTGCGGAGACGAGAGCTAAGCTGGAAAGCTCAAGGGAGCACAAGAGGGCTGGCTCAGTCTTGGAAGCTCGATGCCTTGGAAGAGGAATAGATGAAAGAGAAGGATTGGAAACTACAGAAATTTCAAAGAAAGCATTTTATGAAGAGAGATTGAAAAGAAAGAAGAGACCAACCGATTGGGAGGAAGAGCTAAATGCAGAAAGAAAGGAGCATGAAGTGGAGCTACGACAAAGGAAGCAGCGAGTGGAGAAGAGTTGAATAGAAAAGAGGAGCAGAGGATAGGAAGAATTTTGAAGTAGCAAGGGAAGAGGATTTAAAAGGAAATGAAGGAAGATCACAAATACATTCACGAAACCCGAGCTCAGTCATAGGCTTTTATAACAACCAGTTTAGACGTGATTCTCAACTCTTAACTCACGATAGAAAAGAAAGAAGTCACAGAGCGAGGGAAGCCAAATTTGGGAGCAAATAAAAGGATTCAAGTTTTGTCTGATCTCTCAAAGATTTTGAAGAAATTGGATGATAGAGATAAGAAACGAGAAAGATCTACGAGAATCCATATAAGCAAAAGAATGGCTGGAAAACTTAGATTTGATTAACAACAATCTTTCCAAATTCCTAGAGGTTATAGTGAAATGGAAAATACAATGAATGGCAGGAAAGAGCAAGATGAGTTGAACGAAGGTTGATCTCTCTAATGAGATTTTCCTTGAAAAAACAATGGAAAAGCGAAGAGGAAGAAGAGAGAAATGAAAATTCCTGAATTTCCAGCCCATTTAGGTACATTAGACCTAGATCCCCCCAACATTTTTGCTCTTGACTATTTCAAAAGAAAAAAATAGACCTTCTCCCTGCCTAACTTTCATTACCATCCTTACTCCCATACGTGTATCCAGTTCTTGCAATTAAATCGATAATAAAAATGAGAAATTTAAATTGAATTGTTGTGTGCTAATTTTAATTGTTTGGTTAAAGGTGTGTTGCTAGTTGATTGTATGATGAGGAAATTAAAGTAGAAATTAGTTCGAATAAGCTAGCTGAGATGTAATGAGGAAATTTGAATTGAATGAAAGCGATTAGATTAAAGAATAGTGAAATGTAGAATAAAGGGTGATTGAATACAATTTGATTGAAACACAAGGTGCAAAAGTTACTTAAGTCTAGCTAATAAGTCCAGAATTGAGGAAGGTAATACAATAGAAGGAACAAAACATATTTTTGAGTTTGTGGTATGAGCAGTAAGTCGAGGAACTGTTTGAATATATCAATTCATTTAAATATTCATCAACAAAAATGGAGTCAAGGTACTCCCTATGGTTAGTCTATTGTTCAAACCAAATTCTAGAATTGTTAGATTATTAGTTGAGGCGAAATCTTAGGTGTCTGACTGACAAGAGATGATCACGAGCCATTCTTGGGCAGGTTTGAGCCATTCTAGCCATCCTTTATTCATATCTTTGATGCATATCTGGTAGTTCAGAGAATTGAGCCAACAAGCCTATTTTCAAAAATAGACCAATGGAAACCCCAACAATCACAAGACATCAATCCTTCAGTAAAGAACCTATGATTGCAAGGAATTCCAAGAGGAAGAAAGAGATGAAGTTTGGGGGAGTATATATTTTTGAGAAACTCAGAGATGAAAAGAAAAGACAAAGAGTAGAAAAATGATAGAAAAGAAAGTTTATAGGGATAAGTTTTATCTTGTGGCCTAACTCTCTTGAACGATTAAGTTCTTAGGGTGTTTCAACACTGAGCTGCCTAATGCCATACGTATGGGAGCTACTAACCCAAAGTTCATTTAGAGTGTTAGAAAGCCTAAAAAGTTAAAACATTGCACTATCTCTGAATGTTGACAAACAAGGAAGTTTCCCCAGTGGAATTACAAGTGAGAAATATGGGGCATACAGTTCTGAATTGAAGAAATTAAAGAGATGTTCCAAACATGAAGTTTAGGGGAGTTTAGTATAGAAACTACAAGAAAGAAAGGGCAGAAGAGGAGAGAAGGGTTAGGTAATCTTCACCTAAAAATTCCTTCCATCCTGCCCATTACCCGAACCCCAACAATAAAAGCCCAAAAGACCTGATTGATCTTGAAGGCTGAAATCATCTACATTAGTGGAGATCAATATGAAAAACAAGCCTATGGAATTTGGAAGAATAGAAACAATCAAAATTGTGAAGGACTTTAGGGAGTTCGTATTTCGGTAAGAAAATAGAAGAAAATAATCTATTATTCAAACGAGGATCAATGAATATGTTGTTTGTAAAACAATTTCAACAATTTAGTTTTGCATAGTATAAAGAGTAGAGACCAACCTTGAACTGGACTTGAAGCTAGATGTACAGAAATTATGCATACCTTGCATTGCAATTAAATTGAATGCCATTGCAGAACAAATCAGAGAAAAATGTCCTTAAAAATTTTTCTTTTATTTTGTTTGAGGACAAACAATTCTTTCTTTTCTTGAGGACAAGCAAAATTTTAAGTTTGGGGAGTTTGATGAGCTTAAAGTCATCTATTTTTAGTCATTTTACTTGCTTGATTTTCATTTAAAAGGACAATTAATTTGCGGAAATATGAAGAAACTCACCCGATTTGTTAATAGCGGGAATTGAAAAAGAATTTTAGCGAGAAAAGCGGAAGGTGGATGGCGTTAATGAAATAATAAGAATTTGAAGCAAATTCTGTGAAAGAACCTGAAAAGATGAAGAAAGAACTTGATGCGTGAAGTTCGCGTGTAATCCAAAATGCATATCGAGGTTCGGCGGTTAAACTCGTCGGAAAGCGAAGCTTACTTGAAACGAAGCGGTGAGGGTTAAAGGAATTCAAGTGAAGCAACCAGGAAATGAAGAAAAGGAAGACTTCATGTCGCGACATCACGGATGTTGTCGTGACGGTGACACTAATCTGAGCGGTCAGCGGCAAGCGGTGGTGAAGAGAAGAGTCGCGGCGTCCACTTTGCCTAGATCAAAGTATTTGCGACATCGGAAACACGGAAGAAATTTGATAGAGATCGCGACAAGAGAAGCGACTTGAAGCTATGACAGGCTTGGTGAAGAGTGAAGGCGATGTCGCGACAAAGAGATTGATGGCGACAACGCGAAGCGACCCGGTTGAAAGTTGCAAACACATGAGATGTTATGCGTGACGAAAATTTAATGGCGACATCGGGGAAATACCAGTGAAAGGCGGCAGTGTCTAAAATAGCTGATGTGACAAGAGATTGATGTCGCGACATGAGAAGCAACCCTTTTAAACCTTCAAAGCCATAAGGTGATGTCGCGACAAGAGACCGACATCATGAAGCGACAGTTGAACCACACTGCGGGCATCGCCCAGCGTCGAGCATCGAGAGGACATCAGTTGAAAGCGAAGCCATGAGCGATGTCGCCTTGAGAAATTGGTGTGACATCGGAGACACCAAATCAAGGTTGCGGTACCATGAGGCGATGTCGCGACAAAGGGTTGATGTCGCGACATCGAGCGCGAGCAAATGAAAGCTGCAGAGAGCTTAAGTAGGCGTGCTGACGAGATCGAAATCGACATGGATGATGTCACGACAAGAAATTTGATCGCGACACGAGCGATAACTGGGCGGATCCGCCCGGAAATCCACAAAGGCGCATGGGATTAGAATTTGGCCGAGAAACCACTATAAATACCACAGCTACGGATGAAAGAAGTTAACGCGACCCGCGAGACGAGTGCGGATAGTGTTGAAGCTCATTTTTTAGTCTTCTTTTCTTTCTTTTTTCTTTTATTTTCTTCAATGTTGTTGATAGTTAGAGATTAGATTAGATTTATGGGTTCTATTTTCTTTTAAAATTGGAGGTTATCGTTTTGGTATAAGGCCCGAATACGAGAATTCAATTGCTTCAAATTACTACAGATGTTGAAGTTCGGACAAATTTACGAGATTCGGCTTATCGATTTAAATCTGATTATTCTTATTATCGAGTCTTTGTAGTGTGTAATTCGATAGTGAGGAACCCCGACTGCATTAAGAGGATACTATTGTCATAAATTATCTTCCCTATTTATTTCAGCGAGTGCAATTTAGGTTTATGAATTTACTTTCGGTTATGGGTTTAAAGTTTTTTGATCTTAATATCAGTTTCTTATACCCGTATTAACAATTGTCTCGTTGCTCTGATTTCAAGGAGGTCCTCTGAGTGACACGAGAGATGACAATCACAGGAGTTATGAATATTTCTTTGAAGGTATATTAACACGCTATTAAGAGATTTAATGAGCTGTGAGTTTGTGATAAATCCTCTTCTCACTTGAAATCGAAACGAGTTGAATGAGTTATCAATTTAAACAATGATTCACCTCAATTCGAATAGTGTAGCCAATCCCGTGTTAGGCGAGATCTAATCAAGGAGAGGAATTGATCTATTCTAATTTGAAGGAAGAGTAACTGGAGTTGTATATCCCTTTGTAATGGAAGTAACTTGGGGGCTAGGTATCTGGATCCATAAAATGGGTATGAAGTATTGCAAAGAAAATACCGAATTAGGAGATCTTATTAAAAAGTAGTTATCTAATTCCACACTGTATTCGAGAGAATCGGGTCAAGATAGATAATGAAATGTGAAGTGTGGAGAGATCCAGGTGAGCCCAGTAACGCCTTAGACAGATTTTGAAATGAAATTCCTGAAAAAATTTACAAGTTGACAACAGGAATTGATACTTCACAATAGCATTGATCTTAATACGTTCTCTATGATAATTCTTCAATTTCTATTCTTTTCCTATTGTAATTATTCTTTATTCTTTATATTCAAGTTTATCGTTCATTGATTATTTCCCTTTGTTCGTTTAATTTTCCGGCACCTTAATGTTAGTTCTCACTATCATTTGGTGGTCCCGAATAATTATGGAAATTGAGTAATCGGGGAGTAGTTGATTTAAAATTCTTGAGATCTGTGGGATCGATCTCGGAACTCATCCATTTTATTACTTGTCGACTGTGCACTTGCGAGAATGTCGGACGAAACCAAACTTTGAAAATGATTTACTCTTAGGAGATTTTGGTTTATATAGTATAATGTCAACAAGTTTATGGCAAGATTGCAGAGGAGTAGATATCAGTCCTTGTAATTTTGTTATAAGCTGATTACCATCATTTGGTCTCACGCAACAAGCTTATTGGCATCATTGCCAGAGATTAGTCAATAGTCCTTGGTAATGACGTCATAAAATTGTATATGTGTTTTGGTCAGATCAACATATATCCATTAGTTAAGGCATTACATTGACTTATTAGTTATATTAGTACATTCACTAGTAACTTATGGTAGTACATTCATTGCCCAAGGTAGTACATTGACTATTTTTTGTTGTACATTCACTTTTACGGTTGTACATCACAAACAAAGTTACATTAGGAGCAATACTCAATTTTACAGCATAACATTTCGTAAAAAACATGCCACCACAAGGTTGGAAACAAAAAAAAAACTAACATTTTAACTAAAAAAAGGTATTTTCAAGAGCATCATTCAACACATATAACAAAAAAAAAAAAAAAACAACCAGAAAACTATATTTGGACAACAAAAGCGAACCAGAACTACCAATAAAGAAGAAAAAAAACAAAATTTTACCTTTTTTGGACAAAAAAACGAACCAGAACAACCAACAATGAAAAAAATCAAACTTTTATACCTTATGGACCTAAAAACAAACTATAACAACCAAAGAAGAAAATAATCAAACTTTTATCTCTTATGGACCAAAAAAGGAACCAGAACAACCATCAACATTGAAAAAAAATCAAACAGTTACCCTTACCTTTGCCTTAGCTGTCGACGAACAAATAGAACCATGAAATTGTGTTCCCTTTGAAGTCGAGAAGATGGAGTATTGGATTACGTGAGAGATGTGTCTTTGCCCTTAGGAGGAAACGAGATCGCAGGGAGAAGGAGAATGTTCAGGCTAGAGAAACAGAAGAATCATGGAGAAGAATGGTTGGGAGAAGAAGAACAAAATGAGGGAAGAGAATACCAAAATATTGTGTTACTTTTTTTTTTTTTAATTACAGTTGTCATTAATAAGGGGTATTTTTTTTTTTTACATTTTCTGATGTACTTTTTGTACAAATTCACAATTATTTTTGTGAAAAGTAACCTAAACCATGAAAACCATATTCTTAATGATATATGTGCAAATATTTTGAAATTAGTAGTCCAATACCTACTTTTCCCTCATTTTTTTCCTTTACACTTTTTGTATAAGACCTTTGGTGTTTGTTATATAGTCCTTCTTTGGGTTGCCTTTTTGTAAAAAAGAAAGGCATCTTCTACATGACCTTGAGGTTATAGTTTGCGATGGTAGTATCATCATTATTACTTTTTTTACAAGTCAGCAAATATCATTAAAAAAGAAGGGAGCGGAAAAAGGTAGCTCAAAGCATTTATGGAGTATACAATAAGGACACTTAAAGGCCTATACAAAAAGAACAAAGGTACTAGTGACTTACTAGTCTCCTAACTAAACCTAAGAACAATGAAGGAAATTGATTACACTCAAAGAATCATGGGAAAATTATGCTTGTCTTCATTAATATGCAAATATTATAAAAATTAGACCGTAGAATTCAGATTGCATTACTCATTTCATTATGCCAAAAAGTAATTGATATTTGGTAACAAAAGTCATGATTGCAAAAGTTACTGAGCTACCCCTATGGCCGGGTTATCCCTACGGTAAAATCATTTACTATCTTCTCCTCACTCACATGGCCTCACTGGACTCCTTGGACTCTTCATCTTCCGCTCATCTCCTCTAACTGTTTAACAGTCAGTCCTCCCGTCACATTTGAAAAGCAATTTTTTTCCATTTTCACATATTTCACCTCTCAACACAAGGAAGACAAAGGAGAAGGGAGCTTTTTTCATTTTACGATGTTTTCCGATGTTCCTCTCATGACCTGAGGAAGTAAGGTAAGTACGAGTCATTGCTAACAGTTTTTCGGTGATCCTCTGTGTTATCTCTATTCGAGTGTGAGTTTGTGTTGTTTAGTTTTATTATAGTTTTGTTTTTCCATTTTCGATTGTTCTTTCTTTGTTTTTGTAAATATAGCTAGGTTTATTTGTCACTTTCTTAGTTTTTATGTCTGACCGTTTGGCATTTTCAACTGTTCTTTGTTCATTTTTTTTAAATATAGCTTTGTTTTGACATTTTCGAATGTTCTTTCTTGGTATTTGTAAATGAATTATTACATTTAGTAATGTCGACCATGTTTGATAATTAGTAATTCTGGGTAATAAGTGTCCTACTAAAATAGTCGATCTTTTAAGCAAGCAGAATCTTACCACATGGGATGAAGGTAGGCCCATAAAAAGCATGGAGTACCCCCTAATGTGGTCCCAAATATTATGTGGATCCATTACATCTTTGTGGTGCTATCGGGACTAGCATAATATCTGAGTGCTCCATAAGTGTTGGGGAATTTTCTGGTCTAACCATAATAAAACATTGGTGAAAACAGCTAGTGAGTTAGCGTTCTTCAAGTCAATTTGTTACTACCATTACCTAGAGCTCCTGAAAACACTATATTTGTATCTAAGTTTTTATTCTATTAAGGTTAGAGTCATTTATTCAATTGGAATGAATTAGATAGTTTACTACCATCGTATTTCAATTTTTGGTAGTACTTAATCAGTCAAACAATTCGTATGTATTAGTCATATATGTGTTTTTAGCATAACATATTGGAGGTACTACCATTTTTTATTGGGTGTACTACCATAATAAATTGGGTGTACTACCATATATTAGTGCCTGCAGTACTACCATAATAAAACTTTGTTATAGCACTCTAGTTTAATTATTTTTTCACATTGCATTTAGACACCCATAATAGACTATTGGTATCCCACCATAACACACATAAAGTTTAATAAATGTGTAACTAATGAATTATTGAAATTATGTGAGAAATTAAATGTAGATTAAGAGCGAAGATGGAGAGCAGATATTCATTTACCTGTATCTTTCTGATAGAGAAATTGTGAAGTCTAATAGGTCAATTGAATACAAGAGTGGCGAGTCATCTAAATATATGAACGTGCATATTCATATGTCGAATTTATATGATGGTTTTGTGATAGGTTGAAAGTTGAATCAAGCGTGAAAATGTACTACACATGTAAATTTGATCAATCAACGTTGGTACGAGAAATGAGAAAATGTTTAAATTCAATGACAAATATTGTTATGTCACGTGAGTTCGAATAACTATGTCTTAGTTAGGAGTATTCAACCACCTCCAAGGTATGTTAAGTTTAGTTAAAAATGTGAATTTAATACAATTTCACATACTATTTGACGAAACATAGACTCATTGATTAGGCGCATGTGTTGCGATGATCCTCAACGCTTATTGTTGCTTCAATTCTTACGGACATGACCGGAGAATGTAGTGTTGAATGCGAGTTAGATCCGTGGATGTGTGAATGCCTCACATGATGTTAAGTCTCATGTGGCGGAAGTGGTTTAACATAATTCAAGGCTATTCTAAAACGAAATTATGGATAGTGGCCAAACGTTCCCAAATGCGGATGCATTTTGTGATGCTGTGTACTTGATGTCTATAGCAAGGAGATTTTGGTCCTATTACAAGAAAAATAGTTGTAAGCACATGACTGTTATATGCATGGTAAATGATTGCCCTTGGAAGATAACTTGTCGTGCTATGGGTGCTTCGCATCTTGTACAAGTGCACACGTTCGTAAATGAGCATAGGCATATTGTTGATGATGTAGTTTCTTCTCAACCATTAGTTAGATGTAACCGAGCCTCGAAGGTTATTGATGATGTCATTCGATGTACACCTGAATACATGCTATGAAAAATTTGTAAAGACTTCGTGAGGGAACATGGGATGTGTTTGACTTATGTACAAGCTTAGCATATAAAGGAGAAGGCTAAAGAGAGAATATATGGTCAACCGAAGAATTTCTATAAATTGTTGCCTTAGATGTGTGAGCGAATAAAAATATGTAATCCGGGATCAGTTGTAGAGTTGACACACTCTAGTGATGGTCATTTTGAACAACTGTTTTATAATACCCCAAATTATACCTTGACAGTTTCATAACATATAATAAAAGTAAATGTATATTTTTCGGAATGAAATAATGCTAAAAATAAAATAAGCAAAACTCGGAATTAATCTAAGGGTCAAGGATAAATTAGTAATTTATTAATCCATGACTTAAAGGTCATAAGATGAAAAGATTATATGCTAAGTAGGAATATGGAATAAGTTGATTGCGAATAATAGAAAGAGGAATGACCAATTAGCAAAAAATGGAAAATTGGACTCAAAATGGATAAGACCAAACATGGTCTTAAACATATCCCATTTTGGCTTAGAATTAGGGCATTTACGTAGAGAGAAAAGAAGAGGAGAAGAAGAGAAAGAGAGAAGAAGAAGAAGGAAGAAAGAAATGAGAGAAGAAGAAGCTTTTAAGGTATGGATACTAGTTAAGGAATTGTATGGAATGTGTATGGATTTGTAGAATTCATGTGGGGTTAGGAATTTTCCAACCTCTTTCTTTGTCTATATGTAGGTTAGGAAAACCCTAACTTACAAATGTGTTTGTTTTGGTTGTGGTCCTCAATGGAGGAAAAATTTTGTATGAATAAAATATTGGGTTTTAGGAGAGATGTTGTTCGTTTTTTTTTTAAATCCATATTTTTGTTTTGGCCATAACAGTCATCACTCATCTAAATTGAGTGATTCGGTAAACTATACTTTTAGGAGAACAAATCTCCTTGAAATAGGTGTATGCAAATTTGGACTGATACTTGAGATTCATGAAAGGGAAGCTAGGTTGCCTTGGCCGCGGTACAGTTGCATTTTTGACATTAGAGTGGTCACGGTTGTTTAGGCCATAGTTGAGTTCTTCATCCAATTTGAGTGATTCGAATTACAGGTAAGCCCCAGACTTCTATGAGAATAATCCTGCTTGAATAGGTGTCTTAATTTGGACCCCATTGGACCCCGAAAAATCTAAAAAAAGGGAGCTCTGTTTGTAGAAATAATTGATAGTATACGGAAATACATGAGAATGCAAAGATAAGAGTAAATGATGGTAAATATCGCATATGATTACCAGATAACAATAGTTATTCGAGGATATGAGATATGTACTGAAAATGAAATAAAATGGATTATTTGCTTAAAACCTGGTAGAGGGATAGATGGACAAGCCTATTAGGGATAAAAGTCTGCAACCTATTGATCAGTTGGCCCCGTTTAGGTCATTACAGCGCCTTCAAGACCTTATAAAGGTCGTTATCTTGTACAGTGATAACAGCGCCTTCGGGCCCTTATAGAGGTCATTGTCTCGTACAATAATAACAGCACCTTTTGGCCCTTATAGTTTCCCGTATCCACTTCTAGGGTATATGTAGGCATGAAACATAAAAACAAATGACAAGAATATACCAATGACATGAATATGATAAATGATATGATATGAGAAGCATAGCACTGCTATGTGATGATAAGTATACTGTGATAAGAACATGAAGCAAAGTGTAATATGATACGAAATGTATATGAGCAATGATGAAATGAAACATGATATGATAGAAGTAAAGTATGAGATATGTATAAGCATGTGTAAATGATATGTATGAAATATGTATATGCATGTGTCTAACGTGTGATGATCATATTAGAATTCGTCATGAAGTATTATTCCACTAAGCTATAAAGCAGCATGGGTATTTAAATAGTGTAGGTACGGAGAAGAAGGAGCTAGAAGCCTAGACGATCCATCGGCAACCCCGAGGTCAAAGCATTTAGGTGCCCAGAAGACCTCTTTGGTATATTTTTGTATATGTATTTTATTTATTTTTTTTTTTTTGTAAACAATATAGAGTTTGTATATGTTGAACACTCACATTTATGGAGTTTGAATATATTTTGTAATCCGCTGCTACAGAATATATTTCAAGTTAAATGTTTAACAGTATATGAATGAACAAGTTTATAGTAAACAAGAAAAAAAAAATGCTATCTGAGTGTTACAATTTAAGTAGTAACTGAGCGTTACAAGTTAGTGGTATCATAGCCTAGGTTTAGGCATTTCTGGAAAAGCCTAGGTTTAGGCGATTCTAGATAGAGTATAAGATTGAAAAGCATGTGTTTAGTAATGTGTTGGCCTGATGTGGATGTCCTTGTGTTTTGTATAGATGGATCGTCCTCCAAATCCAGCTGAAGAAGCAGCTGAGAGTGTTAACCATGGAGATCAGGGATTACACGCTTCAAACCCTTTTGAATGCAATCGAAGCGAGAGTCACGCCCATGCTGGGCGAATGAAGCTTTCAGCAGGGATATCCTCGGGACATGACTTGGGTATTGGAAAGATGGACAGCTCCGAAAGCCCCGATCGATATGGTAACAAGATAAAGGGCAGTGGAATTCCATAGGACAAATATGGAAGAGTCCGATAAAGCGAAATTCTGGTTAGAAAAGTTACAAAGAATATTGGAGGAAGTTAGATGCCCTCCGTCGAGAGAGTATCATGGTCTCACTGTGCGAGTGAGGCATATGATTGGTGGAAGCTAGTGTTGAGAAGTCCAAGGATTCCAAATCCCATGACATGGGAGTTCTTTGTCCAAGAGTTCAGGGCAAAGTACGTTACCAATAAGTATAGGGAGTCTAAGTGGAAACAATTCCTGAATTTGAAGCAAAGGAACTTATCAGTAGCTGAATATGAGAAAGAATTCAGTCATCTCAGCAAGTGTGCATCGGAATTGGTCCTCAACAAGGCATTTTGGTGTAGGCAATTTGAGGATGGACTACATGATTCCATCAAGAGATATTTGGCACCTATGACTTCTCTCTAATAGGTGAATTTCTATCGATTAGTCAATGCAATGAGAGTAGAGACTTGAAGCAGGCGGCAAAAAAGATCTCAAAAGAAGAAGTTTTCTAGAGGAGCTTCGTCCTCCTCAGCGAAAAGAGCTAGGGAGTCTCCAGCTCAATCAGAATATAGTTCAGCTACGAGAGGTAGAAGACAAGGGTCTAATGTAGCAACTAGTTCTGGTAAAGGTGCTTCAGTTGGACAGGGAGAAATCCCAAAGTGCCATCATTGCCATAGAAGGTATTTGGGTGTTTGCAGTTTATTGACAATAGGGTGTTTTCGATTAATGGAAGCGCTGATCATTTATTAACGCAGTGTCGAGTCGGGAATAAGAAATTAAAGAAGAGAGAAAGTGGCAAGGAAAATCAGTTTACTACTAGCCTGACGAGGGTCGGTGGCAGATTTATCATAGGGCGGAGGCACAATCTGCGAGGGCGGTGGATGCGTCCTATACCTACGACCGCGGCGAGCATATGCTATAAAGGCTTGTGAGGATTAGGATGCTCCTGAGGTTATAACTGGTATATTTTCTCTTTATGATGTTGAGATGCATGCATTGATTAATCCTGGATCCACTCATTCGTATGTATGCATTGAGCATTGAACATGTATTTGATAAGATACCAGCAGTGGAACTGTTAGCATATGACAAGCATGTGACCAGTCCATTGAGGCATAGTGTTAGAGTGAATAGCGTATACAGAAATTGCCCCATTGTTGTCCAAGCAAGAATTTCTTGCTGATTTGATAACCTTACCATTCCGAGAGTTTGACTTGATTCTGGGAATGGATTGGTTGTCCAAACACTGAGCCATCGTTGATTGTGGTCAAAAGACATTAGTGTTGAGAAGCTCTAACCAGTCTGAGGTGATAGTACAGGGCATTAGATCAAGCGCAATGTCCAATGTGATCTCCACTATGCAAACTAGAAGACTTATGAGGAAAGGCTGTGAGACATTCTTGGCCTTGATACTTGACTCTAAGAAAGTGTCAGGATTAGTGGAAAAAGATTCCGAGTAATAAGGGAATTTCCGGATGTATATTCACGAGGATTAAGGTATTCCCCTTGAGAAGGAGGTGGACTTATCCGCCCAAATTGTACCAAGAACAACCTATGTCTGGGCACCACTACAGGATGTCTCCAGACGGAGTTGAAGAGTTAAAGGTCAATTACAGAGCTTATGGATAAAGATTTATCGGAGCCAGTGTTCATGCACAGGGTGCACTTATTTTATTTGTGAAAAAGAAATATGGCACTCTACGAATGTGCATTGATTATCTGCAAATCAATAAAGTGACAGTGAAAAATAGGTACCCATTGTTGAGAATCGAAGATCTTTTTTATAAGTTAAAGGGAGCGGGTGTCTTTTCGAAGATAAACCTGCGATCAAGGTATTATCAACTAAGAGTGAAAGATGTCAATGTGCAGAAAACTGCATTTAGAACTCGATATAGCCATTATGAGTTTTGGGTAATGCCATTTGGGTTGACTAATGCACCGACAACATTCATGGATTTAATGAATAGGGTATTCCGACCCTATGTGGATAAGTTGTTAATGACATTTTTGATGACATCTGGTGTGTTCTAAGGATGCAGGAACATGAACAACATCCCGGGAATAGTCATGGAGACATTAAGAGAAGAAGTTATATGCTAAACTCGAGCCAAATGTGACTTTTGGCTAAAGGAAGTTTCCTTCCTGGTCTATGTGTGTGTCGGTGAGGGTATAAGAGTGGACTATAAAGATGGTAGTTATGCAAGTGGAAACTACTATAAAGTGCTTAGGGTGAGAAGTTTCTTGGGCCTAGCAGGATGTTATAGAAGATTTGTGAAAGGATTCTCTATCATAGCTTCTCCGCTCACCAAATTACTCAGGAAATGAGTAAAGTTTGAGTAGACAGATAAATGTCTGTAATAGTTTCAGACGGAGTTGAAAGAAATCTTTGGTTGAAGCACCAATGTGTGACTACCTCGGGAAGAGTATACCTATACGGTGATGCGAGGCATTGGTTTGGGATGTGTGTGTCTGAGATGGGAAGTAGTGGCTTATCATCTAGGCGGAGTTGAAACCGCATGAACAAAACTATTCCACTCGTGACCTAGAGTTGGTTGCGGTAGTGTTTGCTTTGAAAATATGGCGACCTTATGTGGGAAAGTGTAAATTTACACGGATCCGCAGTCTCGAGTACTGTTGACTCAGAAAAAATTAAATTTGAGACAATGGAGGTGGTTAGAGTTATTCAAAGATTATGAATGTATAATAGATTACCACCCCTGAAAAGCTAATGTGGTAGCATATGCTTTAAGCATAAAGAAATTAAACGATGATGTCACTTGACACAATGAATGGAAATTGGCGGATGATGGAGCTATATTAGCTCGACTACTTGTGTAACTATTTTAAAGCAGAAGCCATTGATAAGTGCCCAGAAAAATGATGTAGAGTTACATAAAAAGGTACAAATGGTTAGAGCTGGTGATAAGACTAATTTTTCATTAAAAGAAGCTGGGAGTTTCTATTTCCAGAACAGATTATGTGTGCCAAATGATAAAGAGCTAAAGAAAAAGTTGCTATTTAGGCTCATATCTGATTATTTACCATACGATGCAGGGGTAATAAGATGTACCAGGATTTGAAATAGCATTATTGGTGGAAAGGAATGAAAAGATATGTGATAGAGTACATGTCTAAGTGTTTGATGTGTCAGCAAGTCAAAGTTGAACACTAAGTTCCATCTGTCTGTTGAATCCCTTTTCAATTCCTTAATGGAAGTGGGATAACATTACCATGGATTTTGTGTCGGGGTTTCTGATAAGATCAAATGATATATACAAATTTATGACACTACTACCAAAGGACTATTATCTAATCCCAAGCAATAATGCCAAAAACTTGTTGAGACCATTTTTCATATGTATGAAAAGATGGAATTGTTCTTTCTTATAAGATGACTCATTTAAAATTTTCGCATGTGGTCTCAATCACTACAAGTGCACAGGTCGTACAAGTAATAAAAGCGGATATTTAAAAGTCGGATATCAGTTCCTGAGACGAGATGATGATTAAAGACTAATTACTGACTACTCGAATCATTACTATTTGAACTCCACTGATATGATGATAAAAGGTCTTAAATGTAGTCCTAGACTGAAATCTTAAATATACAAGTGTAAAGTTATATATAAAATTGGAGGTGAGGATTCACTAAGTGAGACAAAACTAGATATGGGTCAAATAATAATAATCAATTTCTGCATCATTTCAAGTTATAGCTTAACCATCAATTGGAAAACTAAGTTGTCAAAGATGCAAGGTAGTATGGTTTGGATTTCTCCCTTAATAATACTTTTCACTGATTAAGGTTCATATTCATTTCTAAGACATGATTTTAATCAGTTACTTGTAATATATAAATATTTTTCGGGCCCTTATAGAGGTCATTGTCTTATACAATGATAACAGTGCCTACGAGCCCTTATAGTTTATTGTATTGATTTCTAAGGTATATGTAGGCATGAAACATAAAAACAAATGACAAGAATATGCCATTGACATGAATATGATAAATGATATGATATGAAGCACCAACATATGTGATGATAAGTATCTTGTGTGAGAACACGAAGCAAAGTGTAAAATGATCTGAAATGTATATGAACAATGATAAGAAGTAAACATGATATGATAAGTAAGTATGAGATATGTATAAGCATGTGCAAATGATATGTATGAAATATGTATATGCATGTGTCCTAGTGTGATGATCCTTATTGATTAAGTGCAGTGGTATTATTCCCACTAAGCTATAAGCTTAGCACGGGTGTTTCATCTATGTAGGTACAGAAGAAGGAACTAGAAGCCCAGACAATCCGCATCAGCAACCAAGGTCAACACAATACTACGTGCCCACTGAAGACCTCTATGGTATATTTTGTATATGTATTTGTTTTTTTTTTTTTTTTTGTAAACAATATAAAGTTTATATATGTTGAACACTCCCATTTATGGAGTTTGAATATATTTTGTAATCCGCTGCTACAGAATATATTTCAAGTTAAATGTTTAACAGTATATGAATGAAAGAGTTTATAGTAAAAAAAAAAAAAAAATTGCTATATGAGTGTTACAGTTTAAGTAGTAATTGAGTGTTACATGTTTATTGCCCATGAAGTGTCCCTTATAGGGTTTTTGAGCGGATGTCAACCAGTCATTGCTATTGACTCATCTCACATGAGTGGGCCATACGGTGGTGCCCTTTTTTCAGCAACATCTTATGATGCTAATGACAACATGTTCCCGATAGCGTATAGTGTGATGAGCTTCAAGAATTACGAGGATTGGAATTGGTTCTTACAAAATTTAAAGAATCTCATTGGGGATAAGGATGTGGTTATTTTATCGGATAGACACTCGGGTCTTCTACGTAGTGTTATCTTCACTTGAAGGAGAACTTCAGTAGCTTTTTTAGTAAGTCTAACACAAGGGGGGAAAAGGGGAAGGAAAATGCATTGCAATGGCTTGATAAAATTACCTATGCTCTATTGGAGATTGATTACAAGACTCACTTGAATGAATTGCATATGAATAATGATTCGTTAGCAACCTGGATTGAGCAAAATGAACCTTAGCACTGGGCCATGTCAAAATTCCGGAAGAAACGATAGAAGAAAATGACAACAAACCTTGCAGAGTCATTTAATGCCTGGTTAAGAGATGAACGACATCACTCTATTTGTAGCTTCTTAGGCGAGCACATGACTAAGTTTGGTGCTATGCTTGTTAGGCATAAAGCTGAATTCAATCAATGGAAGGGTTACATAGGGCGAATGAATCGAAGAGTGAAAATTGTATTACCAGCGAAGTTTACAGTGTGAGCCCTTCAGTGAGTCTATCTTTGGTGTATTTATTGGTACTTCAATCTTCAATGTTGACATCAAGGAGCACAGCTACACTTGTCAAGCCTAGGAAATGTATGGCATACCTTGCGAGCATGCATGTGCAGTGATAGGATTTAATGGACAAAATGTGTGCGATTTTGGTAAGTCAATTGATTCTTGATTGATATTTGATATACTTTGGCTTTTTTCGAGGTATAGAGACTCACGACATGCCAAAAGTTGATGTGGATGGTGTTATTCGAGATGTCCTATGGAATGAATACTTCTCTCTAAATCCTCCATGTTCTTAATGGCCTCCTGGAAGACCAAGGAAAAAGCGTATGCAATCTCAATTTTAGGATAAACGCACCGTCTATTGTTCACGTTGTAATATGGCCGAGCATAATCAAAAAACATGCAAACATCCTCTTGCCAGTTAATATCTTTGCCTCTCATTCTACTGGATATTATACTATGTTTAATCTATTATACCAATTTTATTTGCTAGTATGTATATATTCTGTCTGTTTATTCTAATTGAATGTTACTGTAGTGCAGTCATTCACAATGTATCTCACTATTGGATCTATGAACATCTAGGATTCACCAGTACTGGACTATAAGACCTCTAAATTTTATAAACTACAAAAATTCACCACAGGCATTACCAGGATATTTTCTGAAATATACGGGATCACTGGGTATAGTTCTCTCCTGACACATACTAGAGACATTGCAGAACATCTTTTGGGAGTACTACCAGAATATACTAAGGGTACTACTAGAATATACTAGGGGTACTACCAGAACATACTGAGGGTACTACTAGAACATACTGGGGGTACTACCTAGTTAGGTATGTGCATGTTATTTTATGTGCATCAACTATAACTTATTACATTGCCTAATTATTGTTATTGTATGTGGTTGTTAAATAGAAGATGACAAATAAAAGAAACGACATGTCTCGGAAGATCGAGACAAGGTGATTAAAATTTTTACATTACTATTTGCCAGTGATTCTGAGAGTCATATTATATTCTTATGGTTTGGCTCTACGAATCTGGTGTTCAGTGCGAAGTTCTTGGCGGTTGTGAGACGCTTGCCAGTTGCTAAGGTAGCGACTATCGAAGTCATGTGGGCTTTGGTGGGTTACTACGATTGAAGTAACGAGGAGTCAGATATGAGTTATGCTATTGGTTGTCTTTGCATCGGTGTTCATACCATAGTATGAGATGGCAGCGCTCGGCCTATTGTAGGCGTTACATTGGCCCGGAGTGTCAAGGCTACCATGGGAATCCCATGTCGCGGCCTCGATGTGCCCGTTCATCAAAGGTGGGTTGCGAAGGGCCAGATATATAGCATACGATATTTGGAATCATAGCTGGATTCATTACCTGTTGGTGAAGAATTTTAAAAAATTTTCCTCATATTCACGTGTGCAACTATTTTGGCACCTAATAGTAAACCAGAGGGAATGTATGACCTGTGGGATTTCATATAGGACATTGATGTCTCAGTCCTAAAAATTAGGAAAAGTATACTAGATTATTTAGAAGAAGATGTCATCTGGAATTAGCCAAACGGAAGATATGAGCGGGGATGTTTGTGTTCTTGCCGAGTCTTGTAGAGACCCAGGCAGGCAGGCCGGTTCAGTGAATCAGAAGCAAACCCCGGGACCGGCTCGTGAGCTGTTAATCAAATCCTTTAGTAATTACATTTTATGTAATGCGGGACCTTGATTAATTCTTTGTTATCGTTTTATTAAATTTTTCGTTTCAAAAGTGTGCTTGAATCACAGGCTCGACCGATTTGGCGGATCAAAGCTAGACTCGGTTTACTCCGACATATTCAATTATCTTCTCAAAACATTTTGTTTGTGTTATTCCATTTTACACTTTTTTAATTACGGGGAAGCACTTCATTTTAGGCATGCCCATAAACATTTACAAATTCAAAAGACCCATAACATTTAGATTTAACAAAATGCCTTTACAAAATAGAAGTTCAGAGTTCAAATTGTTTTTACAAAATATCAATGTTCGAAAGAAATTGAGTGAATGCATATGACGGGCATGTCATGTAATTCTTTCTCTCTATGACTCTGAGCTCCTCGACGGAGTGCTTGCCAGCTATCATCGGCTCAGTTCTGCGCATTGATAAAATATTTTCGCATTTTCATGCTTAGTGGTTCTATACAAGTTCTCTATTTCATTTTAGTTCAATATAAATCATGCATTTATATCAATAGTGTATTCATACAAATGCATTGTAATGTAAAAGATACTTATACAAATACACTTTTTAATACCCTTTTTTTTTCGCTTTTCAATTTGTGATTTCACATATAGCTATAGAGTCAACATTCTAGCAGTTAGGTTGGTGAATCACGTCTGTTGTCATTCGGTAGCAATGTGGCTTCCACATTCAATATACCATCTCGGATATGGCTATGAAATTAGGCATTCTGACAGATTCAGTTGAGTGATCTGTCACTGTTTGTCATTCAGTAGCAATGTGACTTCGCATTCAATATTACCATCTCACATGGTATAGAAGTCAACATTCGATGATTCGAGTTGGTGAATCTGTCTGTTTTGTCATTCGATAGCAATGTGACTATTTCAATATTACCATCACATATGGCTATAGAGTCGACATTCCACGACAGTTAGGTTAGTGAATCTATCTTGTTTTTTTCATTCGGTAGCAATGTGCTTTCACATCCCTAGCAATTTATTACCTTCATGGCAATTAGGTTGGTAAATCCCTCATATTTGGTCATTCAATATTACATTTCAAATCGTTTACTTTTATACAATAAATTCACTTATAGACAGTTAATATACTTTTATAGATATTATGTACTCAAATACTAATAATTCAAATCGATATATATGTATATTTCACAAATAGAGAACAAGGATCAAACAGAGAATAAAGAACGAATAGCGAACAAACCAGAGAATAAGAACTAATAGCGAACAAAACAGAGAATAAAGAACAATTAGAGAACAAACCAGTGCTCGATCCTTTTCTCTTTATTGCTGATCCTGATGGGTTATTGTCTTCACACTTTAGTCGAATACAAATTCTTCACTCTTAGTGAGTTAAGCAACAATCTTACTAGAATCTTAAGCCTCGGCGGCAAGGTGCGGTCGTTTTCATAGTCTCATTCTTATTTGAACCCCATTAATCGTTTCTTGGGTCCTGAATTGTCGTTATGCGAATGCAAAACTTATGATTGCAAAAATATGCAAAAGCAGGGCTCTTTGGAAGTAGTCAGTCACCACTTTGAAAGTGCAGTACCGAGTCCCTCTACACTTGGTGTGCGAATGGGAGTACCGGGTTGAATGGTCTTAGGTACCGCCCCTTGTACATCATGAATGCAGGTACTACTATTTGATGGAATTTTCCACCTATAGAGTTTTTGCCCGAGAAATCTTTGGATTTTGAAAAGTATTTTACACATTTTTTCTTCTACAAACCTTCTCCAATTCGTCCCTATCAAAATCCTGCTGGAATCCACCAAAGAGCAACTCCAAAGGTGGTTTAGAATCAATGAAAACCCTTTCCTTTCAAGTTAGGGCTTTTCCCCGAAATCCAAATCAAATAGGGTGAAGTTAGGGTTTTGGTTTATTACCTTTAACCTCTTCAAATCTCTTCTTGTATGTTGCTTGGTCTCTTAGGAGCAAGAAATGGGAAGTAAACCAATAAAACTTGATCTGTAAACCTATTTTTCCCCTTTTCTCATGCTTCATCCTCAAACGATGTTGTGCTCATAAAATGAGCCCTAAGACCACATTTTTGGCCTTTATATTCCTTAAATTCATAAGGCCTTGTTTGGCCTTTAATCCATTTAAGTGTAAGGCCATGTTTGGCCTACACACTCATTCTTATTCCTCATTCTCTCCTTTTTTGGTCTCTAATTCTTTATTTCCATAAGGCCTTGTTTGGCCTTTAACCCATTTTTCATTTAAGTCTCCTATTATTCCACTTTGGCCATTCATTTATTATAATTTCACTTAGACATTTATTCTTTATAACAATTGACCCTTAGGTCCTCATTTCGAATTTCCACATTTACCCTTTTTTCTCTTAGGTTGACTCGGAGTTCAATCACTTTCGATTTAGCATATAATATTCAATCATATGCTCACACTTTAAATTTACATTTTTTTTTTCAATTTATCAATTTATCAATTTTCTCGGAAAGATCCAAGTTTGACTCTATTCACACCCGGAATATATAATAAAATTATTATAAAATTTCTAAGGTATTTTTGGGGCGTTACAGGTACAGTTGGAAGTTGATTTGTTATATCATTTGTCTATTAAACTCTGTTGTTAGAGTTGTCAATATTATATAATGGCTTAAACACTGTCACTCAGATCTTCTATGTGAGCAAGGTGCACCTACCTAATGTAAATGTTGAAGCATGGGTACCATGGTACTTGGTTTGGCACGAGACCAAACAATAAAACAACGATTAGCAGCTGAAATAAATTTTTTTGATTGTTATGGATTGGTTGAGGTTAGGATGATATTTTTTATGAATATACAAGTTTTTCTTTTTATATTTTTGGTTATTCAAAATTTATTTGTATGTCGATGTGATTATTGACAATTAAGGAGGGTAGTACCACGTCAAGAAGCTCATGTGGAAGATGATAAAATAGGTGATTCAGTTTCTAATGGAGTAAATGGTAGTGAAACAGATGGTGAGATAAGCTTTTCTAACCATAACTTTGTTATAATCATGAAGTGTAGGTTAAATTAAATCTAATGACCACACTTGTATTATCCATTAGGCCATTTTAGAGATAATGTGGCTGAATGCTAAAGAGATGGTCAAGGTGGCTAAAGCAAACTTGCGACGCGTTGAAACATTATGACGTATGAAACCCGGTAGACATAAATCAATAGGATGAAACAAAGCAGAGGATGCAATGCCACCACCAGCCTCTAATGACTCCCTTACATCACCAGATCAAGGGGTGAATGTGGGTAATATTGTGAGAGAGGTTTCACCACATCAAATGGCTAGGGATGTCTTTGTGTTGGCATCCACATCCACACATGTTGCTGACATGACTTCCTCTTAAAAAAAAAAAAAAAAAACCTAGGGTGAAGATGATGGAAAACAAAAAAAAGGATGGTCAAGAGTACCTACAAATACAAGTCACCATTTGTTGAAGGGTGAGCAAAGCAATTCGAGAGAATTACAAAGCTTGAAAGATTAGTAGCTGACTACGCACTTGATGTAAATGGTTTTGAGAGGTATTTTTGGTCATGGATTGTATAGCATGAATTCTTTTTAAACTTATTTTGTTTTTGTCATGAAAAGTTTTTTTTATTCACGATTGAGATACTAGTCTCCATGTTTGGGTTCGAAATAACAGGGTAGAAAACACTTGGGAAAATAGTGAGTCAGCAGTGTGGTAATGTGACTTTGTTAAATATTCGAGGCTTGTGTTTACTGTTTTTTTAATAAAAAATTGGCATGTGTATGGATTGACACCATAGGTAATTGGCATGGTATGTCATGTGCTAAATGAAGACCAAGGGATTAACCTCACGACACACTATTTCGATCCACATTTTACGGTATAATAATGCTTGGTTGACTTTATTCATTATCTTGGATAAGTTCAAGCTTATGTAATAATTGTCTTCACTTCTTAACCTCTTGTTACAGTTTGCACTGACCAAATTAGACACAAAATTCAAATGGAGTGAAATAAAGGATAGGACCAAAATCTTTATGGACCCAGAATATGTTGGAATTGATCTACAAAAGTGTGATAAGGTATACCAACCATCCTACCATGTGTTATTTTTAGTATATTTGTTATTAGGTTACAATTTGTATACTACCGATGATTTGAATAATGTTGTAGTTATATCTAACAGTATGTGATGACAGACATTGGCAGCTCCACGTCATAAACATTGAGTCGGACGTGTTGAGATATTGTTATCTACATTACTTGGCCGTCAGAACAACGTACCCAAGGATTCACTACAACTAACCATTGCTCTACGGCACTGTGTGAAAGCTTGGGGGCTAAAATTTTAAGTGGATTTTACTAAATTTGATCACTTCTGCCCTAATGTACCCAAACAAAATAATAGGCAAAATATCTACCTCTCATCCATCACTATAAAATTTGCTTTTATTTAATCTGAAAACATATTAAACCTTTTATTTATAGATATGATTGTGGAATATTTGTAATCAAATTCATGGAGTATTGGAATGGGATGGTTTTAACACATGTCATTGATGCTGTATGTTTTACCCATGCTATTTTGGCATATCGATCAAAATTGTTTAGTCTTTATTGATGATATAATTGTTGGTTGTTGACTATTTAGGTTAATTCATTTTTATTTTCATTTTAGAGACAAATGAAATATCATTGGATAAGGACAGTTTGCACCTTGATCGTGAATAAAGACAACACAAAATGGAAGCGAATTTCAGAGGCTTGTAAACATATGTTGTAAAGTTCATATTGTGGATATACGAACATTATGGGACGTTCAAAACTTCAATTGTGTATGTTTAATAGTGTTATTTGATGTCATTGTGTCTCATTTTGAAAGCATGTTAGTTAAACATGTTTTATAGAATCAGATATTCTACAGAAAATCTGTTGGGTGGATCTCCGACATGTACATACTATGACATAGTTTTAACCTGAATTATACAAGGTAGTTCCCCCAGTATGTTCTAGTAGTAACCTCAGTATGTTCTAATAGTACCCCTAATTATGTTCTGCTAATACCACCACTATTTCTAAATATGTAGCTAACTAACCAATCTTCTACCTTATTACAACTATAAACGTATAGTAGATGTTTGGTAGGGGTACTATAATTATGGTATTTTCAAATAAGTTATGAGTGTACTAGGTAGTACACCCAGCATATTTTGGTAGTACCCCCAGTATGTTCGGGTAGTACCCCCAGTATGTTTTGGTAGTACCCCTAGTTTGTTACGGTAATGCCACCACTATTTCTAAATATATAGCTAACCAACCAATCTATTGCCTCATTATAACTATAAACGTATAGTGGATGTTTGGTAGGGGTACTATAATTATGGTATTTTCAAATAAGTTATGAGTGTACCAGGTAGTACCCCTAATATGTTCGGGTAGTACCCCCAGTATGTTCTAGTAGTACCCCTAGTATGTTCTGATAGTACCATCACTATTTCTAAATATATAGCTAACCAACCAATCTATTGCCTCATTACAATTTTACAACTATAAACGTATAGTAGATGTTTTGTAGTACCATTGCAACATGTCACCTAACCGTTTTCTAAATATGCTCATTATTTTCATTAGGATAATACCAGGTAGCACGCTTTATGTGACCTAACCGCTTTCTAAATATGCTCATTTTTCATTAAGGTAGTACCAGATAGCACCCCCATGTGACCTAAATGATTCATACCATTTTTCTGACTTATTAAAAATGAAGGAATTGAATAAAAAATTAGTGATTAAGAAGAAATGTACTTAAAGCAATAATATGAATTGTCATCCATATTAAGTAAAGCATTATGATTTGTCATTCATATCAAGTGAAGTACAAGTTAATAAAGATATTAAAACTACATAATCGCCAACTTAGTATTGTAATGTCACCAACAATTACCTAATTTCTAACCATTACAACAATGACAAAAATAAGTCATGACAAAACAAATGCAATTACTTCTCCCCTCTTTCATACTTGCACATAGCACCATGCAGCTGGCACAACTCATTTCTCATGTCTTCTATGGCCTCCTACAGTATGTCTCTTTTCATTTTCAACTTATTAATTTTTTCTTCCAAGATTTTATTTTCCGCTTCCAACTGAGCAATAATTGTCTCTTTCTCTAATAGCTCCCCTTCCAATTTTTCCCACTCACTGACATTGGTTTTCCCAACATCTTCTACCCATATAAAAAAAACCGCAATCTACAATCTTTGAAAAAAATAGAAACAAAATCAGAGAATCAATTGAAAGGCATCCTATATTAGTTACCCATGTTTGATTTTGCCAACTTACATGCCATAATGAGCACCCATAGAACTTCTTCCCTAAATTGGAACCACTTCTGACCATCATCAGCTTTGAATCAATTTGATGGTGGCACTTTACTTCAACTTCACTACGATTTGAAGAAGAGCCAAACCCAGACGCATTCGACATTCAAGCCCGGATCAAATGAGCAAAATATCTTGCATTATTAATGGGAGATGGGAGCTCAAGTTGGGATTATTCCCACATGGTAGTACCATGTAAGTACCCTGATGGAGTTATGGTAATACCCTCAATATGTTATAGTGAGCGCAATGCAACTAATGATATCAAACAGTCATCTAATTAATTCATAGCAATTCACTAGCTTCAAGGATGCTAACTCACGGGATTTAACCAATGCTCTAACTTATTACTACGAAAAAATGGGAAAAAAAATGTAATCTACATAGAAAAATTGTTTTCTTCATTCCCATATAAATTGAACAATGAGTGTTAAAATAAAGAATAAGAAGAATATGTTAGGGTTTTGGATAAAAGTTTTAGTGATATCAGGTTTTGTAATAAGTGATACCAAACAGTGACTTATTAGTAGGAAAAAATGGAAACATAAATGTAATCTATATAGAAAAATTGTTTTCTTTGTTCCCCTAGAAATCGAACAATGAGTGTTCAAATAAAGAAGAAGAAGAATATGTTAGGGTTTTGGAAATAAGTTTCAATTATATCGGGTGTCATACAAATCTCACAAAAAATTGTTAGTCATGGGTGTGCTTTCTTCCTTCCCACACAAATCAAACAATGTGTGTTCAGAAGAAGAAGAAGAAGAATATATTAGGGTTTTGGGAATACCTTACTTGCAAATGCTTCACAGGGGTCAGTGAGACGGGAACGAGGATCCTGTAATAACGTCGTGATCCAAAGAGGAAGAAGAAGATGGTTCAAGTGATGCTTCATGCGAACTCGAACAGGAGGAAGAAGAAGAAAAACTGGCTATGGCATCGATCAAGTAACCAAAGAGAAAGAAGAAAATAATTCTTCAAATTTATTTTTTACACATTTTATCGTAGGATAACTGGTCATAGGGGTAGTTTGAGGTAACTTTTTTGCAATCATAACTTTTGTTACCAAATAGCAATTACTTTTTAGCAGAATGCATTAAGTAATACAATTTGAATTCTTCCTTCTGATTTTTATAATATTTGCATATTAATGGAGACAAACATAATTCCGCCAAGAATCATAATCTATTATCATTTTAGACCAAGACCAAAGAGAATAAAATAAATAAATTTTCATCCTTTGACTTAAAAAAACTTCATTATCCATTATCCAAAGGAATCTTGTTTCTCAAGTTTTGACCCATTTAAAAAAAACTTTTAAATAGAATAGGCTTTTGGACGAACTCATCTTCAAAATGGCTTTTGATTGCCACGTAAAGAACCACTATCTCTCTCTTTTTCGTCTCATGACTCATCCAACAACCCCCACATCTCTCTCTTTTAAATGAAAGATATTCTTAATTTAAAGTATAAACATATTCAATTAAAATAAATTTTAATGTAAAAATAAAATTAATTTTACTTTTAAAGTTGAAGTAAATCAACTTAATTTTGTAAGAAATACTATTTATTGAAAAAAAATTTAATATATATTAAAAATTTTCATTTAGCAGTATTTCTTAAAAAATTAAGTTAATTTAATTTAATACGTTTTTACTTTATTAAAAATATTTTTCATCAAAGGGGAAAAAGAGAGAAACAGAGAGAGAGAGAGAGGAGTCAGGGTCGAATGAGCATAACTGTGAAGGAAATAGAGAGTGATGCTTAAAAAAGGAGCCATAATGATGAAATTTTAGGGGAGTTAGATTAAGATGAAGGAAGTAATAATATTAGAGTTTAAAAGCTAATACTTTACATACTCATACAATTTCATAAACTCAAAATAGAATGAAATCTTCATCACAATCTCACGGAAAAAGGCAAAAAATGATGACAAGGACGTGCAATGCATTGGAGAGCCCTATTGTCAACTTTAATCAACCAACGGATAAGGAAAATAGAGTGGTTGGTGAATTAAAGAAACTTTCCAATCTTAATACAAACGGATAAGGAAGATAGAGAAGTTGGTGAATTAAATAAACTTCCCAATCTCACAGTTTAAAATGTTAGGATATATCAACGAAAAATTGTTCGACATCGGTAAATTATCAATTTTATCGGTGATATTTCAATAATTTCTGATATTATCAATGATTTTATTTTATCAACTATATTTCTGATTGGTCAAAGGTGCATTTTGAAAATTTTGGCTGTGGGGATTTGAACCCCAAATCAAAATTGTAGAGAAACAACCCCCTTTCTACCAAACTGTCTTAGCTTTTGATATCATATACCATTCAAATAACATATTACCCGTAAATCTTATCACATTATATCATTCTTGTTGTTTTCGTATTTATCTTTTAAAATTTTCAAAAAATAAATATTTAGTAAAATTATAATATTTTATAAATTAGTATTAATCGATAAGATAAAGTATTAATATTTTTAATTATAGAAATCAATATAAATATAATAATAATAACAATAATTTATTTAATGGATAAATTTGATAAAATATATTTAAAATTTAATATTATAATTATTTTCATGATAATTTTAAAGATAACATTATCGATTTTTTAAATGAAACCTAACTATAATAATAATAATTTATTTTTCGTAAGCGTAATTTCAATAATATATTTTTAAATTTTAATATTATAATTATTTTCATTCAATGAAATTTTTTCAAAAGATAAATATTATCGGATCAATTTTTAATGTGCTTTTGAGAAAAGAAAAATATTTTAAACTTTTCAAAGTATTTTAATGAATTTTATATGATTTTTGTTTTATGATATTTATGTAAATATATCCACCAATATATCTATGTTATATCCTAAAATTAAGTATGGATATATCCGTCAAAACCGATATTTCAAACCTGATTGAAACTAAGCAAGATTATTATGAATGGCTCAATGAAAATCAAATAACTATTCAATTTAGGGGAAGATCTGAAGATGGAATGGGTGAAACAACTTCAAGCCCCATAAACATTTTATCCATTGCAAATGAACTTCTTATTGTTTGGTAAACTTAATTTTGATGAACAGCTAATTTTACATTTTATTGGATTGTCATATGAACTTCTTCTTATTGTTGATAGACTTAGACCCTGTTTGATAAACTATTGAAAATGTTCAAACCATTGAAAATGAAAATTTTCAATGGTTTTAATTTTGCAATATGTTTGATAAGAACACAGAGATTCTTAATTGAAAATTTTAAATCAAAAGCCCATTAAAAATTATAAGTAGGTAGAACTTCTTAATGTATATCTGAGTCAACAAAAAAATTTTAAATGAAAATAAATTGGACCAAAAAACCCTTATAAATAATATAATATTTTGCAAATTCTATTGGTTAGTTTTTAAACATATTTATGTTTTTTTGGATAATATTATTAGAATAAATATTTTTTACATATTTTTTAAACATGTTATTTACAATAATTAATAATTGTAGTGAAAAATAAAATATTATTAAAAATAAACTCTATTTATTTTGGATAATATGTAATTTAATGATAATAAGGATAAATATGTAAAATATATAATTTTCAGTATTTATCAAACAATATATTTATCTTTAGCATTCAATTGTTAGTATAGATTCAATACTTATGAAATTCAGCACTTAATTTTTCAGCACTTATTTTTCAGCATTTAATTTTTTCATTTTATCAAATAGGGCCTTAATTTTGTTGACTTAATCTTGATGGATATTTTTCATAAAAATGATGCTTATATTGAGAATTAAAATGTGGTTTGTGACGCTTTTATTCCTAATTCAATATTAATATATTTTAGAAATATATATTTTATTGGATATGATGCTTATTAAAAATTGATGAAATTTAGTTTTTTTAATTTGTACTTTCCAAAATAGGAATATTATATATATATATATATATATATATATATATATATATATATATATATAACATATATATATATATATATCTATATATATATACAAATTTTTATGAAATGAATGATTAAATTAGGTTATATGATTTTGTATGGTTATTTTAAATTACATATTTTTTTGTTTGTTTATTACTTTAAATAAAAACATAAAATATTATTTAAAAGGAAATAAAAATGACCTAAAATCATGTGATAAAATATTATTATCAATTTATTTTATTTTTATTCGAATTCATAATATGACTAAACAATAAAGAATGGAATGAAAGTAAGCAATGATTCCTAATTAAGCTTCCTAAACTATTCCAAACCCTAGGAATGAAATCTACTTATCAATTTCATTAATAGGAAACAAAAATGGAGAGAGATTCTTTATGTCCGTTCCAATGTACCGAACACACCTTTACAGCACTTGACAACCCCGTTCCAGTGGAATGGACCAAACACACCCTTACAGCACTTCACAAGGTTATTCAGCCATCCAACCACGGGAGGTTTATAGCACCTTGTAAGGCTTTGTACGTAGCCTATTCAGCTAACTTGTGTCCTTTCAGCACTTTGATGAAGGCTATTCGAACCATTTAGTCGAAGTGTGCCCTTATAATATTCAGTAGATTTAGCCAAAGCCTGCTCTTGTAGCACCAACTAAGACGCTTTAGCTCATCTAGCACTTATCCGAGACTTCTTTAACACAATCAGCCAATATGTGCTCTATTGCAGTACTTGGTCTAGGCTATCTAACCCATTTAGTTAAATGATCCTCCAGTGTTAGAGATAATGGTTAAAAGATGGTCGAATACTGTTACAATTGTTATATTCCGTCACCTGTTTCGGTTAGCTTTCTGTTTTTTTAAATTCATTCTTGAAAAAAAGAATTTTTCTTGAACCGAGGTGTTATAATGTTTATGCTTGTAGAAGATTGTACAATTCCTCAATTATCCGCGTCCAGTGCCAGTGCCACCAAAGATAAAATCTTCCACGTCGATCTATTGAAGACCCAACACAGAACCAACTGAAATTGAAATTGAAACATGGAAGAACTTCCCTGATTTTTTAAATATATTGAGTTCCTTCCCTATTCCATTGTAAATTTTCCTCTTAAACACAGTCTGAAATAATTCTTGTTCAAATGTTAATACCAGCACAAAAATCATTAAATTTGCACAAGAAAGGGACTGGTGGTTCGAAGCTTTCCAGTGAACAATATTACTGGAGATTGAATAACCTATATATATATACTACCTATATATATATATATATATATATATAAGGAAACTTGATATATAGGTTCTGAACTTCTTGTATTAAGATATTGATCAAATCTTATTCTCAGAGGCTCCAATATTTACAACCAAAACTCACTCTACTGTCTTGTAATACCCATGCATTGGTGATGCATTCGGACTATCTCCATCTCCCTTCTCTCCTGCTCTAGTTTGATCCTTCCCAATTACAAGCTCTTTATGTGCTTCTTCAGATTTCAGTGGTTCTTACAGCTTCAACACCCTATCACCTTCCCTGCTCTTATGTTCACTTTCTCTTGGCATTGCAGACCTAATATCCTCGCCCTGTACAGTACATAGTTTATAATGTCATAGATGATATATAAGACTAAGACCATGGTGTATTATCATGTGTTGAAAAATAATGCTTAAAGGAATAGAGTAAAATAACACACATTCAATTTCAATGGATGTATAATTAGTAAACAATACCATGGTTCCATATGATTCCTTGGCGGCCAAGTCTTGCTGAGCCGCCGCCCTTTTCCTGCCGGTGTAGTCCACCACCTTCTCATCCGTATACTCCGCACTACTCTGAATAGCACCAGCAGCAGCTTTGGTAGCCTCCACAGCTTTTCCAGTCGTGTAATGAGCCGCCCCCCAGCCAGTCGCCAAAGCCTTGTCTTTCAACTCCGCAGCCTTCTTCCCCGCATACCCCGCCGCTCCCTTCCCAGCCTCCAAGCTCACATCTTTCGCCTCCGCCGCCTTCTCCCCGACATAATGAGCCGCCTTTCCTCCACCGGACACCGCCGCATCTTTGGCTTGGGCAGCCTTCTGGAAGGTGTAGTCCTTCGCTTGGGCAGCCTTCTCTTTGGCATAAGTCGTTGCAGATTCCTCTCGAGGAGCCGCCGATTCTTTCGCCACCTTCTGATACCGCTTTTCCGCAGCCTTTATAGCGTCTACCGAATTCTGCTGCGCCTTTTCTCGAAACTTCGAGATTTCTTCTAGTGAAGGTCCGGTTCTTTTCTCCTCATCACCGCCACCTTCATTTTCCCCAACATTCATTTCAAACTTCCCTACCGTACGAGGCCCTGTTCGGTCCCTTCCCTGCCCTTCTCCTTCATTCACATTCTCGGAGAGAGATTCAAAGTGGGAGGTCATCCTGGGGACCCTTTCCTTCTCCAGATGAATCTCTCTCCTCTCTTGCTCAGACGACATTGTTTTCGATGATGATAAGGGCGATTGTGGGTTTTGTATGAGAATGAAGAAGTTAAAGAAGAGTAAGGTTTTAAGGAGGAGAAGACATGGCGGTCTAAAAAGGAGAAAGCTGTGAAAACATGCAAAGGTGGACATGTGTTTTGGTGTTCTGCAACGTGTTAGGGCTGTGACGACCAGAGAGGTGACTCATCCATAAAGTTATGCCTGCAAATGTACACGTGTTGACATGAGTGTTAATAGTCCCGTTGCGCCCGGAAACGACCCCATTTGCTCTGTCCTTATCTCTTGACTCTTGAGTCTTGACTGGTTGGCATTGGCAATCCTCTGCGGTGAGTGAAGTTGTAGGCATAATAGCCCCAACCCCTACATGTCGCTCATTGGGCTCACATTCAACTCCAACGCAAGACAGGCCCAAAAGAACGATGGTAGCGATAAGCGATTTAGTTTTTCTCTTTTTTCCTTTCATTTTCACATGGCCGAAATGCATCAAGTTCTAATTATTAGTATCCTTTTGTTTTTTTTGTTTTTTTGTTTTTTTGTTTTTTTTTTAGATAAATTAGTATCCTTTTGCTAGAAGAGTTTAAATAAATTAGAATTTGCTGTAAAATAATTAATTATATTAGTGGAAAGCTAGTTCACACAATCTAAGAGATACAAAGAGTTCATTACCTTTCACATTCTTTGATTATACTTTTGTACTACTTCTCTTTACACATGTTGTCTCACTATTCTATATCAGAATATGTAATAGTAAAAAAGGATGGATATACACAATACTCCATTATTGGCTTGACACCTGTCGAGGGAATCTCCAGGTCGTTAAGCTCGCTTTGTCTTCTTGTAAGTTGTGAACAACATTTTCTTTCGAGTCCTTAACTTCTAACTGGGGCAAGCACCCTTTTCCCTATATTTGATCTCAGACTACTTGTTCGAGTCTAAATTTGTTTCAGATGAACTTCTAGTTATGTGGCGATGCCATCGGGGTTGGGTGGCCAGCCAGGTTAATTCGCGGAATCTGTATAGCGAATTTGGAGTGTACCGTCTTGTGAAAACGGTGTCTCTCTGTCAGGGGCTCATGAACATATTTACAAATGGCGCGTCGGGCTCATGCATTAAATTAAAATATAGTAGTATATTACAATTGTTTCGAGAGTTAACTACGCTTTTTATACAAACATGCTTCAATCAAAATATTTCATACATGTTTAAAATATATCGAAGTCGTATCGACTTTTTCTTTCAAGCGGCCTCTGGTGACGTCGTCTTCACGAATACTGCCATGTGCACGAAGGGGAGGGGCTCGCGACGGGGTGGCGATGCAGATAGTTGAATTTTCGCACATTGGGTTACTTCCACTAAGTGCTGTCTGATGGCACGAACATTGAGTAAGCATGTATGTTCTCTTCGAATGTCTACGTGTTATGGATGAGAATGTATTTCACATTTTCCCACATCTCGGAAGCTCTCATTGGCTCTCTTTTTATGCATATGTCGAAGTTGTGAGAAACAACATTTTGAAAACAAAGGTTTTATTCTTGAAAACACATTGTTTCAATTTTTCGATAAAATTTTATTAGGCGACCCTCAGGAAGTAATCTGATTGAATGATCAGCAGTGGTGTTGGACCCATTTCTCGGCTGATCTGATGGGCGTCCTCAGGTGTGAGCTGATGAACACCTTTGTGATTCTGTGGGCAACTCGATATAAATTTTTCGCTTTGACCATGCCATTATTTTCATTCGTTTGTATGGGACATACTTTCAGAATGGCAAATGTGAGCCAACCCTCGGCTTTCATGCACTCATACCTACTGATAAGTCTTACGATTGCATATGAAATGCAATATGTCATTTCATAATAATTCATGTTAATATATTAAGCATGCATATATTAACAAAATTTACACACAACAACATGTTATTCATTTATAACAATAACACCAAAATAACATACTTTTGTTAATCAACAATTTAGGCAGATTAGATACCGGGCGCGGCAACTGACCACAGGTCACGTGAGCGGTACAACCTTAGGTCTCAAAGCGTCAGCGACCACTGCAGAGATTTCCTCCTCGGTCCAGTCTTTTGGGCCCCAAAAATCTGCGCTTCATTCGGACCTCGAGGAACATCTTTACCACTCGAATGGCTCTTGGCAGAGAATAAAACAAGTAGGAGAAAAGCCACACCTCGGTTTTCGAAACCCGCGATCTGGGTACCGCATGGCTGTACGGTGGGGATCAAGCTGCCTCTTGTCTCGTAGGGTTCGACGGATTGCGATCGACGGAGAGAGCACAGAGAGATGAAACCTCTCTCTTTAAATTCTCTCTTTCGCCTTACTGCTCTCCTCTCTTTTTCCTCTTCATCTGACAGGTTGGTGATGATGGAGTGAGTGGGATGTCTAAGCACCTGTGTCGATCATTGGCTCTTAGGTTCCATATCCTCTTGCTCATCTACCATGGATTTCCCTCCAATCAAGAGATGCCACATGTCCACATGGGTCCCACTTGAGCTTATGGTTTGACTATCTCTCCACTTGACACGTGTCTCATCTTAAGCCGCACCAGTGGCGAGTGTCGCGTTCGTCACGCGAAAAGCGTGAAATTCCGACTATCTCAGGAATTCGATGTGAGTAGCTGAATTTACGACGAATTCGCAGTGAAGTCTGTTTTGTGTCGAGATACAGAAAATTTGATTTGACGAAATTAATTCACTCTTTTTTAAAAATTAAAAATTTTCTAAGGTTTTCATTCTTCACGCAAAATATTTTCGATCTCGAGAATTCTGCACAATCCTGACAAATCACATGCATATGCAACATGCACTATGTCATGCCGCATTAAACTAATTCGTTTAATTGATAGCGACTAAGCGCATACCTTCATCCTAAGCGAAGGGATAGGTGGCCGCGTAATGTCCTCACGCTCTGAATGTGCCTCCTCCACTCCCGGTGTTGCGTAGTACTCACTAGTACCTCACGGTCTTCTGTGCTTAAGCGATCAAAGTATCACCCGATGCACACGGTCCACTCACTCAGAATATATGTCGTAGTAATCTCTCCCGATCCTTTACATGAGTTGGATCTAGAGTACCATCGAGCATGGAGCATGGAATACCACATAGGCTTTGACATCTTCAGGTAAAAACCAGCGGTAGGCTGCGATTGCCACCCTCTCAAGTATCCTTGAAGGAAATGATGAACCTCGGCAACAACTTTCTGCTTATCAAACACAGTCACTTCTCTCACCAGGTATGCAGCAGAAGGCGTGATCTCGACCTCGAACTCTAGAGGGTCGGCGTCGTATATCGGCGTAAGCTCTTCTCTGAATCTAGGCGGTGAGAGGCTATTTGTCGTATCAAACTCACACTTCTCAGAATTGTCTCCCCAATAAGATAGAACCGTAATGGAGCTCTCTCCAACCTCGGTCCGACAAATAGGTGATCGGCATAGCCTTCCATACAATGCCTCATATGATGTCATGCGTATACTTCACTTTGACCTTTATTGTTGTGGCGGGTCCACCTAAGGAGAAGTGCTCTTCCCGACTGCCTTATGACCTGGACGTAACAGCAGCGTAATCTGCACACAATATGGTCTCTCCCGACGGCAGATGCATGCGTGGGTGGGAAAGGTATACTCATAGTGTCGGGTTCCATGTAGCCTTTGGAAGCTCTTCTAAAAGTGTGCTATAAATCTCGGGTCTCTGTCTAACACCATGGATACTGGCACTCCATGTAGCCAGACGATCTCTCGGATATACAATGGGCAGAACTCCTCTAATGTGAAGGTCATCTGCACAGTTAGGAAATGTCTTGGAAGCCGTGAGGCGGGTCCCGCATCACCCTTGCCCGCGTCGTACCTCGCGGCGTGCGTGGCAAGTGGGTCCCCAAAGTCCATCGTGGCGTGCTCCTTGGCTCGGCCACCTCAGTGTTTGAGAAGTAACCTTGTTGGGCTTCTAGTGCTTTCGGCCCTTGCCTGGCGTGTGGACATTGCTCCAAACAGTCGCTCACGTATCTCTTCATCCCTCCAATGTCTGGCAGCGAAGATCCGGTATCTTGTTACGGTTACCGCCGTAGGCAGGAACTCCACGGATATCTCTCTCATATCCGTCGATTGGGAACCACTTGCCCATCCTTATGCAGAGACTACCGTAAATGGATAGTCCGACCCTATATGTACGTGCTTTCAGTCCTGATGGACCTTATCTCTGCGTCTGTCCTTGGGACTCAATCACTACCTTTCAATAAAGCGGTGTAGCTGCTAGACTCCCCAGCGTATCTAAGCCTACTCGTTTATCTTTTATGGCTTGTCATAGTCTCTGGCTGTCACAATTTCTGGGAGGCTATCAAAATAAAGCTAAAAATGCCTCCTCTTGACTCTGGAATGCCTTCTCACACGGGTCATTCTACTCAAACTTGACTTCCTTTCGGGCAGTTTAAATGCATGGGGTATTAGTGAGTCGGGAGAAATCCTCAATAAACTTCCTGTAGTACCCGACCCGATCAGCTGGCATTATCTCGAAGGCGGCCGTCTCTCGGCTCATCACTACCTCGACCTTCTAGGGTCGCGACACTCTGAGAATCTAACCTTTATATGTGCCCCAATCTTACCTTAGGAAGCCCTTCGCACTTGCAGACAGGTGTACGACTGATGGTCTCGGTTGCAAAACAACATTAAATGATACTCATGCTCCCTCTCGGACTAGGAGTAGATCAATCTGCGTCGCTTGAATTTACGACAAGCTATGTGAATGGGGTTTGAACACCTATGCATGAGATCCATGAATCTTTGCTAGGCGCATTCGTCGATCTAAGAGGCATCGCTTGTAAACTCAAAGTACACAACAGCGCCTAACGTTGTCTTAGGGATATCTGTCTCCCTTACCCTCAGCTGATGGTAACCAGTGCGAAGGTCTATCTTGAAGTAGACTCGCGCTCCTCTTAGCTGATCGAACAAGTCATCAATCCTCGGTAATGGGTACCGATTCTTGATCGTAGCCTTGTTCAATTGTCGATAGTCAATGCACAGTCGAAGGGTCTTGTCCTTCTTCTTCGCAAATAGAACCGGAGCGCCCCATGGTGAAGTGATCGGTCTAATGAATCCCTTGGCTAGTAACTCCTGTATCTGGACCCTGAGTTCTTGCAACTCAACTGGTGCCATCCTATGTGGAGTCATAGAGATAGGCAACATGCCAAGGTGTAACTCAATACAGAAGTTTACATCCATCTACGGAGGTAATCCCGGTAGCTATAAAGTGGGAAAAAGCGTCCCTCGTATTAGCACACTACTGGGCGAGATCCAAGTGCGATCCCACCTGGATCCTGGTCTGGGCTAATTGACTGACCCGCCCAGCAGCTATGTGCCATGCACAGAATCATACGGTATGGGAAAGGCTTGTCGTGTTTGTCCCACGGGCATGTTTCGCAGTGCAGATCACAGTGTAAGCGTACTCTCCTCATTTCATGTGGATGGCGACTACATATGCATTAGCAGTCATCGAGGTTGGCATCGAACTCTAACATGTCCATGACCCTCGGACCATTTATGCGAGAATCCCGGGGCTCTCTGGCTGCCAACCCCAGGCTATATGGATGTCTCACCTTGGTCCCTAGGGAGGGCACCTGAAACGGGGCTCCTCGAGGTCTCTGACCTCTGTGAGCTTTATCTGTCCCCTGATGTAGCGATGAATGAATGCGATGCACCATAATCAAATAATACTCTTGCCCATAGGTGAGAGAGCAAAAAACATACCTGTTCAATGATTAGGTACAAATCTCTTTGGCTCGGCCATTGATGTGACGGTGTAGACACGCCTGAATCCTGCGTTACTGCCTGGTCCCACGTCTTACGCCTCGGCCCCATAATCAGCCCCACAACTGCACATTGTAACGGGAGGCACCACGTCTGACTCCTGGGATTGATATTGGCTCCATCGACCCGATACTAGTTAGCCAGAAGATCGCCCCGCTTATCGCTCATCCCATAGTGGCTGGGCCCATGGCGTCTCGACTCTGGGATCACTGTCTCTGAAATGATCCCTCACTCCGTATCATTTGCTAGTAGTAGGCTTTACCATCGCCTACGGTGGCGACCACGATCATCCTGCCAGAAGGCGATCGCGTTTCTGGAACCTACGTGAACTAGAAGCCCTTTGCTTATTCCATTTGGAAGAGAAGGCCCGACTCTCCTTCCTCTTGCCCTTAGCACCCGCATCTGAGTGCTAAAGTCGTCCTCAAATCTTCCTCTCCCATGGTCATGACCGTCGACTTCATAGAGTCCATGTCCCTACTAGTGAGTCTACAATCCACACTTGAATGGACAATCTCGAGCCCCATTCTCTCAAATCTCTAACCTTGGCGCATCGTGGCCATGGTCTCAATAGTGAGCTATTTACGTGAACTTGTGGCCTCTATCACGGTCATGGCTCATACTTGACTCGAGGAATTTGGGCTTTCGCATACAGCAGTGGTAGGAAATATTTACCAATGAAGAGGCTCGTGGAGCTACATCAGAGTCATTGCCTTTGTTTCTAGATCTCATAACCAAGTCCACACACTTGGGACTAGCCCTCTCATTGAAACACGACTAGCTGATCTTGGCGTATCGGAGGTGATATCCATGCCCTCGACACCTTCTCGTCACATGCAAACCATTGGTCTGCCACCATCGGGATCATACCTGTGATATCGGAGGATGGTGTGACTTGAACCTCAGAGGTTGTGAACTTCACGGTGCATTGCTGCTTTGTTGCAATTCTGCAGTAACTACAATCCCTGGCCTCAACAAGGCTGCGATCGAAAATAGGTGGTGTCAGGCTGGCACCTTATGGGCTGACCTCTACATCAGATCTTAGGCCTAAGCAAATCTGCCTTGAATGGCAGAATTTGAGGTTTTATTAAAGTATCTCTCTAAGAGTGTAAGCCACATTACTAAGACCTTTATTCACTTAGAAAGAAAAAAATTACATGCACCACGTCAAGGCATTCATAAGTAATGCAAGATAAACATTCCATATATTAAGTCATACATAAAAAAATAAAAAAAAATCATTTTGTACTCTTTTTTTTTTTTAACGTGGCTTTCATGAACAATATCCCGTGAGTGAGTGTTCATACGGTGATCCAAATAGTGCACATCACTAACATCACGCGCGGCACCGCGAAGGGTAGATCGTGCACCCGCGCTTCAGTCGCACGGCATCGCGGCGCTGTTGGGCGCCGCTGGGTCGGCTGGGCAGCGTTGCACGCCGGCATGCTTAAACGCCCCATGCTCGCCGGGCTAGGCCGCGACGACCAGCGTCGGTCGCCGACACTGAAAGGGCCTTCCAGCCTGTGCCCGGTCGCTGGCCAACAATTTCTGTGTCACGAATTCTGCGAGGTTGCACTCATGTCGCGACACCAAACCATGTCACGACACTAATTTCTCTTCCAAACAATCGCGGATCGAAAACTGTCGCTGACACCACTTCAGCCTACGTGGAGCTTCCTAACGCAAATAACCCAACAGTTCGCTGCTGGTTACCAAAAGACTCGTGGTCGCGACAAACCTCAGCTCACACGCAGCTTTCATGTCGCGACGCCAAAGGTCATGTCGAGACACCTTAACGCGATCTCGTCGCTAATTCCTCAAAATCTGGTGATCATGACCCAGATCGCTCTTACGTCCCGTACCAATGGCGTAGAGACACAAAAATTGATGTCGCTGATCGGGGCCATTGCGGTGGTCCACACGCGCCAAGAAATGTCATGTGGCGGGGCTCATGGCCACGTTGTTAGACTTCTATCAAGGCACACACGCCTCATTGCACCAAGATGCGCAGGCCGTCCCTAAGTATACACCACCGTTTGTAACTTGTATTTAAAATGGGTAGTAGTCACCATTCCAGCCTCCCCGCACATTCCTCTTTCTCTGCTCTCACCCAATCGGTAAACCATAGAAAAATTCCTTATTATTATTATTATAATTTTTTCTTATTTATGGACTATTCTACCCATATTTCCTCAAACCCTTAAGGTTGTATTTTCTCAACCCTAATGTTCAACATTTTCCTATATGTTATTTACCAAGCACACAATCACACAACACATACAACACAGACCACGTTAACTAATCATATCATGACCACAAATGAATGCAAGATCTAACCCAGGCCTATCGAGTCCTAGGTAATCATAGCTCACTTCCCATACGCTAAGCTATAATTCTTAGTGATTTCACATCGAGCTCTAGGTATTTATAAACCCAGGCCCTACACTAAGTCGCGACGCCTCAAACTCCGCACCACACAACCCTCGTCAACTCACGGACACATATGGGTAATCCATTGAATGCCCACGCAACAAAATGAGCCGCTCTCACCCGAGACTCAAACATATGTATTAAATGGCCACCGGCTTGCTCCATACACATCCCATATCACTCACTATAAAATATAAACAAACTATAGTTTACAATAGTTTCAAGAGTTAACTAAGATTCTTATACAAATGATGCTTCAATCGAATATTTCATACATGTTTCTACAAAAAAATATAATCAAAAGCCACACGCAGCTTCTCAAAAGAGTGCCTCTAGTTGAGTCAGCCTGGCTCTCCCGAATACCTCTCAGATCCGAAAAGTGGATCCCACCACGCAGGTGAGCAATGCCCGTGAGTTGAATTTTCCTACATCGTTACCCCCAATTAAGCGATTTAACGCAGACACCAAACATTCAAGTAGTCATGTACGTCTTTACCAACGTCAAGATGTTGCTTTACTTGCACGCCACCCATCTCCTCACATCTCAAGCTCCTCATCGATTCTCTTTCACGTACGTGATGATGCATTAATCACAGAACATCGGCTTCAAAACAAAAGCAGCTTTTGCTTTAAACACATTATGTGTAAATACGCTTGACAATCCTCCGAGTGAATTGTTTATAATCCCTTCGAAACACCATCGATATCCCTCCATTTCTGAACTGCTGAATTTCCAAAATAATTCTTTCTGATTAACTTTCCGATATAATTTTCCTTCGACAACCCCTCATATTTTCATTCGCTTTGCGGACATATCCGAGCAACACCAGAGCCAACCTCCAAAACATGTCACGACTCACACCTACTGCTCTAGATGCCTCCAAGGTGATGCTTTAAATGCAATACGTCATTCCACAGACAATTCATGTTAATATATTGGCGACGCATATATTAACAAAATTCACACACAACAACATGTTATCTCTGGTCCATAACGAGGCAAAACACATTCAAAAGTAGCACACTTGTGCTAATCATCAATTTAGGCAATCTCTGCCTCGAACTCGCCCAAGAAACACCACCTTCAATAAGGTCATATGAACAGACAAACCTTAGGGTCTCAAACCTACCCAAATGACCACCTAGAGATTTCTCACTCGGGCCCAATCTTTTGGAACTCGAAATACACTCACCATTCAAGCCCCCACATCCCTACCCATTCAATGGTTTCGACTGGCTGGTTTAAAATGCAAGTAAAGAGAACCTCATACTCTCCCTAAGTTTGTTGAACTCCGTAATAATTGCATCTACTGCCGCAGTTTCCTTGAATGGGACTGGACCTCTATCTCTGCCTCGCCGGATTCAATCCGATCGATCGACCTGAAAACCCTAGAGAGGAAGATATAGAGCCTCTCTCTTTAAACTCTCTCTTTCCTTCTTCTCTTTCTCTCTCTTTTTCCTTTTTTCCCTCCCAAACCAGCCAGTCAAAGGATTTTCGGGTCATGGATTGCCCTCTCACTTCTACATATGCCAATTTATCGTTTAGATTTTCTTTATCCTCTTATCCATCCACCATGGATTTCCCTCCAATCAAGTATGTCACACGCCCATACGGCCCACTTTTAACTGGCGGCTTACTCACTTCCTCCATCGACACACGCTCCTCATCTTCGGCCACCTGCGCCGCTGTTGTCCCGCACTACTTTGAGAGCCAAAACGTGAAATTCACAGAATCGCCGTTCCGGTGGGAGCCAGATGCGATACGTGAATCGTGAGTACAAGAGGCAGCACCGGTTAACTGTGGCGGCTTCTTTTGGGAGTTATTAATGGGGCGGGATGGTACAGAAACGATAAATTATTAAACCTGACTCTTATTTAAAACAAAAGTGACTACATAAAGGATATGAAAATCATTAAATGAGTAAAGAGATTTGCCACATCAGAATAATGCAATTTGTTCTTAATATTAAAGTGGGATCAAGGACCCCTTTATAAATTTATGTATAAAAACGATATAACAGAATATGGAGGAAGATAGGATGCCAAAATAGAAACAAAATGTTTTTTGATTTTGCAAAATTAAAAAGGATTAAGGACTTACGCCATAATTAGTATAGAATTGATTACATGACAGAGATTGTAAATGAAAAGTCAAACTCATTTTTTTTGTCTCTACAAAAGTTTCAGTACTACTTGAGAGGAGTATAAAAGAGCAAGGAGGAAGAGGAGAAGAAGAGGAAGCACAGGGCCGAGAAGGAGAAGCATGCTGGGGAACCAAATGTGGATGTCATTTCGAATCTCATGGGCAGCTTGATCTCGGGTTAGTTTCGGCCTCGAGAATTGTTACCTTTGTTCAGGTTTTGAAGAGATCACCAAACCCAGATCTGTCGATGTTTGTAGGCAAACCCCAATTTCCACAAGAAATAAACATGAATCACTTCATATTTATACGCTTGATAAGACCACACCTTCTGGCTGAATTCATAAGATTCACCTAGGTTTTGTGGTATGTTCCACAAACTCAACAATTCAAGTCACATGAAATGCTTTGAGTTACACTTCACGCTTTTGATGATACTACCATCAGCTAGAAGAGAATGCCGTGGCTTTCGTGTTTTAACGTCAGTCAAAATTATAAAACCCCGCCTGTTCGATATATTTGTTATAACATCATCCGTAAACCAATCATTCCAATCATAAAGAACTACAACATAGTAATACAATCGTGATAGAAGTGCACCGTGCCAGCAAATCAGAGCCCTAAGGCTCCAAGACACCCAAAAGGCAGTCAATTACCCATTACGCCTCGTTTTTGTGATTAGGAAATGCTTTTTCGGTCATATGAATTTAGCTTCACCATCCAAATCGAAAGTATTCAAAATTGTAAAGTCAGACTTCGTTAATGTAAAATGACGGGGCTGGTCAAGAAGAAAATTGTAATCCCAAAGCTCCATAAAATTCATCAAGAGCACACATATTCTGCTCACACTCAAATTCTGTAATATAACACAACAACTAGCGCCATCCAACCAATGATTCAATCAGAAGTTAAACCTGAACATAACTTCAAACTTAGTCATAAAAATTTAACTCATTGAAGCAAGATCCTAAACGACAATGAAGAGTTGATTCTACGCTGAAGAACTAAACAGATAAAAAACAACAACTCATAAGTATGCACTGGCGCTTGATAATAATCTTTAACTAAATTGCAGATGCCACTGAATATATAAATGATCGATCCTGGAGAGTTTCACACTTTAAAGACCACACCAGAATAAACGATAAAGAAGATTTGGTCGAAAAGTGCCACAAACGATGTTTTTCTGTTAAAGGCTTTCACAACATGGGTAATCACGTTAATCTGATTTATATTGAATTGGCTGACCCTAGCTCGACTCATGCGCTGGCAGACGCTGGGAGTTTTGACGCTCATATGCTGAGCGACACACGTTGTCTATTCTGCTGAGCGTGCAGCCGCGTCAAGCCATGAAAGAACTAGTCATCCAAGCTCCTAAAAACAGCAGATGAGTCATGAAACCCATTTCTTTTAAAATCAGTTAGTGCCTAAAGACTTTAACGTTAAACGAAGTTTTTAACGTGAAACGCTTGTTATACGATATTAAAATACACATACGTTAAGCATTACAAAATCTTTAAAACAGAAAGAACTACATGTTTCAGCACGATGAAGAAATGATTTTAAGTCCATCATAATCAGATTTCGGGGTTAAATGTTTTTGAATTATCAAGCTGTCCTAATCCCATACGACCGTTACCAACAACATCGACTTCAGCATCTTTCTAAACCAAATGATTTATGATCATTATAAAGTATCAATGGTGAGGAAAATGATTTTGAAGTTTTAATATCCCTTAAGACGAGGTTAGCAGCGCTTAATCAATCCCATGCAAGACGCAGCCCAAAGATACTTTGCGCATGACCTGATTGAGATCTGCCTTCACCAGCAAGACTTAAACTGCTTCTGTGTGTTTACTCCTCAGTCCCATTAGAAAAAGAAAGCTTAAAGATAAACTGCTTTAATCTAGATAAGATTACTCATATATACACTCCAAAATGTCGCCTAACTAGGAAAATCGACACTCCACCGAGCTCCTTTAGCCTCACTCTTTCCGTGACAAGCCAAAACATTTTCGTGACCCTGCACAAAGTGCCGCCGACAGCACTTTTCGAGTCAAGTTTGACTTCCAGGAGACGACTACTGATCGATTAAAGATATATATTTTGTATATTGTATATGTTGAACACTTTCGTCATGTATATATGGGATATGTATGGCTTGGAAAGAATCTGACATTAACTTAAAGGACGGGTGATATTGAAAATGTTAAGTCCCAATGGCCCAACTTTTTATAAAATCAGGTACTTTAATTGAAAGGTTTTCAATGTTACGATTAAGTAAAGAAACGTAAGAGTATATATTTTGTTTCACTAGTTTTACATGACCTGTACGTTATTTATGAGTCCTAAATAAGCCTTAGAATCTCGAAGATTATAAACGGTTTTAAATGTTTGCGCCAGGGAATTCCGAAGTTCGAATATAAAACTCCGTCGATTTTCCGAAGTCTAAGCCGAAAAAAAATTTAGTCACTCACTTCCGCGATGGCTTTCCAAAGATATATTAAGGATTGTAAAGGGTCATCTACGACTTTGCCTGATCGGTTATAGTTTATATCCGTCGAAAAACTTTGAGTCCTTCAAGTTCGTACAGGTATGATCCATTTTGATCTTCGTCTCCAATTATATCCCAAATTCATTTAAATCATACTTGAGTTATTCCCAGATATTCCTAACGCGTCATTTCATTATCCGAGATCTAAAATTTCGATTAATTTAATTACCGTTTTACTCGCAAAAATTATACCTTTTTTTGGTTTTATATGTTATAAGCTCATCCACTTAGTTATTCATCAATTATCAATCAATTTTGACTAACATCTGACAATAACCCTAATAAAATTGTATAATGTCATTTGATGTTTGAAAAAAAACATTATCATTGATGGGGGGTTCTAGCTTCTAGCTTCTAAGCCATTTTTTTTCTTCTTTATAACTATGAGTGTCAAGGTCAAATTGTGTAGTAGACCATTAATGAACAAATCCAAGATGGAGCTGTTTCCAATACTCCTTTGATTCATTGATAATCAAGGGTTTAGTTAGAGGTTTGGCCATTTTAATTTACAATCATAGGATCTTAAACATTCCCTGGGTTGGAACTAGGCAGGGCTCAAGTGCAATGAAAGTAATATCTGGAATATACTTTAATAAGCGTAATGCACTGATTTGAAAATTTCTAGACATACATTTCTTAAAATCAAGGCAACTTGATACCATAATAATACACATATTTCTTTACAATTAAACCATATAATCTTATCATCAATAATCAATGGATGAACCAATTGGAGCAACCCAATTATTGCAAACCCCCTAATGCCTAAACAATGATTTTCTTCTTCTTTTTTTCCCCTTCCAATTTCGAATTATTAGAATTAATAAAAATGATGATGAATGAGGGTGTGGGTCCTCTAGCCAACAAGAGCGGCGTATAAGAGTTCATTCCAAGTGTCGGGCAGTCCGGGAAGGCACCAATGGCTGCAGTCGGTGCCGCTATGCTCGCCGCTATAGTCGGAGGGGTGTGCGTCTTTCCGAAATTGCGAGAGAGTGGTGACATCAAGTAAATACACAGGCTTCTTAATCCGGCTCAGAACTTTGTTGACCACCACCGAAGCCATGGGTGTGCCCGCCGGGTAGCTTGCTCCCGCGAACGGCTGCATCTCTCCGTCACATGACCTTCTCGGCTGGTTCCAGTCCTTCCCCCTGGCTTTCAATTTTCCCATTAATTAAATCTCATACTATCACTAAACTAACTTCAATGGTGGAGGTTTGGATAAAGAAAGGGATAGATAGATCTTAAAATAATTGTAAGAATCATCTCTCATAAAATATCCTTAAAAATGTCATCTTTTTCTAACAAAAATGTCCCCGGATATAATTGGGATAAAAAAAATTATCAATAAGAGATTTAGTTAATATTTATCTTTATATTTTTAGGAATATTTTATTGAAAAAAAAAGGTAACTTTTTAAGATTACTTTCATAAAAGGTCAAATTTGTAATTTTTTTTGGATTTGTCTATTTTAATCTAATTTCTCACTATTAAAAAACCCTTTGAAAATTGGATTTCCAAAATATTGGACCTATTTGTTTATAATTTATTAAAATCATTTTTTATTCTAAAAAACAAGAAACAAAAAGAATAAGAAAAATATAAAAGATGTTTGATTTTTTTTTAAATCACATAAAATATTAAATTGAGATAACAAAAACAATTTTTAAAAAACATTAAAGTGATGTTATTTATGTATTCAAGAACAATTTTTAAAAAATAAACCAAACAAGCCTATAACATCACAGCAAATTTTTACCTTTATTTTAACAAAAATATCTTTATCATTTTTAATAAAATAACATATACATAAAATAATAGAGGAAGTTTTTGTTCAAAATAAGTTGTTTTTTGTAAAAAAAAAAAAGAAAAGAAATATTAAATTTACCAATTTAGAACTATTTAAAAGGTTTTTTAACGAAATATTTTGATTTGGAGATAAAGAGATTTACTGACTCGTAATGGGTGGGAGAAATGCCCTGGAAGAAGACTTTAGTTTTGGAAGGATCAACGTTGATGTTGACCCACCTCGCCCACGTGGTCAGCCCTTTATAAAACGCAACCAGACGGTTCATATCCTTGTACAGCTCATTCCCCTCTTCCACGTAGTCCCATCTGTACAATTAGTCAATTACAAGTTACAACTCTCTCTTCGTCAGATCTTCTGACAAAATCATAAAACCTTAATCACATAGTGCGATAACGACAAATCTTACGGCTGAGAACTTCCGGTGTGGGTCCACCAATGCCACGTGTTGAAGATCAACATGTCCATGCCTTTCCATGCGTTACCGTTTTGAATTGAATCAAGCTTCAAAACTAGCCCCATGTTTTCGCGGACCAAATCGACTAGGTATGTGGTACGGTACAACATCAACTTAACTCCGTAGTCCTGCCCAATTCATCGAAGGGTAGATAATTACTTTCTATAGTGTATAGACTATAATATTTGAAATATATATGTCCTAACGCAGTCTGAGATAATGTCAGGCCAATGTCGGACTATGCTTGGGTCCACGGCTATGGCAGACAAGAAAAGTCAATATCAAGACCCAAAATGATAACGGTGCACTCCCGCCAAATTCCTATAAAATCTAAAAAAAAAATGAAACCATGTTTGTTCTTATTTTTTGATTTTTGACTTTTTGAAAGAAGTTTGAATGCACCGAATCAATTAAGCCACCATAAAAATTGTATAGAAAGCATTCCAAATCTTAATTTGAAAACAAAGGTAAATTTTCCAAACAGTTTCAAAAGAAATAACAAATCTAGCGGTTGGTACGAGCAGACAAGTGAAAAGCACTCGGCACCAATCACGCTCCAACACACATTTGATAAAAGCACAATTCAAGCCCATAAAGAGCAACCCCTAAAACCTCAAGCTCATACAATTTAAGTTCAATATAAGCAGTGGTAAAGACAGAATTTAAGCTCCGAGGGGCACGGTGATTTCAAATTTTGATTTAACATCATGAGTAGTGGCGGTCTCTCAGTAGCCTTAGTGAAGGCGTCCTTATAATTTCAAGGGGCATAGCCTACGTTTTTTATTGGACTCCACCTACTTATAAGGGAAATTTTTTGTTAAAAAGAAAATTGAGGGATAGATGCCTTGGACACTAGATGGTTCTGTTATCGAATATAAGTAACCATGTTTTTATAAGCTTGAGTCAATGATAAAGCATAAGAGTGATTTGTCATGGGAAGAATTGGAACAAAAATATCAATAATATAATACAATAAACACGAATAAATGAAGAACATCATGAGTAGCTGATATGGTGGCAAACAACCAAATAAACCAAAACCTCATTTTAGACTTTGATAAAACAAATCAATTTCTTAGAAAAAGCTTAAAAACTTAGGGTGGAATTTTAGATCTCATTATTAAGAGCAAGATCGTCTTCACCCCAAAACTTTAATGCTTACCCCTTGACCCCTTCCCTAGCTTCCTTTCTCAAAACAGCAGAATTGAAATTTCTAATTAAGGTAGGTGTTGAACTAATTACAGAACAGTGGTGGAGTGGAAGTAGTAAAGTTGGGCCGAAAATCGAAGCAAATTTGGACGGGAGGTGGGGACAGAGAAAGGGACATGGCATGCAAACACCGGAGAAGGGCAATTATTTGAAGAATTTTGTAAAGAAAAAGAAAAGGAGAGGAAATAATGAAAGAGCAGAGCAGAGCAGAAGAAGCAAAGAAAAACAGAGCAAACCTCAAATGTAAGCGAAGAAAGAGGGCCACTCTTCATGAGATTGGTCCTGGCGTTGGGCACCGATGAGTGAATCATACATGCCAGAGACTGCCACTGGTTGAAACTCAGTGAGTCTCCCACAAACATTATCCTCTTCCCCTTCCATCTCTCCAAGAAATCCAGCCCATTAAACCTTTAACAAACCAATTTCCCACCCCTGAAAAAAAAGAAAATTCAAATTAAATTAAGAAAAATTACAGGCTGAATAAAGTCTGTAACAGAAGTAGAGAAATAAATGAAGTGTACTCTGGTGTTGCAAGAGAAGGCCGCCACCTATATTTTGGAGGTACTGCTAATGCGTCTGCCATACTTGATGCAGTCAAATTCTGGATCTATGAAGGGGCAGCTTGAAGAATCATAGAGAGGATACGAAGCATCATACACCCATTTCCCTCTGAAGAAATTGCACCTACCAGCAAGCTCTCTAGCTCTGCTTACAGAGGTAGTGTTTGCATTACTGAAATCCTCTGCTTTTGTTTCGTGTGGGAGTTGTGAAAGCTGAAACAACAGTAAAGAGAGGAATATGGGTTTGAGCTGCAGACCCATCTTGGATTTTGATCTAGAATTTTGGACTGAGGGAAATTATGTCCAAGATATGTGTATATATGATAAATTCTAGAGAGAGAAACAGAGGAGTGAGAGGGAATCACATGGTGTGTATATTTACTTATTTTGTATTTTTTTTAGTTTTATTGTTCTTGTTTTCTGACTTTTTTTTCTTTTCAATCTTGGATGGATTCGTTTTACTGTATCATGTGGGGTTGGATCCCGGTTTGCTTTTACTGTTTTGGAAAATGAAAATGAATCATTTCTGTTGAATTTTAATTCTAAAACAGTAGGAGAAAAAGGGAATTTAGTTTTCAAAAGTTGGGCATCGGTGGGCTGAGCGGTTGGTGATTCAAAATCATGTTTTTCAAAGGAGATGATTACCAATCTCACCTTTCTTCTTACGTTTATTCTTCCCACTCCCATTTCCTTATTTTGCATGTTGCCTATGTGTTTCTTTCTCTCATGATCTTAGTATCTTACATTTAAATTCTGAAATTCAAGCCAAAAAAAATTTGTCCACGTTCGGGATTCTCCAATCTAGAAAATGCATATTCATATAAAAATCAAATTTACCCATATCCTTGTTTTGATTCATGTTAAATCCTAATGTGTATGAAACATATTTTTCAAGAAAAAAAAATTTAACCTTAAAGAGTAACTCATTTTCTTCGGCTTGGATTTCCTTAAAACCATTAGAGAATTTATCGGATCACTAACTTTAAGAACATTAGATTTCTAAATTTACTGTAAAATAAAGTCTAAATACTAAAACAGCAATACTGTAATAGTTCATAAATCTATATGAAAATATTTTACCATTTTTGACATTATATATTGCTAATAAATTCATTTTTTAAAGGTAAAGTTGATGATTATTAATTAATTAATTAATTTAAAAAAAATCCATGTAATCAACCCTACGTTTTTCAAAAGCATTTGCTTTATAAAGAGGTTGCAAGTTGCAGTGTGGGGGCAAGATTGCTTCCCCTAATCACTCTAAGGAATTTAATCCATTTGCATGTGGTATAAACTTATTATAAAACTATGTAAAACCATACATTAAAACATCCATTCAAGTAATTGCTAGGTTGAACCCAGGTGTGAACTTTTTGTATCACTATTTGACCATGATGGAATTAAGTGACAAAGTTAAACCCAATTAAATAACCTAAACTTCGAAATTGAAGAATTTAGCAAGTACAGAGGTTAAAAAATCAAGGGCTGAGCATGACATTAATTAATATAAAACCGCCTATTTTCAAATAGGCCGAACGAATTTTATGGGGGCCACATAGTAATTTGTTGAGTCAAAAGGGTGAGTTAGGACATTCCTAAATTACAACATTCACGAGGCTAATATGGTACTTTTATCGTTTCCATTAGCAAGATTATTAATTAAATTAAAAACAGAATGTAATTTCAGAAATCAAGAAAATTAAATTAATTAATCAGGATGGTATTCGAGGTTTTAGGTCGATCCTGTCCAGTTGAGTGCAGACCCAATGAATTTGCATATTAGGTTTTATAAATGATTATTAAATTAGTTGTCAAAAAAATTGATTATTGAATTAAAGAAGTTAGAGTGGAATCTAGCCGATAGGATTGAACATAAGAAGAAAGTTTAAGCACGTTTGGTTGAGGTGGATGGGAGAGCAATGGTTGATTCATCTCAATTATCTTTTATAGGTTATTTGGTAAGACTCATAATCAACTATTAATAATTGATTATAACTAAATAATTCCTGATTCAATATTCAAATTCTTTTTTTATCATTCTATTCATATTTACGTAAAAGATTGAATATATCATGTTTATATAAGTAAATTAATCTTTAATTAATTACTTTACAAAATAATAATTTATATTCAATAACCATCCATCAACTACCATTTTACCAATGATCATCCACCAACACCAGCTCCTAATTATCATTTTAGATATTAATTATCTTTATATATATATATAATGTTATGAAATGATGATTAAAAATAAACATTGACATAAAAATTAATTAAAAAATATATTTGAAAACATTAAAAATAATATAAAAATATTTTAAGTTTTCAAGTTTTTGTATAAAATGTGACATAATAATTTTCAAATACTTTTTTATCGGTTTCAGAAAACACTTATGAATCTCTAATAGTTTTCAAATACTTTATGATGTCCAAGTCTTTGAGTTTTCTAATAATTGAGCATTTATTAATCTCTCATCATGGGCATAAGGTTAAGTTAAACGAATTTTTTTAAGTTTTATTCATATCTATATATATATACAAAGTAACGTATATTAGTTGTCTGTGACGTAGAAAAATGAAACATTATTTTAAGGAAAAGTTTGAAAAGCACATATATTTTATTCACTAAATGAGAAGTTTGTTTAAAAATATAGATATTCGTAAATTATTTAAAAGGAAAAAGACTTTAAGAAAGAAATATTTTTGAGTCATGATGCAAAGACTCTCTCTATATAATGAAATAAATATAAAATTGTGAATATAGGTAACTAAAAGTCCAGATTCTAGTATGATATAAGTGATTGGATATGATAGAGATTTAAGCGGGGATGAAGATGATGCCGTGATGGCGGGATCAAAGGAAGGAAAGAGGAATGATCGATCATGTGATGGCCGACAGGAAGTGGACAGCTCCACTATCGGCCGCCAGCTCCAGCTGCCATGTGCCCTCGCCTCAACCACCCAAATGCTTTTCCTCTCAATGTGTAATTTGTCATCCTGATTAGTTTATTACAGAAGTTGATGAACTGTGGTTATAATTAGGAACATGATTGACTGCGACTTCCCTCATATTCTATATGACTTGAGCAATACATTTGTTTACGGCTTTTTAACACTATCTTCTGTTCTTAAAAATAAAGAAATCAAAAAGGAAATATTTAGTTTCTTTTTTTTTTTTGGTTTAAAAAAACATAAAAAACATAAAAAAGACTAAATTTTACTAACAATAACAATTTTTGTAATATAAAAGTGCTTTATGCTTTTAAACTATTATTAAAGAAACACTTTTCGAAAAACAAAAATAAAACACTCCTCAAAGATCTGGGGCGGGCAAGTACATCTAAACACTTATTCAAAGTATAAATAACTGCTACGTGAGAGCTTAAAACAGCCATGATCATTGTGCTATAACCTGCATAGGTATTAAATATTGCAAACCTTGCATAACTTAATCTTGCCCTACACACATATATTGAATCTTAGTTCCACCATTGAACAAAAGCCTCAAGACTTGAGGTGTATGTTGAAGTCTTTCCATGCATGTCTAGGGTAGAATATATGGGTTTACTTCAACATTAAGATCTGACTTTAAGTATGGTTTGGTTAAGGCACAAAAATGGTAACTTAGCAACACAACTAGGACACCATCAAGTGACATCATCATATGTTATTTATTTATTAGTGAAGAAAGACTTGAGTCTTTATATTAAAAATTGTAAATTATAAGTACAAGAGAAGACCTTATATAGGCTAGGCTATACAATCCTAGGAAAATATAAATTACAATCCTAAGGAAAATACAAATTATAATCCTAGTAAATTACAAAATAAATATAACAATATAATAATCTAACATCTCCCCTCAAACTCATGGTGGTTTAAGAGAAACCATTATGAGTTTAGCCAAAGTCTAAAAGTTTTCTACTGTTTATTTAAGATATTCAAATAAATCCCGATCCTAAGAGGAAATAATTGCGCTTAATGTACCTCCTCGAAATGTATGCAACACGAACGGGGTTTCGATTCAATCTCAATAATACGTTTTATGACATTTGGCTAAGACATCATTATGATAATTTGAATAGCACTTCGATTATCACGCAGTTTAGGTTGCAGTAAGCAACAAATAACACCAAGATCTGCAAATCCAACAATTAAAATAAGTTCACTCAAAGAAGAGCCGTCGTGGTTGTTTCATATTCCGCTTCACTACTGAACGAAAGCAACGATTATTGTTTTTCGCTTCCAAGAGATAGCATATAGAAATCATCAAGAAACACATCTCCGTAGTAGATTTGATCATCGCTGGGATCACCCACTAATCAGATTCGAATACGCTCTAAAGAGTTAATGAAGAAATTTGGGAAGAAAATGAAGACCATCAAATATGTGCCTTCGTATATCACTAATTTTTATAACAAGAAAGATAATGAGAAGATATAACAAGTAAACCGATCACTACATGAGTCATGAGCAGAAATACTGGGCATAAGTATAAATGTTGAGATAGATTAGACTCCCTACCAAATTGGTTCGCAGAGAGTAGCATCAGATAGTGATTCGCCACGCGAGAATTCGCAGATCGGCCAAGAGTATTCACATTGTGTGTGTCAACTATCTTGCTATCGCGATACTCGGCTCGAGAAATCGATCGCGATACTTAGCCTCGAGTAAGATAATAACCATTCATAAGGAAGAAACTTCTGCATCAAGAAAGTAATTACAGAGGGCTGAGAGTCTTCATTTCCCACCGATTTGACTTAAGAAAGTGCTTATCCACACTCCCGTGACATCACCCAGACAATCACATCATCGACATACAAGAGGAGGAATGAAAAGGTCACAGATCGCACTGCCTAAAAAGAGTCGCATCAAAAGAACTCACCCGAAAAACCATGCTGAGATAAGAGAACTCAACTTTAGTCCACAGCTCGGCAGCCATAAGCCCATACATAAAGTGATCGCCTAGTCGCAAATACTCCTGTGAGGGAACCCCATGGGTGAGAGTAACCGTGTGAAGCTCACACTTCCTCCCCGAGTTCGCCACAGCAGTTAAAAACAAACATTTTTTGATGATCCTGATCCAGTGAGGGAAGGCGATTATGAACGCGTAAACTGCATAGTCAGTGAGTCCCGACAGAAGAAAGCTGCCGCTATAAAAGCCCCTCATAACTGATCCATACTCCTCAGTGAAACCCCCGGCAACAAGGCTATTCCAGTAGCTACCAATGTGCTACATCCGATCGAAATGCCCTCCCGGATCTTACAAACCCATTGGCACCGGAGCAGCGTATTTTCCTGCAGGGAGATCAAACTAGATCCCAGCTGGGTACCTGGGGTTTTACGCAAGCAGATCAAACTCTTATTTCACAGCTTCACGCGATAAAGGGTTGGGGAGGAAGCCTCATGAAAATCTTATGTTCCTCGAGAGAGGCGCGAGAGTGTGAAAAGCAATGAAAGTCTTTAATGTGAGAAGTGAAGAGGCAAAGCTACTCTATGAACCAATGGCTGTATGAGAGTCAAAAGGATCTGAAGAGATCCACAATGGGGTATCATGGGGCATCAATTACCTATGGGAAGCTCATCAGATGTAATGTGAGAAGGAACATCAAAGAATAAGGGGGAGATTTGTGACAGAGAGGTGGAGACCTTCGCGGAACGTGATAAGATCCTGCATGAGGAATGCAGTGGAAATGGTAACAGGTTGAGCCATTTTGTAATCAGCATCCAACATGTTTTAAGAACACAAGATGACGCAAGGTTGATCAGATCATAACACTTTATAACTTTTTGACCAATTCACAATCAAGAAAACAACACGGGGAACGAGAACTAGACTAAGCTCTTGCTTTCTTTCATACCATGAATAAGAACAAATGAAGATCGGCCCAAAGACTCTAAGAAGTCATGATGAGAAGAAACCTAAACACAGATCATATGAGTTTTGATTCTAACATGGAGAAAGACACCGATTGATGGTGCAAAGGCAAGAGCAGCCCAAAACCATAGTGGTTTAAGAGAAGGGGGTGAATAATAATCAATATCGGGTAATTATATTTGAGTTTATGTCAAACTTAATTTACGCATAAAGTCGGAGGGCGAGAATTATATAAAGAATAAATGATAGAATAAATTCGCGCTTGTGTCTTCGGGCCACGTATTTCCAAAACTTATAGTTTTAGAAAACCATGAGTTTCAACTGGTTTCTTGTAAAGTCATAACAGGTTTGATAAAGTTCTTAACTACTTTGAAGAGAATTTAATCCATATGTCAAGAAAATCCATCCACAAAAATAACAAAGAACGTGATCCAACTAAAAGTTATAAACGAGAGGGGTCCCCAGCCACATTAGAATGAATAAGATCGTTAAGAGCAGTTGATTATAAACATCGTTGCTTGTAGAATGTAAAGCACTTTGTTCGGCTAAATTGACAAAGTGCATATAATCAAAAATCCTTATTTGAAACCAAACCCAATGAAAACCCTAGGAACCATTGTTAACTCCAGAGATATACCACTCGGGGCGCGGTAATGCCAGCAAAGTACAGGGCAAGTACCATGCTGGGCATGCCAGGCGGTAGAGACGAGAGGATCTGCAAATGAAGAAAGTGATGAGTCAACAACCTCCGACCTAGCTTCAAGCATCCCAACGATTCATTCCTGCTGGTAATCCATCAAATCACAATTTTAGAGTGAAAAATGGCAAAAGAAACCAAGCTCAAGTGAGTCATTCACCCCAGCAGCGATTTACAGTGAGGTTTAGAATCCAAACATCGAAACAGCATGCGTCGGGTGTAGAGACACACAAAGATGGTAGACATGGATAGAAACCATTTATAAAGTGGTATGGTGGTAGAGAGAGAATAGAATGCGCGCACAACATAAAGAGATGAATATAGCTTACTCCGCACAAGTCGTAACTCAACGGGCACCCATGATGTAATTCGATATTGTAGAAAGCAATAGGTGTCGATGCACTAGAAGATGAAGATGAACCCGACAACATATCCCTCAGAGACCGCGGCGAGATAGAGACAAAGTGACCAGATTTGGAACCGGACTCATATCGGTTAATCGCAATTAGGTCGCCAATAGCAGCCCTAAGAATACGCCGATCGGTGCAATAAAGTTTCAACAGAATTAATCTCTATATTTAGAAACCACGCATGGGCAGTTATTACTCATTGCACGTATTCCTGGCAATATTCCCTTCATTCGTTCGTGGTGCGCAAGCGCGCGGAACCACCAGAGTAAACACAGTTAACATCCCATGAACAAATTACTTCAGAGCAGCAAGAACTTTTTTTTTCCCTGACAATCGTCTCAGCCCCGCCATTCGGTCCATCATTCACTCTTTCAATCTGTTAACAGTTTCATGGAGATCTATTTCCGTAAAGGATCCCTGAGCAGAATACGATTTCGCGACCAAACTCACCATGGCCCCCATTAAAAATTGAAACAATCGCCCTGTTCGCGGAATGACAAACCAATTGGTGCCGCCAGACCGATAGGAACCCAAGTTCATGCAATTAATTGATCCCAAAATAGATTTCCTCGCCATATGGATGAGGCGCGATCCGCCGTTAATTTTGGTCCCACTGATCCACAAAGTTCTCACGCACAATGGAACTGTTAACAATTCATCCAAAGACATCAGAATAAGTAAGTCCCAAACTTCTTCATAATATCATCGCCATAACCCACATCAACAATTGGATTTAAATAAATGGATAGCCAAACCGCCTGATGATATGGATGTTGATGAAGACTTCACAAACTTTAATCTCAATATACAGCGTGACCGGGCTGTCCAATTTTGTCGGGAACAGACGATCAATTAAAGCACATGGTGCCCACAACTTCATGCCTTCAGATAACTACATTACCGCTGGTAATTTACCCACAAAATTATTCCACGCTAAAACACATTAACTGACGAAATCTCATCACCCGCATCAATTTAATCGAAAATGTGATGGCAAAATGAATCGCGACGCGTAAAACGAGTCGACACACCGCCAAATTTTTGGCCACCCGCCAACCACGCGTGGTGTCAACTAAATGACGCGGTTGAAAAGTCAACAGAGCCAAAACAAATGCACGCACTTTCTTTGAGGTGAAACGCGCTGGCAACCACGCGTCATTAAAAGAAACTTACATTATAATGCCTATAATCAGAAGAGCGCCTAAAAAACCAAAGAACGCCTCGATACACTGCCACAAGCAAGCACTCAGCCTTTTACATTAAAAAATCGTGAATTACAAAGACAAAACGGAGACCTTGAGTATATGCCAGCTATATCTCACTTAAAATATAAAATTACAATCCTTAAGGAAAATATGAATTATAACTCAGAAATTACAAAATAAATATAACAATATAATAATTCAACAATTAAAATCTCAACTCATTTGTTTCGTATTTGTATTTCTAATTTAATTTATTTGTAGGTTTCGATTTACAGTACGTCTAATGGTTTAATATAATCAATAATTCAATATTGTTGGTAGTGTTAGCTTATTTTACTTTCTTTTTGTGATGCTGCTCTTCAGTGTTATTATATCATATATAAAATAAGAATGATTGTATTATCAAATTATTTAGTATATATCTTATCTCATATAAGATAAAAAGGAAAGTTATTGATACCATATAAGTATAAGATTTCCTAATCTAATAGATGTCTTTTAAAATCTTGAGAACTTATTAGATTCAAAACAGGTAATATTTACATGGATCTAATAGACATAATGAAAACGCTAAAGTTTGACAAATACCTTATAAAAGTTTTCATACAATACATATTCAAATTAGCGCTCATGGAGCAATTTTAATGGTTGAACTGTGATGCTTGTAATCCTTTCTGGGGATATGGGCCAGGCCGTATTCTTCTTTAATAAATGGTTTTACTTTAGTAAATCAAACCTCCATTTATCTTCAAGCGGCCATCCCAAATAAAATCAAGTTGAGGCAAAAGGTAAAAAAAAAAAGTCCTGTAAAGAGTCACTTTTGTCAAGGGATTTGGCGTAGGCCCTAATCCATACGCAACTTAAGGGAAGAAACAATGAGAAATTGAATATTTGGATATCAACGTCCGAATGGAATCAAACTCCTAGAAAGACCTCTAAGCACAAAAAGATCGAATAAATAAAGTGCGTTACAAGGCTTTGCAAGTGATGAACTCATTTGTATGAGGCTTTCTCAATGCTTCCTAAATTCATCAGACGTTTTCACATTATGGCACCCCATTTAATACCCATTTCTACAAATTTGTCACCCATTCTGAAGACTTTTCTAAGGCTTAAGAAAACAGTTTTTATGATGTTAAATTTCTAAATAGAAAATCTATGTTATGAGCCTTATTTCAATATATTTGAAAATCAGGAATAAAAATTCGAAACCAAAGTCAAAACTATTAATTCAAAAAAATATTTTATTAAAACACAAAATGATTTCTGATATCAGTTAGTGAAACCTTGGGGAGAGAGAACTTCAACAACCCTGACACTGATTACATGCTGTTGATATTTGAATGGCTGATATATACGCTATCAAAGTTCTACACATCGCGATTTATTGGATCATTTATAAAATTTTTTACTTTTATTATAAAATATTTTTGGAATTAGGATAATTGTCCTTAGCTTCATGTCTTCTATTCATAATTTTTTAAATACATTGAAATTGGGATCAATAATATAATTTTCCCTTAAATATTCTTTTAGTTTTGTTGATTAAGATATATGGAAACTTGGGCATGGTTATTAATTGCTCTTCTTGAATCCAACCACGATTTCATTATTTATAAAGATGTTTATACCCATTTTCAAACATGGCCAAAGAGGCTGAATAGTTAGAATAAGGTAATGTCCCCAAATTAATATATTTGAAACCAAATTTCACTATTTGGTTTGGTTGAAACTCCATCCATCCCCGGAAAATAGACTTCAAGGGAAATTACAAAAGGTAGAAATTTTTTTTTTTTTTTTTTAATTCAAAAAACGTGTTAGTAGTGTGAATCAAAGAGGAATAATAATAATAATAATAATCCCATTATGCCCTACAACCCAAAAGTACCAAACATTATACACATCATATGATTCTTCATCCATTCTATCCCCCCTCCCCACAGAAAAAAAAGGCTGTTGAACAAAGGCCGGCTTGCAAGTCTTGGTCAGATTTTGCCAGCTAAAACCACAGCCACCATCCATTAGAGGGGGCCCTAGGAGGGTTTTTATCATGTTGTGAGATGACAAAGTGATTGGCTGATTGTTCTTATAATATATGTAATAATAATAAAGTTTTTGATGGATTGAAAAATAATCAAAGTCTAAGTTTTAAGGGCATCTTTCAAAATGGGCGGTTATCATAAAAGTTACTTATTCAATAAGGAAACATCCTCCCATTATGAATTAATTCCTGCCCCTTCACAAATTACGGTTGCTTGCTTTCATGATATAAACTCTGCTGCATTTACCTAACTAATAATTTGATAAAGGCATGCAATTGTTTTATTGTGAGGTTGTTGGACAATGATTTGAAGGTTTGAGTAGTCCCAAAGCATTAAAGCTCATCAGATAAGCTCAAATTCGTCAGGGATTAGGTTTCGTTACGTATGATATTTTGGTGGTTTCGGGCAAGTTGTCGAAAGTGATTTGTAGTTAATTAAAATATAAAACTATTTTGTTACCCTTTTAAGACTAAAAATAAACTTTTTGAACCGTGTATCAAAAGCACCTACAATATTTGAAGATAAGAGGGTTGGAGACTCCAACCAGGTTTTGCTTACCCGAGAATTGTCTTGGTGTCAAATCTAAACTTTTTTTTTTGGCATTACAGATTGATTCGTGTACAAATGATTTTCATTTGTTTTCTTCGTTGTTTTTTCTTCTTTTTACATTTTTATCATATTAATAACAAATATCATAAAAAAACTTTTTTTTGTTAATTTACATTCAAACAATAATAGAGTAAATTAAGCTTGCTTTAATTACTACACATGACTAGTCAAAGAGAATCTCGAAGAAACCTTCTAAGATTATTTTTTTAAAATATAAAATACATTTAAAATTTGATGGGAGGATTAGAAGACTATATGAAAGTATTAGAACTGTAACCGGGTGAATTGATGAATGAGTTTAGATAATAATTTTTGAAATTCAAGTAAATTTTTTTGAACTTGAACTCGAACGTTTATAGGTTGGGTTCCCACCAACTTTGAAGCATTCCAAACCTAATTCAATTATAATATATATTATCCTATATAAATAATATTCACTTTTTTTTTTAAGTATCATTCTCTCTCTAGATATAAATCTTGCTTTTACTTTTTTTGTTACATGTAGATTTTCATTAATAAAAGAATTATTCTAGTTGGATTTTGATTGTTCGATTCCAACAATTTAACTTTATAACTTAATTCTAACGTGACTAACTTGAGTTTAGAGAAATTACGTTAGTTTTTCTCCAATGGAGTATATTGGGTTAAAGTTGGATTGGATTGAATTGATTGTTTTTTATTTTAATATAGTTCAAGCAAGTTAGTAACTTGACCCAAGTTATAATTGTTAGAAGAACAAAAGAAAAAGGAAAAGAATGCCATACATTTTATATTCAATGCTTATTCACAAAGTCTAATACAAAGTGATTTATAAAAGAGTCATCAAAACATTAGCCTCATTTTCTCTGTTATCCCCTTTTCCTTTAAGCAAGAAGGAGTAAATTTGCTTTTATTTTTTTGCCAAATCACCGTTTCACACATTTTTCAGCATCATTTTTTTTCTTAATAAAACGGTTTATTCCATAAAATTTGCAAGCCATTCTGCTTTTTGCTAATGTATCATCTCATGGCTTACTGGGATTCTGTCAGACCACACGTGATTTCGTCATTTCGTCGCCTCACGCAACTCGCTTGTTTATTGCCTTACTATGTTTTGTTTAATGTTGTCACGCAATATTTATTTATGCTGAGCGCATTTAGACTTTGAAGAAAATATATCCTGGATTAAGAATAAAAGAATCAAATCAATTGGCCCCTAGCACATGCTAAGGTGTAAAAGTAATCACATATAAAGATTCTAATCAAAATAAGAATATAAACGATATACTCAATTATCAACATGGCGCTGAATCTCATTCAGCCATTGTTAACCCATCGCATTCTTATCCTTTATTGGCTGAAGATATTTTTGATGATGCTTTATCATTTAATTACAATATAATCAATAAAATTATTTTTCTTTTAAAAGGAAAAACCTAAAAATAAATAAAGTAACTCAAAAAGATCACTGTATTACCCTTAAATAATAATATAATAAAACAAACTCCCTTTTTTCATTTAACAATAACCTTGAAAAACACTCTGAAACCAAAAAGTCTTTAAAAAAACTTCTAAATTTTCAAATAATTAGTGAAATGATTCTTATATTAGCTACATGAGGTAATCTTTCAAATAATATTTTTTGTTATGTAATAATAGCTTATTAAAACTATGATTCAAAATAAAATTTAACTCAATAACTCATAGTCAAATATAAACTAATTGCTAATAGAAACAAAGCTGTTAGATGCTGAAAACACTTTTTATCACCCATTGGAACCATAACAAGCAGCATCCCGAAGATGAGCCATAAAATTCCTTTAATAGACACATCACGACACGTACTAAACTGTCTTTGAGCTTAAAATGCTGACCAGAAAAAAGTGTTTAAATAATTGTTCCGTGGTAGAACTAAATTAATAATTAGGTGGCCTGGGCCTGGGCCTGGGCCTAGGCTGTTGACAATTTAGTATCACAAGAGTAAGTAGAAGTGGGACCGACGGAACCACAGCTGATCAAAATCAAACGTGGCAGTGATGGATCCAGCGATGCCCAAAATGTCCGAATCATGAGTGACCAGTCAGGCCCACCAGAAGCCAGAAGAAGAGCCTATCTAGTTTGGAAAATGGAAATTCCAATCCCAACATTTGGGTTTTGGTACATGACGACGAGTCAGTCACCTCACCTTTGCCACCTTCTGGAATCTAGTCCTTATTAATATCTTGGCAGAAACAGAAACAGAAACCAATAATATAATAATAGGGCCCCCTCAACCCCACCCCCACCCATTTTTCAGGATTTACACATAAATTTGTTTGCTGATTGCTGACGGACACCACCTCCCCTCCGGATACGTTTTCAAATGACCTCTTGTTCTTGGTCAACACTCAACAGCAAATAAATCAAAATAACAGAACCCCATCAAATCATTATCAACGTTGCCAACATCTACACGGCAGAAGCCCCCTCCCCCACGTGCGGTTCGCCCATCTGGAAAGTCAAACCTCCGGCCTCCCACCAAATTAGTCTCGTCTCTCGTATCATATTAAACAAACAATCTTCTAACATTTAGATTTAATATAAATATCCATGATTTTAATTAAAACCTTCCTCTGTGTGTGTATCGATAATTAATTGATATTTTGGTCAGCATGTACATTAATATCATTTGGGTATTATATATAATATTAGTTATCAAGGGTTTGATTGTTTGATTTACAAATGAATGATATTATTGATTAAAGATGACAATGAAACAAGTTTGACATAGGACCACACAAGTAGGTGGGTATGAGCCCTTTAGCTTTTATTTATTTTTAATATTTGTTTCTAATTTTGTTATATTAAAATTAGCATATTTCATACAAAAATAAAATATAATAAATTTTTATGAATTATATTATTAAAATATATTTTACTTAATATTATTTATAATAAAATATAAAATAAAATAATTTTAAAATATAATAGGTGTTGTTTGGGTAGGACGTTACAATACCCAAATCAGGGGTTTGAAAAAAAAAAGAAAAAAAGAAACTCAATCCGTTTTTACCGGTATATGTTGATTCCTTAAAACCTGGCTGCCCATGCTGAATATCAAGTTCAATGGCTCCAGCAGATTGGAATCCCTACTATCACATGAAGCTTTTGTATTTGGTGGGGATCATGTGGTGAAAATTGGAACTCACCAACCCCTCAAACGGTAGCAGTGAGGTGCTGATCATAACCATCAGGAAGCTTCATTACTGTTGGAGCTTCAAATTTTGTATATCCTGATCAACAAATTATGAATATATTAGTATTTGGATTTTTCAGTATATCTTATTATATCGGAGAAATATGGACTAATACTTTGACATAAAATATTGATGAACCAAAGATTGATAACCACTAATGAAGATGTAATTAAAAAAAAACTTTAAAATAAAGTTAAAATAATAATAAACATTTTAAAAGTTATTTAAAATTATATATATATATATATATATATATAGTATATATATATATATATATATATATATATAAGGCTGATGGCATTCAAAACAATATATGCACAAACTCAAAGGCGCGAAGCCCAAACAGTTCCAACATCGTCGTTTCTCTTCTTTATGAAGCTGATTCTGAGAAACAAACCTTAATAGAACGCTTCCAAATTGACGAATGGTATCCCCACTCCACGCCAGCACACCCGCATAAACTCCATAATCAAACCACCACGCCATCGGCAATGAAGTGGTATAGATGACCCAAGTAAAATTCATACTTAAAGGAAAAGCTGCTTCCGGTCTCCATATCCGCATCCCACCTGACAAAGCAAAGCATGATCTATGACGATCAGAACACTCCTCCATTATCCCTAACGCCGACACCACGATAGCTGAAGTTTAAAACTAATAATCTTAATGAGAGATACCCCGTATCACCATCTTAATAAGGAAACTAACCACTATTTCCTTATAAATACCCCGATCAATTCTACCACAAGCGTGACGCAAAGGAACTCGCTCCCGGCGCAATCGATCTTTTCTTTCCTCAAGAAAATATCGACTTAAAAGAGCCTCCGAGAGGCATCCCACATTTAATCTCTTTACCATCAATCTTTTTATTTATGAGCCTTATCATAGATAACGATTTACAGAGAGCATCTACAATCCACTGATACAACTCCAACCGCCCATCTGCACCTGTAGATATAGATAGCGTGGAGGTAAAGATGCAGTGGCAGAGAGGAAGAGATACAGTGACAGAGAGAAAAGTACCACTCAGCTGCACCGCCCGTGTGGAAGGACTCAGTTCCTTTACAAATAAAAATGAATTCTCAGTGACTCATGGTATTTACCCAAACAATGAAGCAGAGTCACGCCAATTCCCTAGATCGAAGACCGTAGGCGACCTAGATAGCCGGCCTCACCAAGAGACGTCGCCTCAAAACTCCCCATAGCCAATACTAACGAGATGGAGGCACCACACTCTACCAACCAAAGTTTGCCGAGAGACTCGGGAGGAACTCACTGTGACAAATGCAAATACCCATTGTGAAGCACAACACCACGACTGCCCTCGAGACGTCGACCCGGTGAGAGACCAGCCAAGCCAAGAAGCCCGATCCCTATAAACCCCCTGAGAGGATTGTGTAATGAGGGAATTCCGGTAGAACAACAGGCAATGGACCCATCCTTATTAAGACGAGATAGGAACCATCACGGGCGTTAGTTTCGAGACATCCAACAAGAGCCCAGCCACATGAAGAAAACTGTAAAAGGATGAGCTCCATTCTCCATGGATGCTTTGGTGCAACAAACATAATCCCCATTCACGGCCGGGGTACTACATTTTCCTCTCCCAACGAAGTTCAAAGTGCCTTAGATCAAAACGTTCGACGAACGGAAAGATCCCCGTGGAACCACTCTCATACTTATAAAGAATCGATTGAGCCATACGTATACCAGACCCCGTGAGATGCGCAGCATCAAGAGCGCGCTTAAAAGGCCCTGCGCCGCCAGCCCCTGGCTCAATGCATTCTCGCCATCGCCAATCTCGGCCCTTCGTAGAAATGCTATATCCATCACGCCATTGCCTCCCCACTTCATCGAAGCTCAGACGTACAGGAAGCCGAGCTATCACTTGTTGACCATAAAGTAGAGCCCACAGGAGAACCCGAGGTCCTACGTCCAGAGGTTTAACGTAGAGTCATTAAAGGTAGACATCCTAGATGAGAAGTTTGCCATCACTACTTTCATCGCCGAGCTAGGTGTGTAGTCGAAAGACCTGATGTTTTCCATCTCAAAGAACCCTTAGGCAAACATGGCCGAGGTGCTCGCCAAAGCAGAGAAATACATCAACAGCGAGGAAGCTCTTCTATCTAAGCAGGAAAACTCTTCTACAAGAAAAGGAGAAAAAGCAGGGCAAGAAAGCGAGAACAAAGCCCTTAGAGACGAGGAGACAGAGATAGATCCCTACGACGAAGGGATGGGGAGCGAACAGAGTGGTTCCAAAGAGACGAGGCAATGTGCCAGATCAAGCCATTCCACTCCTGCACTCGAAGAAGAGCTGAGATCCACCCTGGAAGAATTTACACCTCACACAACCCTTGCTGCCAGTCCTACGATGCAGCGAAAAATTTTTAAGGTGGCCATCTCATTTAAGACAGATTCCAGCAAAGAGACTCAACCATGTCACACTCTCGGCCCCGCCCGCCCGACACGATCCGGCAGTTCCGGGGCGCGCATCGCTATCGGACCTTTACCCATTTTTCTGTAGCTAAACTTCAGACTCGTGGGTATACAAACAATTTCTCACATAACAAAACTACTACATATACAAAACAACTACCACCGAGGTGGTGTCCATCAATCTATACACATATCAGTCCCATTTACATATAAAAACTGTACTTTTACATTTATAACCGTAGCAACATATTGGTGGTTTAACCCCTACTGTGTCGTCTAACTGTATGCTAAGATCGTAGGATGTCCTCCTCGTACCTACACTGATTGAAAACCCGTGCTTAAGTTTTACACTTAGCCAAGTATATATCTTATAACTTATACCTGATACTTATTTATACTCGAATCATAATAAACATATAATACAATGTGATCTCTTAATCTCATAGAATTTATATAATGTGATTTTTACATACATAATTGTTATCCTCAGAACTAACTTATGCTCGTTGCATTCCTCAGATAAGGTAAATGAACTTATACTTATACTAACTTCGAGATACTTACCTTAACCCTTACACTTTACAAGTAATTTTATTCTTAATATTCCGATCTCCCTAGAGGACAATATAATTTATACATTCCTCGTGTATATGCATCCAGATCTCCCAAAGGACATATATATCTGACTTATAATCGATACTCTGTCTTCTTAATTTATAATTATTCAGACTTCTGGGAGAGAAAATGCTTAGACCTTACTGAGGTACCCGGGACATAATACAAACCTATACTCGGTACTTTGTACCTCTACTTGTACTGTATATCTTGTCTTATGGAACTTTATACTGCAGACAATTGAGTCTTATTCTTGTATTTCGGATCTTCACTGTATTACAGAAATATATATTTGCCTTTACATCTTATAATTGTGCTTGATAAGAGCTTATTCTCAGATTTCGATCTTATACTTGTATTATGATCTTATAATTTTGTCTTACTTGATCTTATACTTGTATTTCGGAGCTTGCCTTTGTATTTCGATCTTATACTTAGCTACTGATCTTAAAGACTTTGTCTCTACTGATCTTATAATTTTTGTATTTCAAAGCTGTCTTGTATTTCAGATCTATACTTGTTCAGCCACTCTTCTCGAATCATTTTCTTTATTTTTCTGTGTTTCAGCCAGATTTGGAAGATATATTATAAGCCTATATCTACAAAGATTCAAATAAAGAATCTCACCATTATCTGAAAAGAGCAATGTGATTCTAAGACACATCGCACTTCAAGAGGCGCTGTGAAGCCTGGTTATCTGCGATAGATTTAATTGTCAATCCCCGTCCCGCTGGTCAGCCCAAGAGCTATGGATTTCTCGCATGGAACACTAAACGCGCCCTACTCACGCAACAGGCGTCATAAGATCGCAATATGAGTGCCAAAGCACCGATCAGAACGTGCATTCATTCATTCATGTATTTCATATCATTCTGCGTCTTTCGATTATAGTGATAATAATCATATATAACTTAACCACATCAGGTGTCTATGACATATTGTCTTTCATGTTCAAAGTTCATGTTTCGCTTCTCGCCATATTTTATATCATATTCATGTCATGAACACATCTATGCATATTGCATTTCCTATACTTTTCTTGTTTCATGCCTATTACATATGGCATTTACAGTACTTGTACGGGGCAAGATGATGCCTATGTATTCACACTCCCATTCATGTATTCTCCTGTTCTCTATGAATCTACTTTACTTAAATCGAATCATTCCAATCAATCTTCCAAACCTGGGTTATGGCATTTTCATGCAAACTAGTAATTTTGCCCATATTACACTGTGATGCATTTGAAATACCCATTTTCAGGGGTCTTAACTCCATATCCGGCACTGGTTCTTTGTAATCACCTTGAAGTCAAGGTGCTAAGGCTTCTTCTAACTGAATCGCCCAACCTGAGCAATCGAAACTCAAGTGTCCTAAAACAACCGACTACTCTACGCTCAAAACTGAATCCATAAACGCTTGAACATACCACTTTGAGTAAATTCTTAGCCACATAGAGTCGTAATTTGAAGGGGTTTGTTTCTGTGGTAAGGTTTTTGTTCTCCTTGAAGTCTAGTTTAACCAGCAAACTTGAATCACCCAAATAGAGATAAGAAATGACTAAGTTATGGCCAAAATACGAATACACCGTGTATGAAATAGAGCATTGGCATGTGCAATTTGCATCGGCATCACTGATTGCACTTACGGTACTGGTACCACTGGCTTTTTGGCACTGTACCACCCTCGAAATTCTTAGAAAAAGGTGGCTTTTCTCCCATTTTTCCATATTTTGCACCCAAATCGTAACTCAATAATCAATATACACATCAAAACCACTTTGTTAGCCCATCTTCAGAACTTTTGCCATTATATCAAATCATCTTTCACATATCTTTCTTCAAAAAACCTTTCAATAATTAATACTCTTAAAACACCCTAATATAAATACGCAACCCATACACAAACCAAGTTAAACACAAGGATTGCTAGGGTTCGTTTCTAACTTCAACCCATTACTCTGAACTTAAACCATGAATCCAACCTCAAAGCGAGGATTCCTACATTCTTCTCAGACTAATTAGTTTACCAACGTTACTTCATTAATCTTGTGGTTAGGATGAAAATCCCAACAAACCCCTAGGTTTGGGGACAAGCTACTAACCATAGCACCAGCATGGAAATCCGCCACAAAACTTTAGAACTCCAAAACTTGTATCGTTAGAATCCATACCTTTCGTTTTCCTTCTTCCTTCTCTCGCTCTCCCTTCTTCTTCTTCTTCTCTCTTCCTGCCGCTTTGTTCTCCTCTCAAAATGAGACCAAACGGTCTAAACTAATATCTCTCTTCTTAGGCCATAAGGTTTCGTTCAAAACCCATTTTTTGTGTTAAGTTTCCATTTATTTCACTCTAATTCCTTCACCTCTCTTTTACAAATCAAGTAGTATATTTATTTTAACCCTAGTCTTTCCCTCTTTACGACCACTCAGCCCCCGGTTTAAATTACATATTTACCCTTATTTATCTTGCATAAGTTCCGGTTTCTGCTTTATTTCCTAAAAATTCATATTTAACCCTTATTAACCCCAACATGTCCAAAACCAGGGTCAGTTATAAAACTAAGTATTGTGGAATTCCATAGGATCAGGACATCGAACCGATGATTGCATACAAATCGAGGTGGCGGAAATTAAATACTTGATCCGGACAAGACATCTTCGCCACTTCTGCCTTAAAATGGGGCCACCCTCTATCACCTTGTCGTACTAGCTCCAGCTCAACACCAACAACCCTTGGGAGAAATCCAGGTGATCTCTCGGGGGATTCATGCAAGAGAGCGCCCAGTTCACTGGTCATCTACTTGAAGACTGATCGGGGGAGATAATCGGAAATACAAGCAAGATCCAAACCCGCTAGACACTACCATAGCTTTTCTTGACCCAACATGAAGGTCAAAAGTGTATCCCCATGACGATTTGCTAAGATAAGGGCAATCAGAGCTTCAACAAATGGTACACTGTGGTCCGTCCCTGTTGACAAATCTAAGCTCCAACCAACATCATCTTCGCGTCAACTTTCGACAAAATGGGCATTGGAAAGGAGAAACTAGAAAACCGGTCAACGCCTATTTACGGGGATTCTCTGGAGAAAGAGTGCTACCCCTGGGGTCAATATAACTAGTGCTCTACCAGATCCCCGTGCTAGGCCAGACAACTGGCAGAAGGTTCCTCATGTGATGCCCCATCATCTTATAACATACCACTGCGGTGACCTCCCGCACGTTACAGGTCATTCCTTCCGCTTTATCATATGGTTATCACCCCCTACTACGAATGGGGTAGTAAGGTGACGGCTCAGACCGCATGAGCTGTTGAGTGTTACCCAAGGCCAATGAAACAAAAGCACTGGCAGCATCCATGGACGAGCCTCGACATGAGAGATGAGGTAAGCGCTCGACCACGCCTTGCAGAAGAATTAGAACCAATACAATGACTTTACCACCTGAACATTTTGCTACGATCTGGATCCAAATCATTAAAGACATGACCCCCTTATTCACTTCTTTAAAACAGAATATAGAAGTTATTCATCCGGAAGTAGAGGACATGGGGGAATTAACCCTCGCTAGTAATCACACACAAGTCAACATCAGCCCTCCCTTCAAACCACGCCACAAAAAGAAGAAGTTTCACCCCAAAAGGTAGTAGAAGACGATCAATGAAGAAGTTAAAGAACCCCTTCCAAGCCAGAGTTATCTCAAGAAGTGGGAATACTTTGACTGGTTGGCTAATAAATTCTCACAAAGGCGGTGCAATGGCAAATGGCGAATGTGATCATCACCGATGTTAACCCGTGAGCTCTATCTAAAAGATATGCCGCTTTCCTTACCGATCAATCCCATAGTGGACGCCATCATTGCCACGAAGCCAAATTTTCCACGACGCTGGGATATAACCATCAGAATGGACCCTAATGACCACAAGAGAAGACTCATTCGCAAAAGACCGGTAAGGTAATGCATCGCTACTCGATGATGCCTTGGTTGAAGAACGTCAGCCACCTATTGCAGGCAGAGCGAACAAAATGTCAGGCGATCGGAGCATCCATGGTGGGTATATAGATGACATGTCGTGGTGAAGTCGGCTGGCACTAGCTCGACGATTCAACGAAATGAGTACCTGTGTCCCAAAACTATAACATGAAGTTAAACCTAAACAAGTCTCGCTTCTGCCTACCGAAATTCTTCGGTTTCATAGTCAACAATTATAATGAGGCAAAACCAGAGTAAGATAAAAGTCGTGGTTAGACATGTACCGCCGAACACCAAAAGCAATTCAACATTTGAGCGGTGAAGAGCCAGCCGCTTAGACTGGATCCAGTGACAAGTGCCAACCATTCTTTCAGGTTCTAACAAAGGCCTTCCACTGGACGCCCACCAGAGGCGTTTCTCACGAAAACTCACCCGAGCCTCCTCCCATCCCGGTAAGCCCGCTCGAGGAGAACTCACCCTTTTATTCCGCCATTTCGTATTTCAACTAGCGCCGCCTCCGTCAAAGACATAGAATACAACAAATGATCTATTATCACACCAGCCCCAAAGAGAGCGGAGGAAAGGCATCCAAAGATGGAGAACACCGTGTGATTGCGACCACCGCCAAGAGGCTTCTCACCATATTTCAGGCCTACCATCAACCCAACGTAACACCTAATGGTTTTATGTCGATGCAAGCTATGTAATTTAGAAGATTCCATAAAACGGGCCATGAGCTTAGTATTCACATCGAGCAAAAGCCAAGGACAACAATCAAAGGGTGTTTTCAAGATTTGGCATCATGGAATTCACCCCTCGTCACTTCGAAGCACCCCACCGAAAGCAATTAACAAGGACCTAACTTGACCATCTGAGGTCATCTACATCATCGCCAATTCCCAAGGAAGTGGTGCGTTTGATTCGATCTCCTGACGAGGATCGACATATGGGAATTACTAACGTGATTCTGATTTCAAGCTCCAATAACGAGGCTTCGAGCACGGTTTTCGCTAGTTCCGGGCTTAATCTCGGGCCACCCATGGAAGTCGATCAACTAAGATACGAGTGATTCCCCAATCGTGGTGAAGCAAGATGAGAACTTTGCAGCCGGGGGAAAGAAAAACCCACCTCTACCCAAAAAGGTATGGAATTGTTTAAAAAGTTCATTCGGGTTTAGGTCAAGCATGTCCCAAGGGCAAGAATACTTACGGCAGATGCTCAAAGCCAAAGAACATCACAGGAGATTCCATGAGACCCGATACCCGGGTCGAAAGAACTCCCAAAACCTCTGCGAACGCCGACGATGAAGAAGTGTCCCCAGAATGTCCTGGAGCCTGAGCTGACTGACCGATCCGGGATTACTCAGCAAAATTAACATTGCGTTATCCCCAAAGAGGCTTCCAAGCTCAATGAGGTCGCCGGATTCACCATTCATCTAAACCCTTTATAAACGAGGCTTCTCTACACCCATTCTTAAGTGCATGTAAGTGCAGAAGAGCTACCGCCACTACGTGCTTGGGAGAGGTGCATGAAGGTCGGCGCAACTATATCGTAGTCAGGACCTCGGGCAAAAGAAAGACCCTGGGACATGGATATTACTGGGCCTATAATGCCCAAAACACACTGAGCTAGTTAAAAACTGAAGGTCCAGCATGCCTAGATCTCACCTCCCATCCGAGCCACGACCAATCACAAGCCCTCGCCTTTTCTAAACAGCCAGTTATATTTGGGGCCCTTACCTATCGGGAAGTTATTGCAAGTTTATTGTCATAGAGGATCGGTCAATTAAGGGCCAAGGTCGTTTCAGCCACAAATCGACGAGCAAAAGGTGCGAACTTTGTTCGCGTCCGCTGTAGGTTCAATCCCTAAAGCCCCCGTATTCGATAACGGAAATAGTTCGACAACTTAAGCCCGTAGATTTATGTGTCAAGTCAGAATCAAGAATTACTTACCTATCCCCAAGTCATCCGCAACCAACAGATAAGTCGTCACTATAAGGACCTCAAGGCACTATTATGGACTGTCGGTAAAATCTAGCGGGAAATGCGGGGAATACCTCCCCGCTGTGGCATGGGTATTGCTGGTAACCACGCAAATCGCCACCTAAGAACCCAGATCAGCGCTTCGCATTCAGTACGCTTAGCTCTCATCGAGGATGGGCTAAAATCACCAAGAGTCAGTTCGCAACACCGAGCACAACGAGATTTCCTTCGTCGAACTCCGACTCAGGCAAAAATGTGAAGAGTTCAAAGCATGCCGAGGACTATCACGTAAAGACAAGAAATGGCGACTCAAGTCCTGTGCCCAGAGTTTAAGCCCGGCGATCTAGTCTTAAAAACTCCGCCCGCAGCGAGCGACCACACACGGAAGCTAGATCAAACTAGGAAGGACCCAAGTGGTATCTTAAATAGTCCACCGCAACTTAATCCTCAAAACATGGTAGATTGAAAATCTGCCATATTCTCAGAATGCTTCAAATCTTAAAGATGCTACTAATAAACTTAATGGGATGAAGAAATTCACGCTTGATTATAATAATGTGCTTTTAGCGACTTTACCCATTAATATTCTAAATTGTCAAAAAAAACGATTAAGTACATATGTATCCAAAGATCAGATTTTTATTTCATTATCTTTAAAATTAAAATCAAGAAGCCGTTTCTACATCTTAGAAAAATTACAATCGAAGAAAGCCGTTTCATCCCGTAAGATCACGATCAACCAACGCCAAGTCAAGGCAAAAACCACAAGAAAGAGAAAGAGAAAGGAATGAGAAGGAGAAAAGAGGGGAGGAAAGGAATAAAGGAAGTTTTAGATCAAAAATATTCTCCTGAGCTACCGCCCCTCTTCCGACAGGTTCCCGTCCATCAAAACATGACTAGGAACAACACACAACCCTATAAAGGAGGGATTGGGGAAAACATAACTCCTACAACGGCAGACCGAAACTAAACGTCATTCATACCACTGGGTGCAAAACACTCGTCACAGGCATCAAACTCGTAACTCATCATGTACGAACCCACTGGCCGGGCAGGAGGAAGGAAGCAATGTGTTTTTGGTACAACATGATCATCAGAGGCCAATATTTATAAAGAAACCTGACGCTGGGAAGCCACATACCGCTCTTCGATTCTCCATAGATCTCGCAGATTAAAACCGGCATTTCCAGGGAAGGAGGACTAAAAGAGCGACGAGCTCGATCAGGAACCAAGGAGCTCTGACATTAGTGAGCCACGTAGCTTAGTTTTCAAAAGAGCCTTGTAGTCAAGATCAAGGGAAACGGCAGCTCGGCTTTAGTTGAGGTTTCAGAGCTTTACTTCAGCTTAATACTTAGCTCAACAAGGAGCCAGCGAGTTAGTTTCAAGAGAGCCTCTTTAGCCCAGCTCATGGGAGCCATGTAGCCCACCCCCCAAAGGAGCCATGTACCCTGGATTCAAGAGAACCTCAGCTCACAACGCCAAGGGAGCCAGCGGGCCCGTCAAAGGCCACGAGCCTGCTTCAAGAAACAAACATTCCAAGGCCACAAGCAACCAAGGAGGCATGTAGCTCCATTTCAAAAAACACCTGTGTAGCCTGGGCCAGACGAGAACACAAGAACAATGTAAAAGGAGCCTTCAGAGTTCTCAGTTTCCAAGAGAGCCTTGTAGCCAGCCAAAAGAGCTCTGCTAATTAGTTTCAAAAGAGCCTTGTGGCTCACCAAGGGAGCCGCAGCTCGGGCCTGGGGCACAGCGAGTTCTGCCTAAGAACCAACAGCCCTGGGGGCGCCAAGTGCCAAGGAGGCACAGCCTCGCTTCAAAGAGCCTCAGAAATGCCGTTGTCAAAGGAGCCTCAGTCAGCTCGGGAAAGAACCTTGTGGGGCCGCCAAGTGGAGCCGCGAGCCTCGGGCTTCAAGGGGCCATGGGGAAGCCTGCCTAAGAAACAAATAACCCAAGGCTATAGCCAAGGAGGCACGTGAGTTTCGCTTCAAAAGATCCAGATTTCCGGGCTGATGAGAGCACAAGAGCTCGGGGGGCAAGATCAAGGGAGCCTCAGAGCTCGCCAGAGAGTCTTCAGTCGGGCTAAAAGAATCCCCAGCTCGCCAATAAGGACAAGTAGCTCATTTCAAAGTGGGTCATAGTTCCTGCCTAAAATTAATGTTCGAAGTGCCAAGGCAGCTAAGAGCACGAGCCTGGGCTTTCAAACAGCCTTTCAGGGGCCTGGCTGGAGCAAGAGAACCCCGCTTCAAAGGATCATAAAGGTCACTCTAAGAAACTAACAAACAAGGTCAAGTAACTGGCATTAAAACACGAGCTTCCACTTCAAAGACGTGAAGCATTGATGAGAGCATAGTAGCTCAACCAATTAAGGACCACGAAAGCCCAACCATTTAAAGATTGGATGGCTAGGAAACCTCTCAACACAGGTCATAAAAGAAAACGGAATCGGGCATAGGGCGATTATAACCATAGAATAACAAAAACCAATGTCATTACATGCATGTCCGAGGTCAGAGCCTGGTTTAGCCGTAATGGTGCCAAAAGATTATACAGCAATTAAATGTTTACAGACAACAGGTAGTTTGGTGTGAGCCCCAAGCCGCCGCACAAAAAGCCGGCCCCAGCCAGGCTGAGAGTTATAAGATTTGTTCTGCAGAACCCCCCACATTGAGGAGAACAGCCTTGAGTATTGTAGGAACACCCCTGATATGCCCCATTCAGAAACATATTCTTCTGCTTCCTCCTCTTCATCAAGAATCTAAAATCAAGCCCAAACCCAAAGCCTCGCGTAGCTCTCCGCAGACGAAAAGTTGTATTTCACATCCCTGAGGCCCATAAGGTGTGTGCCTCATCTCGTACTCCTCCGCTGATTATAACATCCCTTGAATCAGCCTTCATTGAGGTCCCCCTCGCAGACGCATGGCACTCTCAACCAAGTGGCCCCAAGGAGCCTCTCAACTCTAAGCCTCCAAGGGCCCATCCGAACCGCCGTTTGCATAATTCTTCCTTCAAATAAAACCCCTTCCCAACCCACCCACACCATCCCTGACAACCCCCAGTCCCCCACGGCTTTTCTCCGCTTCACTCAGCCTCAGGGTCGAGGTGTCAGGCCTGATTTACACCCCAAAACATCATCGCCAAGCTTCCTGATCCAAGCTCACACCAGCCTCCCCAAGTCGCTGAGGCACCCTGACTAGTATGCTTTTGTCATTTAGTGAGCTCTCCTCACAGAACCCGCCTTCCCTCGGGCCGACTCTTTAAGGCAGCCGCCACTACAACAAGAAATGGAGTTAGCATAACATTAATAATCATGACGGATGAAAAGAAGAAATGGATGATACTTGGGGGCCACCCTTGGGAGCGAGAGAGGTCAAAGCCTCAACACAGCCAGAGCATCCACCTTCTGTGATCAAGTCCCGTAGGATGGGGATGAAACACCCATGCGGCGAGCTCGCACAGGTACAGTCCCATCCCTCCTCAGCCTTCAAGCTGATTTATTTTCCACGCCTCCCACATCGAAGAGAAGATGCAAGGCCTGCGCCGGAGGACCCCAGATAGAGATAAGAAGAACTTTCAAAGAAGGCTCAGCCTTCTAAAAAGAACCCTTTCTCCCAGCAAAAGATGAGCGACACTACCACTTATTTAATTTCACGCACGGAAGCAAACACCGCCCCTGCAGACTTCGAACTCGTGCGCATCCCCTCCCGTGCGCGCAATGCGGCCTTGCTGCATGTTCCAGCCTTCCGCATCTACCTTGAGCCAAGAGGCTACCTCGTGGGGAGAGTCGAGCCTTACGCCGCGCCTCCTCTTTCTTCTTCGCCGCAAACAACGACTTTCGGGCCTCAAGTTCCGAGTCGTCGCTGTCAAAGAATCCCCCGTGAGATGTTTCACACCAAGAGGGATCCTCCCCAATATGATCGTGAAGGTCACACCTAAGAGCCGTAAATGTCCGACCGATCAACCCGAATATCGCGATGAGACTCTACTCTAACCCGCCGCTTTACTCTATCCCCGCCAGCATGCCCTTATCATCATGCAATAATCTGTGCCAAAGCAACACAATTTTTACCTGTAAAGTTAACTCTATTACATGAACTTAAAAACTCACGAGGTTCTGTGGTCCATGCCGCTTGAACTCTGTATATCGCTCTGACGCCAGGCTATATTCCCAATGTTGACCCTCCACAAAGAAATAGCACTCTTCCAATGTCGCGGAGGAAGAGGCCTAAATGATAGCCCTCATAAATGGCCTACTTTAAAATATACAAGAAGCCTCCGAAGCCTCTTCTTTCACGTCGAAGAGATCCACCAAATAGAGGCCATACTAGGACCTCGAGGCCCTTATCCCGAAACAACCGTGAGTGGCTGACTCGTCGCCCCAAAAAGTTTGGAGAGAGTCGGGACGCACACATTGAAATGTCAGAGGCCTGCTACGGCGGTGGCAGCTGGGAGGTCGCCTCCTCCCAAGGCGCCAAAAAAGGCATCACACCAACGACACCACATAAGACGGAGAAAGATCACACCAAATGATCCAATCATCCATGTCCACAACGGTAGCGATTTTGTAGTGATACCTAAGGCTTCGACCGGCTAGGCCCACGTCCGCGCATTCTCACGATAACCTCAAATATTCTTGTTTTTTGGCAGATGCGCCTTAATTTTCTAATCTTCTCATCGTCGTCGGCAGGAAGACAACGAATCTGGAAGGCACCTCTTGATCACAACTTAGGACTACCAATATGCCGTCACGATCAGACTTATCCCGCCTTCTAAGGCGCAGAAACAACAGGATAGAAGTGTCGAGGAGGAGCGAGTGATTAAGTTTGATAGAAAGTAGCACACGTAGAACAACAGCATAGGACTCTAACTCAACAAGCCCTCAACAACCCAAAATTCAAAACAAGGAAAGAAACAAGCTGTTATATACTAAACGACAGAAAAACAGAAAAACAAACCCGTAGTGTGAGATAGATCTACGTAAACACCAAAAGGCACTCTTTCTCAGCACTGATCAAAGACACTTCCAAACCTCATGTAAGAAGCTGCTTCAAGAACGAAGAACGCAATAATACAAGGAATGCTTTGTAAGATATGGGAAGCTGGCCAATAATGGAAAACCAAACTGGAAAAGAGCAAGCATCATTATCACAAGATTTGATCACTGACAAAGCCCATCGAATTATCCCTTCGCCGCTAGCCAAGGGAAGCCAGAACAAGATCCAAGAGATTTATCCAACCCTCTGCTTCACTTAAGCCAAGGATCTGGGGCCACTGATGGGTCCAAAACAATATGTGCACAAGCCTGGGAGCGCATTCCACGTGCTTCACACATCCGCTCTTGTAGCGAAGGGATTCGAGGAACAAACCAACAACTAAGTCACCACAAGAGATCCCCACCTATGCCAGCACACTCGCCCAGCCCAGACCGGAAACCATCACGCCAGTAATCATGGGGGTAGATGGCCCAAAAAACTTGTGTGAAATGAAAATGTTTGTTTCTATGATCCGCGCCGCTGATTAGAAAGAAAGGATATATGATCACGCCTCCATTATCCCTTGTCAATGAATCTCACGATATGAAAAGGAAAACTAATGACCTGAATGGGAGAGATACCTCAGATTACCGTACATTCAATGTAAGGAAAAGTAACCACTATTTCCCCTTATAAATACCGATCCATTCTACCATAAAAAGGTATGCAGTAAACTCGCTCCCAAGGCAATTGATCTTTTTCTTTCCTTGAAGAAAAGACTGACTTAGGTATCAGAGAGGCATTCGGCACACCTTTACCGAATCACCTTGTTTATGTTATTTTCAGAGATAACGATCAATGCCAGGATCACGAATCGCCTGCAACTCCAACCCGCTCCAGTCACCTTAGAAAAAGCACCATCATATATATAGCTTTAGAATATAATTAATATTACAATTATAATTCCTTCAATTCAATAACATTAAATAAATGGTAAGATATATGTAATTTTTAATGTTTATTTTCATGTTGATGTAAATATATAAAAAACTATTAAAAATTATGATGCATGATAACTTTTATATTTTAGTAATTAATTAAATAAAACTTTAAAATAAAATAATTTATCTATTAAAATAGTAGTTCAATTTGGTATATATATTTCTTTTCAAAAATAAAATTTTGAAAAGAATTTATCTTTTCAAAAAAAAAAAAAAACATTGGTATATATTTATTTATTGAGCTAGTGAGTAGGCTCTCTTGTATACAATTCTCACCTGTCTTCCACATTTCCACCATTTCAATGCCTATTGTTTTTAATAGATAAATTTATTGATTCTAATTAGCAATATAATCCATAAAAACACATAATCAAGAGTGCTAAAAATTTTAGAGGATGAGACAACATTGTTCAGACATGACTGTGCATACTAAGTTATGACTCTACCACCCAAGGACTATTATCTAATCCTGCAACGGCCAGAGCACTCTTTCCTAGCCTCGATCCGATTGGCTATGAATTGATCCGGATGTTTAAGTACTACTATATCACTTTATCAAAACGTATGTGCCATTTTAATTTAGTGGTAAGCTCATAAACATTTAAAAATTCAATGAAATTCCTTTACAAAATATACATTTAACCAAAAGTGGCATTTTATGGCGTTTACAACATAATATCCAAAATCATATTCAGATATAAGTACAAAAATAATTTCGGAGTTGAACTCCTTTTGTTTACATAACAATGTCATGCTCAAAATGGTGAGGATGCATGTGACGGGGCATACTCCGTAAACTTTCTAAATGACTCTGAGCTCCTCGACTCTGGGTTCGCTTTTAATCACTGTCTATCACTCGGTACCTACGCATTGATAAAATAATACGCTAAGCATTTTCATGCTTAGTGGTTTTATACAATTCCATTCTTTAGTTTCGCCAGTCAACCATGCAATTTTACTAAACAAATCTTTCAATCTTTCGATGATCAATGTCACCGCTAATACGATACTGGCTTCTCGCCATATACAATCATTTATGGTTCATTGATCATTCCAAATATGCACATTCATATGTGATGGGGGTATAGAATTGGACCAAGTATCCCACTCGCCAGCCCGATAGAGCAATGGGCCTGCCCCGCCTGTAACCCCATAGCACCAAGCGCAGGTCCCATTATTGTGCTCAAACATGGATTTGGAAAATGTGGAGGCCCATTCAAATCAAATACCAATCCCAAATCCTTCCAATAACAAAAGATAGAATATTCCCTAAAAGATAACCTATTCAATCAATCAAAACCATTATAAAGGGAAGAAAAAGCAATGTAAGACCTTAGACGGGCATCCCCAATAAGAAGGAGGATTATCCCAAATAAACTCCTCAATTAATCCGGCTGCTAAATCTAAGGCTAACTATATGAGGAAAACACATCCTCTAATGGGAAGGACTCCTAGTCATCGTCCAACCGGATGAATATCCACGGCAACACAAGGCCACTCCACCTCAACCGGGAAGGTATGCCAATACCCAGCATTCTAAGCATTCACTCTTTCTCTCAAGGATCGATCCGACTCGGTGTGGAGCCGGGCCACGGGCAAAGCCCGCCGACCCTCCTTCCCTCCTTGGTTTTGTGGAAGTATCACCCAGTTCAGCCCACATTGCAGCCATCCTCGCACACTCCAAGTGCCTAGCATCCTCCAGCCTCCACTCCTCGCCGGGCGTGGTTCGTCGTGCCTAACGGCTCACACGCCTGCACCCGCTTCCGGCGAAACGAAGTCACGCTGGTGCCGTCGGTGGGAAAGACTGTTTACTAAACATAATCTACTTTCGCCATCACGGTATCAACCAAAGAACACGCAGAGCAACGCTTAATCCATGGGTGATGCCACCCACCGAGATGCAGATAAAGAGTTACCAGGCTGCGCAGGTTATCCGTGCCAACACAAACGGCGGAAGCACCAGCCACAACCGGGCCGCTGATAGAGTGAGAGCAGAACAAATCACCGCACAAATACAACACCCCGAGAAGAGCGGCTGATCGCGAAGGTCACAATGTTCCTCCACATTTAGGACACACTCGCTATGGTATTCTCGAAATACCGGGCAGAGGCGAATCTAGTCAAGCCGTGGGCACGATCACAACTAGCCCCCTGTAGGGAAGAGAAACCTTGGTGCAAGATACAGACATGAAACTAGAACCACAAACACATTCCTGCCGATCATTAAGAGCGCATATGGAGCAAGGTTCGTGGACTCCAGCCAAGAGCTCAAATTAAGTGAAGGAGGTAGTTAAAGTGCTAATCTCTGCACACTAGTGACACCTCGTGCACAAATAAAATGTAATCACCTCACCCCCTGCAGAAGTAACTGCCCAAGCCCCCGCCAACGCAGCATGCCTCGCGAGGCGCTTCATGGCGCTGCATCCAGTGAGAGGACCATCTCATAATACCTATAAGCATGGGTATCTGCACCCGTCCAGGGCGTCGCCACCACCTTAAAAGGTCCACATGGCTCCGGTTCGGCTCTTAATCCCCCTTCAACGATTTCTTCATTCGCCGTAGAGTTATCAACGCGCTGGCTCACTCACCAGTATTGTGACATACAGGAAGCCGAAATACCATCCGGTTCACACTAAAGAAGGAGAGTTTCTTCCGCGCAAAGCGGGGACAAGATCACAGAGTTACACGACTGAGCTCCAAGAGGCAAGGCACGAGGAAACTCCCAGGGCAGAGCAGAGCCGACCAAGACTGTAAACTAGGATCTACCAACTGGTCACGTCCGGGAAAAGACGACGACGACGCCCCGCCCCGGGCCACCCCTTAACAGCCCCAAGATCGCAGTTCTATGATGGCACTAACGAGCGCTCAAGATGGCCATAGATGAAGTCAAATCCTTCGCTACCAGATAACACTGCACTCAGTTCCACAGGACTACGGATATTTGACTTATAATCGTATAACAGAAGAGAGATGGAAGATCTGATACGCTGACTGACGCTGCTTGGAGTATCTCCACCAAGTTTGGCGCACCTTAACTTAACTGAAGTTCCGCCACCCACCACCACCATCGACGACACCCAAAGACAAAGAACCCCTGGGAAAACTCACGATTCAGGATTTCATCAGGAGGAGAATCTAACGCCATAAGTCACTATGCAAAGATAAGATCTACAGATATGTAGGTAGCAATGGAAAGATTCGCAAATGCCGCGAGCACACCATACTATCGATTCCATCAGACTTGAAGGTGCCAAACACCCTGATGATTCAACAATCTAATCGTAATCCGTTAATCGTGGCAAATACAACTGTCCATCTGTGGGTCCCAGAGATTAACGAGCCTACCGACATCATTTTCGCCAGACGGCCTACAAAATGGAATCGAAGAGAAAAGTTGAACCGCCAACACTCATCTCCGTTCGTAGGAGAAAAGGTGTTACCATTGGGATTGATCCAACTAGTGCTAACCTTGGGGGAGCCCCCTTACCAAACAACAACGACAGTAAGGTTTCTCATAGTGGACGCCCCGTCAGCCTATAACATGTTGCTGGGCAGGCCCTCTCTCAACGCGATAAAAGCCATCCCCTCGCCTACCACCGGCAATCAAATTCCGACAAGAACGGTGTTGAACTGGGCTCGAGAGATCAATGAAAGGGCACGAGAATGCTACACCGCCTATGAATCAAAACTACGACAATGTGAGCATACGAAGCTTTGATATGCTGCATGAAGTGTTCACTACCGAGCCCTATGAGTCGAACCAGAATACTGGATGACGACCAGCATCTCGCCGAGATCATCTAAATTAGCTGCATATCTCAAAGGCCTCCTCAATACGCCTTAAGACAGAACAGGACATCTCTTCGCATGGAAGCAGTCGACATAAGTGGCATCGACCTCTCGCATCATCACTCATAAACTAAACACTGAACCCATCTCTCGTTTGCTAAGCAAAATGCGTGTTTCGCATCAGAGACAAAAGGCCATCAACGGCGAGTCAAGAGTTCTCCGCAGGGCACCGTGGAGGTGGTTACCCAAGAGTGGTTGGCCAATGTTGTGCTCACAAGAAAGCAAATGGAAAATGGCGCTCCGTATTGATTTCTCACCGATATAAACAAAGCATGCCCAAAGGATGCCTTCCCTACCCAGATCGACTCCATCGTAGATGCCACAACAGCCATGAGCTCCTTAGCTTCATGGATGTTTCTCCTGCTATAACCGATAAGCATGGACCCCAAAGGACAGAGAAGACGCTATCTGGCCACCGCACGTGGGACCCATCGTTATCTGCAATGCCATTCGGGCTCAAGAATGCAACCTACCAAAGGTTAGCGAACTGATATGCTTTAAACGTATAGGTACAACGATGGAGGTATACATAGACGATATGTCGTAAAATCCGCTACACCTAGATCCACATCGCCCTCACCTCTCCGAGACGCTCCATCTGAGGGATTATAACATTTAGCCGAACTGGCAAATGCGCCAGGTGTGTCAATGAAATTTGGTCGCCATAGTCAACCAATGTGGGAATTGAAGCAAATTTGATAAATAAAAGCATCGCCACATGCCATCACCATCTGGGGATAAAGGAAGTACAACGACAATGTGGAGGATCGCACTCTAAGTCGATTCGTGTCCAAGGCAAGGATTAAATGTGCCAACCTTTCTTCCAAGCTTCAAGAAAGCCTTCGATGGGATGGAGAAATGTGAAGAAGCTGCCAGAACTCAAACATACTGAGCTCGCCACCCATTCTGAGACAGCCCGAGAAAGGAGAACCCTCACATCAGATTCGGGCAAGACGCATTTTTCAACCAGCGTGCTCGTAAAGACAAAGAGCGGCACAAAGACCCTGGGCCTTACTACCGCAAATGAGCCCCTAGGGAGCTAGATGAGAGGTATCAAATGGAAAAATTAATACTAGCTCGCGATCGCACTGAAACTTCGTCCTTATTTCACCACACCATAGAAGTCCCGACCATCACCCTATGAAGCAAATACATAAACCAGAGGTCTCCTGAGGTCATGAACGCGCCATGAGCCGGAAATAATTCGACATCCTAAGACAAGCCAAAAACAGCCATAAAAGCGACGTGACCCTAAATGTATTTCGGCCATGAATTCGCCCAAGAGAGCCTCTCTCGCGAGCCCACCTAATCAAGGGACGACCTCCCATATGGAAGTTTCGTGGATGGAGCCTCAAATGCGCAAGGAAGCTGAGCAGCTTAATCCTCGACTCTCACCGTAGGGTATGCATCGAGAGTATGCACTAAAGCCTGGGTTCCACGCTCCCAACAACGAGGCCGAATACGAGGCCGTAATAGCAGGCCTCAATCTCGCTCATTCATTAGAGGTCGATCAGCTAGAGGTCCATAGCGACTCCCAACTGGTGGTCAGACAGATTGAAGACACATACGAGGCCAAAGGTGAGAAGATGATTCTATATCTTCGCAAAGTCCGTGATTTTAATAAAAAGTTTGTATTAGTTCGCATCAAGTACGCCCTTTAACTGAGAATTCTCGTGCCGACGCTCGTAAAACCGGCTACGGCCTTTGCGTGAAGACATCGGGGAATCAACGCCCCGTCGAATACCTCGCAGCCCTCCATCACCCTTACTAAGATAGTAGTCGTTTCAAGAGGTCCGCACTAAACCTGACGGACCCTATTTGGGATTATATTAATGACGGAACCTTACCAGACGACCTAAAGGAAGCGGCTAAGATAAGAGTGAGATCCTCCAGGTTTACCAATCACAAGGGAAGCCTCTACAAACGAGGATTCTTCACACTTTTCCTAAAATGCATCGCAGGAGAAGACACCAATACGCATAAGAGAAGTGCACGAAGGCATATGCGGGAACCATATCTGAGCTCAACATCGTTTAAAAAGTTTTTGGCGCGTGGATACTATCGCCCACAATGCTCAAAGATGCAACCAACCCGTCAAAAGATGCGTGACCGCCAAAGAACACGCGCTTAAAATATCACGCCTCCCGCCAGCTCGACATCAATCACCGTACCGCCCTTCCAAATAGCGTCAGACATATTAGTTCTTGCCCATTGGCAAAGGCCAATGTAAATTTATAAATCGCTGCGGTAGATTATTTCACCAAGTGGGCTGAAATGGTTCTTAGCCGCAATCATGCAGTTAAGATACGCACCAGATGGCGAGCGATCATATGCGCATTGTGTCCCGAGAGCTCGGTCTCGGGATAACGGAAAACGCTTGATAACGCAGAAAATTCGTGGACTCAGGTTTGTGCCTTCGATTAAAAATTATCTGGCCGCTACCACCCACAATCAACGGATACCGGGTCACCATCAAATCTCAAGGTCGCCTCAAAACCAAGCCGGAAGATCCGGCGAGTCGGGTCGAATACCCCCGGGCGTACTATGGGCCTATAGACGCACACGTGTCGCAACCCGGAGACTCCATTTGCCCTGAAGTGGCATGTATGCACTCGCTGCAGAGTAGTCTCCGCAGTCGAAGCTAGCCTCTGAGTGAACAAACGATGAGGCCCTCGTGATTCAACTGCTTAGAGCTCGGACGTATGGAGTGTGTTCAACAAGATACAGGGAATACCAAAGGAAGACCGCTTAGGCACTACAACAAGAGAGTCAGCCTATAAGTTACGTGTCGGGATTGGCCTTGAAAAGCCATCGCCCGCAAGGAAAAAATCCCAAGACATGGGAAGCTAGGGCCCCAATTGGGGAGGGCTCTATATTATATCTCGACGTCGATCAAGTACTATGAGCCCAAATGCAGGAAGGAAAATCTACAAAGATACATGGAATGTAGAGCATCTTAAGCGCTTTTATCAGTAGGCATCAGTTCGCAATGAGGCCTTATGATTCCTAGGTGACAAGTGGGACGAGCACTGGTTGTTTATTCGGATGTCTCAAACCTGCTCGCATGTGTAAAAAAAAAAAAAAAAATATATATATATATATATATATATATATATATATATATATATATATATATATATATATATATATATATATATATATATATATATATATATATATATAATGGAAAATTCATAGAAATAAAAGTACATCTTTATTTCAAGTCATGGTTGGATACAATCAATGGTGTCCTCGACTACATCATAAAAAGCATACAAGATAAGCACTCCCTCAATGCATCGCACACAAGGCCTCGATGCACTCGCACAAGCACACCTCGAAAAGAAAAAAGGGGAAGGGAGACAAAGGAGAAAGACATAATGAAAAGAAGACAAGAAGGAGGAGAAGAGGAGAAAAAGATGGGGACAGAGGAGAGAGAAAGAAGAAGAAGCAGATGAGAAAGCAGTGGAGATAGAAAGAAGAAAAGAAAAGAAAAGAGGAGAGGTATAGCAGAGAGAGAGGAAGGAAGAAAAGAGAACGAGGAGTGAGGTGCAAGGGATGCACCATCCCCACCCTAAGGACGCATTCCCTAGCTAAGAGTTAGGGAATACCATAACTCCCATAAAGGGGAAACTAGGGAAAAACACAACCCCACGAGAAATTCGTAAAAGCCATTCCCAAGGCCAAAGGAACCTCAACGAAGGCAAATTTAACATCAAGCATCCATCTTCTACAAACTTCATCCGGCCAAGATGTGAGTTTAAATCTTCAAAGCGTAAGGCATGTAGGCAAATAACCCCTATTTATAGAAAGCATCAAGGCATACACAACCGTTCCAACTCCCCATCAATCGGCCAGCTGCCCGCACCTTTCAATAACTCGGAAGGACACACGAAACGGTTCCTCTCATAAAGCGCCTTCATACCACGGCATTCCTCCCACAAGATGGATTCCTCACACGAAACCCGCCCTTCGCCACCTGCCGCCCGACCACGTACCCATAAGCCCGCCTGCTCACTCGACGAGCTCTCCTTCAACACGTGCATCGAGCTCCCACTATCCGGGTCAGACGATCCTCTCTCGTATTCTCAAACAGACAGCTCCTCCCTACACCTCATTACTAGCCTCTTCAAGACAGCAGACGGCTCCTCCCTACAAACTAATCGACGAGCTCTCCCTTCACAAAGACAGCAAGACGAAGGCTCCTATTTACGACGACGAGCCCTTCTCTCAGATTACAAACACATCTACCTCATTAAATTCATTGATGAGCTCTCCTTCCAACACAAAGACGAGCTCCTACTATCTATCAGATGAGCCCTTCAGACTCAAACAGACGGGCTCCTCCTACAAATCTCTTATCACGAGTTTCTTCAACACAGCAGACGAGCTCCATTATTTATCAGATCCGAACCCTTCTCTAGATATGTCATCGCTCCTCCTTACAAATCTCATCGACGAGCTCCTTCAACACAAAGTGACGAAGCCTACTATTTATCAGACGAACTCTCAGATTACAAACAGACGCTCCTCCACTAAATTCACCACGAGCTCCTTCAACACGTGGAGACGAGCTCCTACTATTTATCGAACGAGCCCTTCTCTCAGACAAACATCGCCCTCCCGCAAACGCCGCTGACGCAGCTCTCCTTCAACATGCGCAGACGAGCTCTACACATCGTGACGAGCCCTTCTCTCAGACCTTCTCAAATGCATCGCGCTCCTCCCCTACAACTTACTGACGAGCTCTCCTTCAAAGACAGCAAGACGAGCTCCCATTATCCGACGCCAGACGAGCCCTTCTTCAGACTCTCACCGCACTGCCCCCTACAAATCTCATCGACGATCTCCTTCAACACAGCAGACGAGCTCTACTATTTATCGACGAGCCCTTCTCTCAGATTACAAATGACGTTCTACAAATCCTATCGACGAAGCTCTCCTTCAACACAGCGCATTTAGCTCCTACTATTTATCAAGACGAGCCTTTCTCTATACTACAAAACGTACTCCGCCCTCCCTACAAATCTCGCTGACGCAGCCTCCCTCCAACACGCACGAGCTCCTACTATCTGGTCAGACAGCCCTTCTCCAGACCTCAAATGTATCGGCTCCTCCCTACAAATTCCCATCGACGAGCCTCCTTCAAAGACAGCAAGACGAGTCTTACCATTTATCGGGACCCAGCCTTCTCCAGACTACAAACGTACTCCGGCCCTCCCTACAAATCTCATCGACCACCTCTCCCTTCAACACAGCAGATTATTCTACTATCTTTTTCCGTGATCTAGTCTCCCCACCGTACTTCAAAAAGATGGGCTCCTCCCTACAAATCTCATCGACAGTTCTTCCTTCAACACAGCACGAGCTCCATTTATCTATCGTACGAGCCCTCCGTACCTCAAACATCTGCTCCTCCCTACAAATCTCATCGACGCAGCCTCCCTTCAACACAGCAGACGAGCTCCTACTATTTTCAGGACGAGCCCCCACTCGTACTTCCAAACGCATGGGCCCTCCCCACAAATCTCATCGACGTAGTTCTTCCTTCCAACACAAAAGTGCGCACGAGTCTCATTATCTGGTCAGACTCCAGCCCTTCTCTCGTACCTCAAACAGACGGCTCCTCCCTACAAATCTCATCGACGAAGCTCTCCTTCAACACACAAAGTGTACGAGCCTTTACTATTCTCCTGTCAGACGAGCCCTTCTCTCGTACCTCAAACGACGGCTCCCTCTCTCGCAGTCTCACGACGAGCTCTCCTTCAACATGCGCACGAGCTCCTACTATCTATCGTGACGAGCCCTTCTCTCGTACTCAAATGGCCTGCCCTCCCTACAAATCTCATCGACGAGCTCTCCCTCAACACAAAGTGCACGAGTCTTACTACACCGTGACGAGCCCTTCTCTCGTACTACAAATGACGGCCCTCCCTACAAATCATCGACGACCTCCTCCCTTCAACACAGCGCACGAGCTCCTACTGACGCATCAAGACTGAGGCCTCCGTACTACAAACAGACCTGCCCTCCCTACAACTCGGGCTGACGAGCCTCCTTCCAACACAAAGTGCATCGAGGCTCCTTACTATCTCTGTCAGACGAGCCCTTCTCCCCGTATTCTCAAACGCACCCGCCCTCCCTTACAAATCCTCATCGACGAGCCTCCGAAGACAGCGCACTTAGCCCTACCATTTATCAAAGATCTAGCCTTCCTCAGACACAAATGCATCGCCCTCCCTACAAATCTCATCGACGCACCTCTCCTTCAACACAGCAGACGAAGCCCTACTATCTTTCAGGACGAGCCCCTCACTGTACTTCAAACAGATGGGCTCCTCCCTACAAATCTCACTGACGAAGTTCTTCTTCAACACAGCAGACGCCCATTATCTATCGTAGACGAGCCTTTCTCTCAGAGATTTCCTCAACGCATTTCCGCCTCCCTACAAATCTCATTGACGAGCTCTCCTTCAACACAGCAGATGAGCTCCATTATTCGTCAGACTGTTTCCTTCTTCAGATTCTCAAATGTACGCTCCTCCCCGCAAATCTCGGGGCTGACGAGCTTCCTTTCAACATAGCAGACGAGCTCCATTATCTATCAGACGGGCCCTCTCTGCACTTCAAACACGCCTTCCTGGGCGGGGGTCTCATTGACGGTAGCCTCCTTCAACACAGCACAGCTCCATTATTTATCAGACGAGCCCTTCTCTGTACTACAAACAGACGGGCTCCTCCCTACAAATCTCATTGACGAGCTCTCCTTCAAAGATGTGCGCATTTGTGCTCCTACTATTTATCAGGACGAGCCCTTCTCTCTACTATCGCACGGGCTCCCTACAAATCTCATCGACGAGCCTCCATTCCGTGACAAAAGTGCACGAGCCCTACTTCATTTATCGTGATCAGCCCTTCCAGACTATTAAACACCCGGCCCTCCCCTACAAATCCTATCGACGACCTCTCCCTTCAACACAGACAGACGAGCTCCTACTATCTTTCGTGATCGAGCCTCCCACCGCACTCTCAAACGACGGGCTCCTCCCTACAAACTCATCAAGGTAGTTCTTCAAAGACAAAAGTGCATTTCCAGCTCCTACCATCTATAAGGACGAGCCCTTCACTCCAGACTGTGCCGCATCGCCCTCCTTACGCCCTTATCGACGAAGCCTCAGACACTCTCCTTCGACATGTATAATCAAGCTCTAATCGACTACATACCGGCAACCCTAGCCTTGACGAACCCAAACAGGCACGTGAACGTAAAGGATCTGGCCAACACCCGCAGTCGGGATTTCACGAGGGGCCACAGTCTAAACCAACTAAATTCCATCCCCGCACCAATCGCATAACTGTGGAAACCACGCCGGGCCGGGACAAAACCCATCTACAAAGCCAAGACGTAGCGCAGATCAATTTCTATGATCCTCGACTCGACGGCGCAACTGCAAAGAACATAAATAATATAAAATTCATGAGCCGAGTATCCATTAAAAGAAGGTTAATACAGGTAGTAGGCCCCAGGTCTAACAAAAAAAAAAAAAAAAAAAAAAAAAAAGAGAAGAAAAAGAGAAGAAAAGCATAATAAAATTAGCGGAGACGAGCCTCGGATGTCAAGTATCAGACGAAGAAGAATGAGAAGGCCTCAAAGATGAGTACTAGGCTCGGGATTCGCTTTGTACCGAAAGATTCCCTACCTCTCCACGTCGGGAGGCCAAAGTCGAAATCAGACGGTACGCGCGAGCGGTTTTCACCAAAAAGCAAGCCATCCGTAAGCCCACCGAGCACCGTAGTCCCGCAGAATTGCCTAATGACCTCGCCTCCGAACAACCATATCATCGCAGATGAAGTTCACAGATAACTACGACACCGCTTAGTCATTCCGATAAACTACGCCAGAGGACTCATGTCGGGCGCTCAAAGAATACCTTGCCTCCAAAATCTCACGACGAGCCATTTCCAAGTTGCTTCTCCATTTCGCTCAAACCACCAGATCGCAACCCATTTTCGTGATCCTGTTCGCCCCGAAATGATGAGTTCTCCCCTAACCACCGGCTCACTATAAGCAGATTGCAAATTCCCTCACGAGCCTCAACCAAATCATCTTGCAAAACCTGTCCATCTCGAACCTCTCGGCCTCCCCGCAAATCAAGCCATCCTGACTCGCTTCCTACTTTCTCACCGACACGAGCCGATCGGCAGGCTTCAGATCCGACGTAAGTCTTTCTATTTCTTCGCACAACACAGATTGTCCCCGCAAATGTCCCGCCTTAAGTCAAAGTAGTCACTACTTCTTGAGTAAACTGGCGATCCTTACATGTTTCTCATTCGCTTAGTTTTTCTCGCTCTTCAAATGAGTGGCATCGCAAGACAAACACAGACTAGAACTCTAAGACAGCGCCGGGAGAGTTAGCATAATTATAAGCCACTGCAACCCCGAAAAGACATACAAAGCCTCATCAACCGGCAACTCCTTTGATATCTCAATATCAGAATCTTTGAGGATGGATGAAAACTACACCACCGAAAGTTCAAAGATTAGGATAGCAAAGAATCTTCGAATTTCATCAACCTTCGATTTGTTCTTTCCCACTACCACCTTCCCAAGAGATGGCTCATTGCGGTCCGAAGGAGCCGCTCTCATAGTTATGGGCAAAATCGCCAACCACGATCGCCGCTGAGGGATTCCCCACTCGCGATGGCCTCGGGGCAGGGAAGCGAACAAAGAAACCAGTGGGAATCTCTCACCTAACGGACGAGGACCGTCATTGGGATGAGGGGACTAAGGTGCTTCTAATCTCGAACTTTGTTGCGGATCACCGATCCCTCTGGGAGAACTGCTTCCTCCTCTTGCACTCCGAGGTTTCAGATATCCTGCATGAGCTAAGATCTCCCCTGCAGGAGCAGCCTACAGCTGGCCCGAAAGAGAAACTCCCCAGAGTAGGGAGGCGGCCCTAAACTAAGATTTTGTGGACTTCGCACCTGATGAATCGGGATCCGACCTTAATAGCTCACAGAGGGAACGAAAGCAGCATTCAGTCAAAGCAAGAGCGACAGCGGTATCTTCGTCGCTAAGCTCAAGACGAGCATCTGAAAAATATAAGGGAAACCTAAGGTCAGGAGTATTCAACCGACTTTAGATGAATTAAACCAAAGGTAAGTGATGATAATTACACGGTTGTTATCGGGGGCGCTCCACGCTCTCGAAAGTACGCCTAGGTGTCTTCCCTGCCTTAAAGAGTTGTACTCCATTGAGCTAATGACAAAGAAATATCGAACTTTCCATGTCCTATGAGGAAGCATGAAGGTCCGAATCACCGGGCGGGCTCAGACGTCTGTGAAATAAATAAACCCTGGGCTGTGAGCCGGGCCGGATTAAAAAGATGCAGGAGCAAAGCCACATTAGGGACGCCAAGTCCCCTGTCTCTAAAAAAGACCAGCAAACCCACTAAAATGCCCCAACCATTAAATGGGAAGCAGATATGAAATGTCAAGAACTTGTTCGATGAAAGGGTGCGTTGGAAAACGGAGGTCGCTTATCAAATGCGACTTAAAACATACCATTCCGGGGCACCCGAGGTAACGAACGAGTCAAAAAATCAGAGACCATACGACCGTGAAGAGGCCTAGATCACCAACAAAAATCGACTGCATGAAGCTGGCCAACCCACTGTCCCACTTTCATGGCATGGCGAACGGCAACTTTGAGGAAATCCGACCCCTTAGGATATTTGATCAGGTTTATTTTCCTTTTGCCTTTACCCAAAGGAGGGGGAGGCGCCACAGGAGCATCTGGGGGATTAACGACGATCAAACGACTGGGGACTTCCCTAGCTAGATCAGAATCGACATCAGCAGAGGACTTACGATGGATACGCTGAAGATGAAAGAGAGCGATTCGGAGCCCATCGCAAAAGCGCATAAAGATAACAAGAAACACCCGCTAAAACCTCAGACCTAATCTGAGATCGTGAAGGAAGCAAGCACAAAAAACGCCAAATAAATAGAAGGTTAAGAGACCAGAGGAACGCGAAACTGAAGAGGTCGTCAAAACAGAAGAGACAGGCGCGAAACCCAAAGGTCATTATTAATATCCGACTAATGGCGGCGACCAAGGCTAATCCGAATGGACACGCGGAAATGGCAATCGACGCAGGAACAATTACAGCCCTTGCCCACGCAGTCCGTACACAAGGGCTGGGGGGCAACTGATGGGGGTATAGAATTGGACCAAGTATCCCACTCACCCGATAGCAACGGGGGCCGTCCCGTTCCATAGCAAACCTCGCTGCAGGTCCCGTAAATATTAGGCCTAAACATGGATTTGGAAAATAGGAGGCCTATATTCACCTGGCCAACCCAAACTTTCCAATAACAGAAGATAGAATATTCCCTAAAAAATAACCTATTCGGCCCAACTTCAAGTCCTATTATAATTTGAAGAAAAAGCACAAGACCGTTAGATGGGCATCCCCCAATAAGGAAGGAGGATTATCCCAAATAAACTCCCTTGACTAATTCGTTGCTAAATCTAAGGCTAACTATATGAGGAAACATATCCTCTAATGGGAAGGACTCCTAGTCATTGTCCAACCGGATGAATATCCACTACAAATACAAGGCCACCAATTAACCGAAAGGTATGCCAACATCGAGCATTCTAAGCATTCACTCTTTTTCCTTCAAGGACGACCGGACTTCAGTATCGGAGCGGCCACGGGCAAAGCCCTCGCCGACCCTCCTTCCTCCTTGGTTTTTGTAGGGAAGTACTTCACCGGAGCCCGCAGGCCCACATTGCAGCCATATCCTCAGCATTACCTGCCGCTTCCAGCATCCTCCAGCCTCCACTACGGCGGTCTTGGTCAAGCCCAAAGACCCTCACACGCCCCAGCCCAGTTCCGGTTGAAAACGAGGCATCATCAATATGCAATAAATCATTTATAACCAAATCATGCATTTAACAATGCTCTTTTCATTTCAATTTGCAATCATGTTTTCTAATTTCCACTCATAACAATCTCAAAGTCACCCGGGCTCGCTCTTATTGAATTTAACCTATAAGTTTTTGCATACGTGACATCTGGACCACGCACAATCCCGTTGGGCTGCAGGCTGGTATAAAAACATTTGTTTTATAACACAATTCGATCTCACTGGGCTACTAACTGGTTATTAAAAATCACTTCATGAACACTACCGATACTGTCCCACTGGGCTGTTGATTGGAGTGACACATCAATATGTTTGTTTGCAGATACACTTGACTCTACAGATACTAACTCATCCTTAATGCGAACAAAATGCTTAACATTCTATTAAGAGAGTTCAAATCCTTTATATCAACATACAGTACAATATGTGCAGTTATTTAAATTTTCAATAATCATGTAATTTTCATATGCAAACATTTCACAATCAATTGCCTCAAGTCAATTAAAACAAATCAATATGCTTTTTTTATGCATTTATAACAAACATTTCAAATCTTGAAACGAGAATAGGAGAAGATAGAACAAACCAATCTATTTATTACTTTCTTTTTGCCTTGCCGTCAATCTCGGTCATAGGTTAGGTGATCCTCACCTGTCCCTAGCAAATCACACATCACATTTAGTAAACTAGCACTACTCACACTTAACAAATATTGCCAAGGCGGCAAGGTACGGTACGTTTTTCATTTAGTTTTATTCTTATTTGAACCCCCATTAATCATTTATTAGGGTCCTTAAACTATCGATGTATGAATACGAGGTATTCGGAAACAAAAATCTGAAATTTGCTCACTATGAACAGTAGCTACGCCATGGAGTAGCTTTGCTACGTCGTAGCGTAGCGTAGGAGCCTGTTTTGCCTAGATTTTTCTCCAAAAATCACTCCCAAAGGCATTCGAATATCAACCTAAACCAACCATGAGCTAAACCCATGGATGGATTAGGGTTTTTTTTAACCCAAACATCATTTAAAGAAATCTAGGGTTTGGTTCTTACCTTTAAATCCCTTTGAATCTTCTTCACCCAAGATGCTTGATCACTTAGAAGCAAGGAATGTGGATGATCTCCCACTAAGAATCACTTCTTCTTGCACAACCCTATCTTTCTCCTCCCACTCTCTCAAAAGCCTTTTTGCTCAAATGAGCATTCTAAGACCAAATGTGATCTAATATCCCTTATTTCTCTTAAGGCCATGTTTGGCTCTTTCATTAAATCCCATTTGCCATTTTTCCCACTTAAAGCTTACTAGTCTCCTTATTTGTACATTCACTTATCATTTATTTCACATTAGCATTTAAGCTTATCATTTGACCCTTAGGTCCTCATTTTACAAATTTCCAAATTTGCCTTTTTTTTACACTTCTCAGTTTATTTCCTCGAAGTTCAATCAATTTCATTTTAGCATATAATATTTAATCATATGCTCACATATTCACTCTTAATTTTTCACAATTTAAAATTTATTAGTTTCCAGAAAACCTAAGTTTGGCTCAATTTATACCCGTAATATATAATAAAATTATTATAGAAATTCTGTAGCTTCATGCTATAACGTATCGCCAAAAACTTATCGAATCTTTTTCGTGATATGGTATCCAGTTGGACAAATCAAATCATATATATACAAATTCAAGAAACTATTGTCAAAGGACTATTATCTAATCCCCGACACTGGCGCCAAAAACTTGTTGACACTTTTTTCATGAAAATATGTGTTTGTCCTTTATGTAAACTGGATTCATTAAAAAATTTTGATTGGTCTTAATCACTGTAAGTACATAGATCGTACAAGTAATAAAAGTGGATTTTCATTAAGTCCAGATATCGTTCCCACGAGGATGGATGATGAATCACAAACCAACTAATTGAATCACTTTAAGATCCTTACTATTTGAACTCCAATATTAAGATGATTAGAGAACGAATAAAATAATACTAAGTAATTTCACTAGTATACATAAAATATTAATAAGAATGGAATTGAGAGTTCACTGAGTGAGACAACACGAGGACATAGACCAATGAATAATTGTCAATTTCTACATCTTTTTTAATCTTAGCTAAACCATAAGTTGGAAAGCTGAATTTGTTAAAGATGCATTGTGGTATGGTTTGGATTTCTCCGTTAACCATACATTTCACTAGTTAGAAATTCATGTTTCTTTCGAAATCATGGATCTAATTAGTCACTTGTAATATATAATCCTCTTTATAAGATGTGGATATTTTTCCTTTTCAGTACTTCACAACCAAATCTTAGAACTGAAAAATTCTTGCCCCTATAGACAGGATTTTGCAAGCCTTCTTCAACTTGGTTGGCACCTCATCCTTCAATGCTAATGAAATTCTCCATCTCCTTGATTGGATCAAATCCTTTCATCAGAAAGAGGAGAAACCTCTAAGTGATTAAATTGATACTTCATCAAACCATCCTCAAACCATGAGTAAGTTGGTGATTTATCTGAGTAATCTTTTAGAGTACATTAGTTCCAAAGTATTATTCACTATACCTACAAAGAAACTACTATACCTTAGATTCTCCATCTTTGTGTCACGCAGATGGCCTCTTGGAAATCATAGTAAAATAGAATACTTTGTCGGTTCACGATAATAGACTTTAACAACAGTTAAAATACAAGAATTCTAACTAATGCTGCTCTTCAATTTGTGTAGAAAATAAATAATCATCATCAATCATTCATAGAGGATTCAACTCTTTAAAATTGGTCTCACTATATCAACACTGAACTGATTTGAAAATTCACTGAAAGTGTAAACAAACTGAAATAAATGAACTCCATAAAATTTTCAAACTCCATTTTATTCAAAACAGTAATGAAAGAGAAAATTCTATAAGAAATTCCAATAAACCAACACGCATCACATTACTCAACTCCAAAAAATTAAAGAAAACTAATCAAAACTACAATTTCAACAATCTACTAAAAAGAATAAAAGAAAATAAAAGCACAATGTTAAAAATAATATAAAGAGTCTTCTAAATCACCTAGAAGTCCTAATTACTTAAAGTCGCCACAATGTCTGATGCATCTATTTATAGACTTTCCATTGTTGTACTGCACTTCAAGATGAAGTTGTGGATCTCAAATTTCTGCCCATTTATCGCTGGCCAAGATAGAAAGTTCTGCCAGATCAGTCTTTAAATAGCTGTCACGTCATTAAATATTCGGCTTTCTATGGCTAACCTCGTTTTTCAGCTTTTTCTTGATTCTATTATGAGACTTGATAATGTTGCAAATGTAGTTTGATCCATCATTTGTTCATTCGTAACAGGAATGTCTTTATGTCGCGACACAACATTTGTTGCACCCAACTCTTTATACACTTCTGCCTTTGGAAACTGTCGTGAAATAATTTTCTTTGTCGCGACAAGCATTTTCTCTTCAGTTTGTCCACTCTGTCGTGATAGGATTTCTTTGGTTCCTTAACAATGTAATAAGATAGAGTACTTTTCTTTGTCATGACCGATTTTTCTTCTCGGTCTATCGTTGGTACGAGCTATTTGTTGCGACATAGAAATCTTTGTTGCGAAAAACTTGACTTAGCTAATCTCAGTTCTCTTCAATTTCTGTCGCAACCAAATCTTCTTTTGTCGTGATAGAATTGTATCATTCCGTAGCTTTTTATTGTCATGACAAAAAACTTCTTTGTCGCAATAGAGATTCTACCTTCAATTCTTCACTATGTCGCAACATGAATTTCTTTGTCGCCATTCCTCTTGTATTTCTCTTTAGCTTCTTGTCGTGATAGAGAATTCCTTGTCACGACAGAATTCACCTCAACCTCATCTTTCGTTTGTCGCGACATAGATTCTTCCTTAAGCCGGTCCCATATTGAAAACGTTGTTGCAACATAAAAACACTTGTCTCAGTTGACTTATGTTATAACCTTGACATTTTCTGTTGCGACATAGCTTGTGACACCCCCAACTTGGCACACGGTGTCAAGCGAGGGTGTGTTTTTTCTTGTTCTTACCTTATAAACTTTAGCTTGTTCATTCATATGTGTTAAACATTTAACTTTGTATCATATTTGTAGCCGGCCGGATTACAAATATATAGCTCCATATGGAAGTGTTCAACATTTTATATGTGCATTGTTTACCAAAATAATAAACAAAATTACATATACAAACCAATTAAAGGGTCTTTGTGGGCACCTAATTGATCATTGACCTTTGATTCTTGATGGATTCTCAGGTCTCCGTTCCTCTTATTGCCACGGGATGAAACACCGTTTATAAGCACTGCGCTTAGTGAGAATAAATACATATGGACGGCCTATGAGACGGATCATCCTGCTTTACACACATGCATATACCTTAAGCCAAATATAACATTTACATATATTTATCCATTTCTCATATCTACTTTTTTCATGCGTGTTTCGATTCTTTATCATGGCCCCGTATCTTTTCGTCATCTTTCACTTTACGCTTCTTGTTCTTGTAGCCATTATCTTATCGTATTGTAGCGGTGCTATGCTTCTCATATCATATCATATGCTTTACATATACTTATCATTTCTTTTATGTTTCGTGCTGCAAAAAAACCTTAGAAGCGGATCACGGAAATAGCGTATGCCGAAGGTGCTTATCCTTTGTACGACGATGATCTCCCATTTGGCCTTGACCTGGCAGGCGCTATAATGATCAAAAGCGAGGATCTATGTCATCAACCCAAGCAGGGGGCCTGTTCTCTCTGTAAATTGTATCTTCTTGACAACTATATCCCTATAGGCATGCCTACCTATCCAGTATGGGTCTTAAGCGACCGATCATTTTTATTATGTTTTCTTAGCAATCTTTTCGGAATTATTAGAAAAAGATATCTCATAAACATCGAATCAATTATTGATATCATGTATACTTATGAGATATTCATTATCAAAATAATCTCTTATAAGCATTTTTAAGCGTATTTTTCATATAAAAAATTGCTCGTCATTGGACTTGCTTTTAATTTGGGAGATATGGTCTAAACATTCCGAACTACTCCTAGACAATTTCTAGGAACAGATCTGGAATTGTGTCCTATATTTAAAAATTTTTTGAGAACATTAGAGACAAAATTTGACCATAATTTTTTCATGAAAGTTGTTCTCCCTGATGTCTAGATTGTACAGAAATTTGAATCATATTTGGACAATATAACTCAATTTATGATTTAAGCGATTGGAATTCATCCCGGTTGAAGATTGCTGAGGCGAATTTCGAGTTGGTGTTTCCTTACTTTGACGAATTTTCTGGGTCAATGGGGTCAAAATTTGGATATACTTGTTCGGGAGATTTATTCTCCTAAGACTCGTTTATCAAAAATTTGAATCCTCAATTTCGATGAGTGAGAAATCAACTTATGGCGAGAAATACAAAAAGCGCTATGAAATCTAAAAGCTGTATGAATTGAACTGGGAATTGACTGAAAGCAGGCTTCACTTTGATGATTTTACGGGTATTCACAGAAGGTCTCAGAATTTTCGCACCTACTTTGAGAGATTTATTTCTTCTAGAATTATAATTTACCCAGAAATTTGAATCACTCAATTTGGATGAGTGATGGCCAAAACAAAAACATGGGTTTAAAAAAAAACGAACAACATCTCCCCTAAAACCCAATTTTTTTTTCTATAAAATTTTTTCCTCCATTGAGGACCACAACCAAACCAAACAACCATTTCAAACAAGAATTCTACACAAAAAGTGGCTGAAGCCTCAAACAAGTATCATATACATATCCATACAAAATCCATAAAAAAATCGATACAAAAAATTTCACTACCTTGGTTCTCTTCCACTTCTTCTTCTTCTTACTCTTCTTCTTCTTACTCTTTTTCTTCTCCTCTCTTCACCTTATCGGTTTGCCCTATCACGGGCAAATGAGATATTATTTTAACCTTATGTAATTTGGGTGCGAATGCATGTTTGGCTTAACTTATTTTTGAATTACTGTTTTGCATTTAGGTCCCTCATCTCTCTATTATTTGCACATTAACTTATTAAACTTCTTACTTTGGCATACAATCTTCTATTCTTATGTCATTTGGGTCCTTAATTGGCAATTTCCAATTTACCCTTGACTTTTGTATTAATTCCGGGTTTTGCTTATTTTATTTTTAGCATGATTTTATTATGGAAAAATATACATTTACTTTATTCTACCCGAGGAAGCATGTTATAAAGCGTCGGGAGTACTGGTTGCAGGAGTGTGGTGTCTTTTTTATTGCGACAGAGTTCATATGCTAATCTTAGCCTTTTATGTTGCGATAGAGGAAGGATTGTCGCGACAAAGTTCCTTTGCCATTTGCCTTTGATCATTGTTGCGATAGTCTTCTTTACATTCTTCTTCAGCAATGTCGCGATAGAAAACTCTTTATTGCGACAAAGATTCTATTTTTGCCTTAAGTTCAGCCTGGACTTTATTGCAACATACAACTGCTGGCTATGACATAGTTCTTCTAGCTTGCTCGAAATTCTGTTGCGACACATAAATACTATGTCGCGACAGAGAATGCTGCATTTGCCACTTTTTTCTTCTTTTATGCTGGAATTATCTCATTTTCAATAAAAACTTGCAAAACACAAAGGGGTGAATATTCCATAATTTGGCATTAAAATAGATCTAAAACTGCTAAAAATATGCCAGAAAAATGGATTAAAAATAGATGAGTTTAAGACTCATCAAATTCCCCTACACTTAAGGTTTTGTTTGTCCTCGAAGCAAGAGAAGAAAATTTTGTTTGTCTTTAAACAATTTAGCTTTTATTTTTAAGGACATTTTTCTGTTTAAACTTCAATTGGGCAGGAAACATAAGTCAATTGTAAAATTATTTCTAAACATGTTTCCAATCTAGAATTAGGATGATTTTCAATTAAGTTCACTAACTTGAATAGAATAATTCATATAGATGTAAACAATTTAATCATTTCAAACCTGATTTTGTGAGTGTGTATTTGGTCTTCCCTCTTTTTTCCTTAACCAGCGGATTAGTTAATGATCTTACGGAATAATACTCGATTGGCACACTTCTCCTCATTCTTTTAGTCTCATATGTATTTGTCATATTAATCTCCGCACTAATATAAGCATAACACCACCTTTAGGATAGGTCTTTTAGAGGCTTGTAATCTATAGCCGATATTGAGTAGACAATTGGACAATTTAGGCTCAATTTGCAGGAACATTGACAACCATGCCTCACCTTCATTATCCTTGATTTCTTTTGATTTCAAGTTTCTAACCTTCCCATCAGGTTTTGTGCATCTTTCTGCATATTCTCAATTGTGGTATCTTTTTCTCTTTTCATTGACCACACTTAGAAAATAACTTATCTTCCTTATCTTAGAAGCTTTTTCACTTTTCATCCCTCATCAAGGTTTATGAAATGGTGCAATATTTTGCCTTTTAAACTGCACCTCATAGCTTTGGAATCTAATGCTCTCCATACCAGTTATGTAGGTTACTGATGAATACTAAGAACTAATTATTCGGGAGATATACAGATATCTTATTGTAGTATTCCTTGATGTTTTTCTTTTCATAGCTTCTTTTCTTAATTTTCTTCTCTTCTCATTTCAATGAAATTTTTTTTCTTTCTCAACCCTTTTTATCCGTCTCTACAACTTAAAATAATATTCCCCAAAACTTGTTATTTTACATACGTGATGTATTTTGTCAACACATAATTTGGGCAGAGAAATGGGGTTCGTTCTTTGTAGGTTATGTTTAAGGAAGGAATTGGGCTTTTCATTTGCTGGTTGATGATGAGATTGGCTATAGGCTCAAATAAGGAACTAGTGTGTATGCTTATGTATATCATAGAGGTAGGCTTTGAAAGGCTCAAACTTCCAAGGATAGCTATATAATTCTAGTTAGTGGTATTCTTTTTCAAGTTTTTCAGCTGCCGATAATCTAACAAGTTCTAGGACATTTGGAAATTTAACTGTTATGGAATCCAAAAGATGTCCCTAATCTTGGCACAATTTGTTTCAGAACTACTGTTGACCATGTGCAAAGTTATCAGGACTTTTATAACCAAACTGTTTACAAAAACAAAATTATAGGTCTTATCTGTTCCATCAATTTATTAAAATATTCCTTATTCTTGAAGTTCAACACATTTATTAATATCCTTATAACTTTCCCTTTCAATTCATCATCTACCCAGTAATATCAAATTGAATTGGTTTGTGAATATGTTATTTATGATTTAACGAGTTAGAATGTTCATTTAAATCAATAATTCAGTTTAGAGAAATGTAACACAACAACCACTCAATTCCATCAATAATTCAGCTCCACCAAACAACTCAGTTTAATTAGCAATTCCAACCAGGAAATTTGGTTTCTCATTTATTCAACTAAGCTATTTACCACAAGTCAACAATTTCAAATTATTAAACTCAAAGAAAAGAAAATTTAAACAAACAAGCGAGGAAATGAAAAAATAAAGTGAACACCAATTCCAAGGAAGGGATGTGGAGTGAGAGGGAAGATGGGAAGGAAGAGCATGTTGAGCTATTTTCTTCTTCTTTCTGTATGGGAATGGTGCGAGTTGATTGGATTTGAGCTTGTATCCCTACTGCAGCGAGTGAGAACTTCGAGGAATTACTCGTGGTTCTTGGACCACTACCTCTTCACTTTTGTGAGTGCACGAGACCACTCCATGGATAGGGCATTGCTTGATGGAGTATTTGTCTCTGCCAATGAGTGTGACGCCCCGACTCGGCACATGGTGTGCTTGAGGTGTCATTTTTTTCCTATTTACTATAAACTTATAAACTTTAAGCTTGTTCATTCATATAATGTTAAACATTTAACTTGTAGTATATTCTGTAGCAGCGGATTACAAAATATATTCAAGCTCCATATATGGAAATGTTCAACATTTACAATATTTACATTGCTTACAAAAGAAACAAACATACATATACATTAGACCAATTGGTCTTTCAGTGGATACCTAGTGATGTGTTGACTTTGACTGCTGATGTGGATTGTCATGTCCTCTAGTTTCCTCCTCTGTACCTCCACGGATGAAACACCCTTGCTAAGCTTATAGCTTAGTGGGAATAAATACATATAGATGACCTCTAATCAAAGTCATCACACTTTAGATGCTTTGGATATAACTTTAGTCATTTACATATCATGTAGCTAAATATTTTTAACATATCATGTATAGATATGCTTCTACATATATCATACTTATTCGTCTTATCATGTTTCATTCCATATCATCTTTCATTTACGTTTTGTTCTTGTACTTATCCTTTGTTTATGTCCGCCATGATACTATGCTTCTCATATCATGTCATGCCATTTACATATTCTTGTCACTTATCTTATGTCTCATGCCTGCAAAAACCTTAAAAGTGGATATGGAAAAGCGCTGTATTCAAGAGTACCATCAGCATGCTGGTGAGTGTTCTCTATGCAGCATGACGAAGCGAGGCCACTATAATGATCGAAGCGGGATCTATGTCATCGACAGGACATATCGTAGGCGCTATCTTGCAATAACTATATCCCTATAGGTATGCTATCTAATATCCACGGTCGCCATGACGATCAGTTTTGTCTGTTTTCTTAACAAATTTTTAGGTTTTAGAAAAAGATATCTCATATACATGAATAACTACTGATATCATGTATACTTATGAGATATTCATTATCAAATAATTTCTTATAAACATTTAACTATACTTTTTCATATAACAAAATTATATATGTATTAGCTTTAACTTTCATAACACATGTTATCATAATCATATTACTATGATACATTATTTCATATAACAATACATTTATATAACCTGTATACAATTTCAGTTTCTATAACCAATTTTGCCTTAACAGTTCTAAGCAAGTCCTAAGTCCATTTTCCACTACAATTTTGACCCTACTTTCTTCATGAAAGCTGTTCTCCTCGATGTCTAGTTTGTATAGAAATTCGAATCACCTCATTTGGACCAGTATAACTCAAGTTATGATTTAAACAACCAGAATTACTCAGTTCGAGAAATTTGTTATGAGATAGACAAATTTTGAGGGACTGAATTGTTCCCTTACTTTGTCGAATTTTCTAAGTTCAATGGGGTCCAAATTTGGATATACTTATTTGGAATATTTGTTCTCTAGAAGTCTAGTTTACTCTTAAATTTGAATCCTCAATTTGGATCGTGAAACTCACATGGTCTAAATACCCAGCGTTAGGAACCTAAGCGCTATCGAAGTCCCCGACTGAAAAACAAAGCATCACTTTTAGTAGATTTTCTCTGGTCCAATGGAGTCAAATTTGGATATAATTACTTCGCAAATATTTGTTCTCTAAGTCTAGTTTACTAGAAATTTGAATCCTCAATTTGGATGAGTGATGGCGAGTTATGGTCGAAAACAAAACATGGGTTGAAAAAAAGCGGACAGCATCTCCCTAAAACCCAACATTTTCTCATACAAATTTTTCTGTGAGGACCACAACCAAACCAAACAAGGATTCTACACAAAAAAGAAGTATGCCAAACCTCCAACAAGTATCCATATACATATCCATACAAAAATCCATAAACAAAATCCATACAAACAATTCCATACCTTTGATCTTTCTTGAATTCTCTTCTCCTTCTTCCTTCTTCTTCTTCTTCTCCTTCTCTTCTCTTCTTCTTTTCTCCCTTATCCGTTTTGCTCTCCTATCCAAAGACCAACATATTTTGATTCCAAAATAAGGCCATGTTTGACCTTATACATTTTTGTCTTCTTTTCCATTTTTTTCATTTAGGTCCTTCATCTCTCTATTATTCTCAATCTAACCTTCAAATTCACTTTGGCATATGAACTTACTTATTAAATTATGACCCTTGGGTCCCTAAATTGTGAAATTTTCAATTTTATATCTTTTATATAAATTCGGGTTTGCCATTTTTTATTTTAGCGATGTTTATTAGAAAAATATACATTTACCTTTATTATACCCAAACATGTTATAAAACTATCGAGGGTATAATTTTACTGGGTGTTACAACTCCCCGCTAAAGAATTTTGTCCTCGAAATTCATACATGATTCAATATGAGAGGAGGAGGAAGGAGGATTGCGGATGTGTGCTCTCCTTAGTTGCTTCTAACTCCCAGTAGCTTCTTCTCTACCATGGTGTTGCGAGCACTTTCTAATGGTACTTGTTGTTCCTCAAGCTATTCACCTCTCTCGGAGGCCAAAATTGCCTTTGGCTCCTCATCATATGATAAATCCTCCTATACTTGTATCTCTTGCACGGGTAGTATCGACTCATCGAAACGGTATTTCGAAGCATAACCCAAATGGAACATCATGCGACTTGGCTAACTCAGAGGGAGTGCTTGCGATCGCCCTTGGTCAATTCTCTCAAAAACTGCAGGCCAATGAACCTCGGACTTAACCCTTTCTTCCCAAATCTAAGCACCTTCCTCCATGGAGATACCTTTAAGAACACTTTATCACCCACTTCATATTCAATGTCCTTCCTTTTCAAATCGGCATATGACTTTTGTCAATCACTGGCAACCTTTAACCTTTTCCGAGTAACCTGAACTTTTGCTTATATATCTTTTACTATGTCCAAACCAATCACTTTATGCTCATTCAATTATGTCTAACACCTGGGGAGTTCTACATCTCGACCATACAAAAACCTCATGGTGCCATGCGATGCTTGATTGATAGCTTTGTTGTTATAGGCCAAATTCTATCAATGGAATACCTATCCCAACTTCAGTAAGATTCCCACCGCATCCTAGAGAAGCATATCTTCAAGCACTTGAATCAACCTCTCGGATTGTCCATCTGTATGAGGATGGAATGCTGTACTGAAATTCAGCCTCGTACCTAAGGCTGACTGTAGTTCCTTCTAGAATCTCGAGATAAATTGCAGATCTCTATTCGACACAATAGACAATGGCACACCATGCAATCGCACAATCTCATCCACATATAACTCAACTAGTCGATCCATAGAATAGTCAATCCGATCGGAGCAAATGGGCCGACTTTTGTGAGCTATCAACAATCACCCAGACAAAGTCATGTTTTTGTTATGTGAGGGGAAAACCCGACACAAAATCTATGGTAATGTTATCCCACTTCCAGTGAGGAATTGGAAGGGGATTCAACAAACCTGTTGGAACTTGGTGTTCAGCTTTGACTTGCTGATACATTAAACATTTAGACATGTACTCTTTCACATCTCTTTTCATTCATTTCCACCAGTACCACTGTTTCAAATCCTGGTACATCTTATTACCTCCAGGATGCATGGTAAATACCATATTATGAGCTTTAAATAACAACTTTTTCGGTTCTCTTATCATATATGGCACAGCCATAGTCCGTCTTGGAAATACAAACTTCCTCCTTCTTTTACTAAAAACTCAGCTTTATCACCATCTCTCGAATTATTTGCACTTTTTCTCGCATCTCTTCATCATTTTTCGGCATCTATAATTACTGCTTTAACAATGCCAGCTTTAATCCGAGCCAATATAGCCCATCATCTCGCTAGTCTCTATTCACCGTGGCTGGCGACAAAGCTGCATTGCCTTTCTACTTAAGGCATCTGCTACCACATTAGCTTTTCCGAGGTGGTAGTCAATTATACAGTCATAATCTTTGAATAACTCCAACCACCTCCATTGTCTCAAATTAAGCTCCTTCTGTGTTAACAAATATTTGAGACTTTTATGATCTGTATAAATTCTCCATTTTTCACCATATAAGTAGTATCGCCATATTTTCAAAGCAAACACTACCGCGGCCAACTCTAGGTCATGAGTGGGATAATTTTGTTCATGTGGCTTCAACTGCCTGGATGCATAAGCCACTACTTTCCCATCTTGCATTAAGACACATCCCAAACCGATGCTTCAAGCATCACTGTATAAGTGTGTACTTTTCCTTTGAGGTAGGTTGCGTCAATACTGGTGCTTCAACCAACATTTCTTTCAACTGTTCAAAACTATTTTGACATTTATCTGACCACTCAAACTTTACTCATTTCCTGAGTAATTTGGTGAGTGGAGAAGCTATGATAGAGAATCCCTTCACAAATCTTCTATAATATCCTACTAGGCTTGTAACACCCCAAAATATACCCTAGTCGTTTTCAGCATGTTTATGGTATTTTGTAGGTATAATTTAAATTTTTTTCAATTTAAATTCAAAATGTGAAAATTTTGAAAACCCGAAAATAAGCAAGGGTAAATTTGTAATTTGTTAAAATGGGATATAAATGTCATAAGATTATAAGATTATATGCCCAAGTGGAATATGACAACTTGTGGTGTAAAATTGAGGAGAGATGAAGGATCAAAGTGCAATAAAAGGAAACTTAAGTCAAATTAATGAATTTTTGATGGCCAAACATGGCCTTATGAAATGAGACCAAATAAGACCAATTTTGGTCTCTCATTTGGGTATTTTTTGAGGTTCATAGGTGAAGGGAGAAGAAGAAAAGGAAGAAGAGAAGAAGAAGAGGAAGCCAATAAAGGTTTGGATACTTGTTTGGATTTTCTATGGTTTTGTTTGAATTTGCTTTGGAAGTGTTTGTATGGATATTTGTGGTTCCATTCCTAGGGTTTAGTTAAGAACTATTACTAACCTCTAGATGTCTTGAAAGTCAAGGGTAAAAAACCCTATTTTTGTATAAGATGAGTATGGATTTGTATGGATTCTGGTTTATGGTGTTGGAGACATACTAGTGTTAGAAGTTAACCTAACTTACAAGATTTGAGTTGTGGTTTGGAAAAACCCTAATTAATCCCTATGATTGGTTTTGGTTGGGTTAGAACATACTTGGGAGATGTTTTTCTAGAGAAAATATGCGTTTTATTGTGTTTTGGTTAGATTTGTAGGAAAAAGTACCAAAAACAACAAATTCTGGGCAATGTCGAGGGTCCTTCACAACGGCGAAGAGACCCCTCGCAGCGGCGAAGGATCCCCACGCCGCAACGAGGCCGAGAAGGAAGGTTCGCCCGACCTCGGGTTCGCCGCAGCGAAGGGCTTCGCCGCAACAAAGCTACTGTTCACAGCATGGAAATGTTGTGTTTTTGTTTCTTTTTGTTTTTCCGTTGTTCCGAAGACTTGTCTATTGGACTAATAAGGACCTATAAGTGTGTGAAAGGGTCCATACATGTTTGTAAGGTAAAGTAAAGGAAAATTTAGACCGTACCTTGCCTCGATATCTATAAAATGTGTGCTGCAACAACTATATTCCTATACTCATGCCTATCTATCCAACTACCTGGTCATAAGCATGCAATTAGTTTTATTCTATTTTCTTAACAATCTTTTAGGTATTAGAAAAATGTATCTCATATACATGAATAACTACTGATATCATGTATACTTATGAGATATTCATTATCAAATAATCTCTTATAAACATTTAGCTATACTTTTTCATATAACAAAATTATATATGTACTATCTTTAACTTTCATGACACATGTTATCATAATCATATTACTATGATGCATTATTTCATATAACAATACATTTATATAACCTCAGATACTTCGCTTATAACCAATTTTGCTCTAGTCATTTCTAGGCACTTCCTAAGTCTATTTTACCGCAACATCAGATATCATACATATATAGCACAATTTTGACTTTACTTTCTTCATGAAAGCTGTTCTCCCCGATGTCTAGTTTATATACAAATTTGAATAACCTCATTTGGACCAGAATAACTCAAGTTATGATTTAAACAATCGGAATTACTCCAGTTCAGGGGACTATTCTGAGACAAATTTTCAGGGATCGAATTGTTCCCTTACTTTGACGAATTTTCTAGGTCCAATGGGGTCCAAATTTGGATATACTTATTTCAGGAATATTTGTTCTCCTAGAAGTCTATTTTACCCTTAAATTTGAATCACTCAATTTGGATCAGTGAAACTCACCTTATAGCTTAAATATCAAACTGCTCAAAGAACCTAAATCAGATCGTAATTGACCCGAAAATAGAGCATCACTTTGACGAATTTTCTGGGTCCAATGGAGTCCAAATTTGGATATAATTATTTCAGGAATATTTGTTCTCCTAGAAGCCTAGTTTATCCAGAAATTTGATTCACTCAATTTGGATGAGTGATGGTCAAGTTATGGTTAAAACAAAAACATGGGTTGAAAAAAAACCGGACAGCATCTCCCCTAAAACTCAACATTTTCTCTACACAAATTTTTCCTCTATTGAGGACTACAACCAAACCAAACAAGGATTCTACACAAAAAAGAAGTATGCCAAACCTCCAACAAGTATCCATACACATATCCATACAAAAATTCATAAACAAAATCCATACAAACAATTCCATACCTTTGATCTTTCTTGAACTTCTCTTCTCCTTCTTCCTTCTTCTTCTTCTTCTCCTTCTTCTCCTTCTCTTCTCTTCTTCTTCTTCTCCTTCTCCTTCTTCTCTTCTTCTTTTCTCCCTTATCCGTTTTGCTCTCCTATCCAAAGACCAACATATTTTGATTGCAAAATAAGGCCATGTTTGGCCTTATACATTTTTGCCTTCTTTTCCATATTTTTCATTTAAGTCCTTCATCTCTATTATTTCACCCAACTTATTCAAATTCCACTTTGGCATATGAACTTATTAAATTATGACCGTTGGGTCCTAAATTGGTAAATTACCAATTTACCCTTGTCTTTTATATAAATTATGGGTTTTTCATATTTTATTTTTAGCAGTATTTTATTCCAGAAAAATATACATTTACTTTTATTATACCTACAACATGTTATAAAACTATCAAAGTATAATTTGGGGTGTTACAAATAGAGTTTAGGGTTCCCTCAAATTCACCTTGGGCAGAGTATATTTTTAACAGGTTGTTATTAATTATATCCAAGATTTCATTCCAACACTTTTCCCTATAGTTTAGGGTGCCCTCCAATCCCTTGTCCATTTTCTCTATCAGAGTTCTTATTTCCTTTTGATGTTCCTTGTATAGATACCCAAAATCATTTGCCTTTTGTAGCAAGTTCTTCTCCATGGCATCTTCCATTTCCTTCATGATTTTTATTAGCTCATTATCTTCCCGAATGATCCGAGACAGCGCATCTCTTCTCAGTTCTTCACTCACTTCTTATTCTTAGTTCCTATATGTGCTCTTCCACTCTTCATCTCTCGCCTTAGGGCTTCTTCAGATTTTGGTCCTTCTTAAGTCTCCGCATCCATATATTGACTTCAATTGGAGTCGATCTCGTAGTTTCGTTTTGTCCCTTTCGTGATTTCGCTTCATTGCTTTTAGCATTTCCATCAATGCAACATTGTTATATTGAGGCTATGAGCTTTCAGCATGCTCATGATGGGCTTGTCTTACATCTGGAAAGAGGGTTAGAATTCTAGCTTAAGCTTCTCTCGTCTCTCGTTGAGCCTGGAGCCACTCGTGCCGTGGTTGATGTATTTCTACCGGTTCTTCTTCTTCTCTCATAGCTTCTACCTCTCTTTCCCTGCCTCTGTTCTTAAGCCCCTTTGTGATTCCTGTCAATGTCAAGGATGAGGTCTTAGGACAGTTTTCCTCTTCCTCCTAGTCTCCTTGTACACTACCCAAGATACGTGTCTTTTGAGATTAGTGCCGGGTGGAATCGCCCTCAGAGCCTCCTCCTCCTCAGAATAACTTAGAATCGAAGTTTTCTAAAACTTTACCACACTAAATTGAAAGAAATTTTCAGATGGCATACAACAACACTACTCCTTTCCCCGATTGTACACAAAGTTTGAAGGTAGAATGACTAACATAAAAAATAAACCACACCTTGCTGTCGGTTCCACTAATGCTTCTCCGCGAGCACTCGCAGGGGTTTTTTCCTGGCATTCCACTTTCCCTTGCCATTAGTCAACAAGTCTACAATCTTCTGGAAGTCAGGTTCCTTCACCAGTTTCTTAAACTTTGACCCATTCCTTCTCTCCTGAAGATTGTACGTTTAGTCTATCTGCTCTTTGCCGAAGGATTTCCATTTCCATATAACGTACACTGCCTTAACCTTCATTCCCTCCATATTGGCATAGAACTATTTCACCACATCTACGAACCTAAGAGCCTTATGCTCACAGAACAAATGCCATCCCTTGCTCTCAGTGACTTCTTGGAATGGAGAAATCCATTTGCTGAAGCCTCTCTCCCCGATGAAGTCTCTGTACTATAATTTATCCTTCTAGGCGACATACTCCATATCAAAAATCCAGTCGCTCACTTTTTCTCCAATGCTCTCGCTTCTTCATCTCCTCTCATCCTCTTTTTCAATTCTTCCACTGGCTGCTCAGGTTCTGCGCTTACTTCATCCCTTTCTTCACTTTGCCCTATTTCTGCTTGAGTGACTTGAACTGTTTCTTCCTCCCTCTCATTATATTCTTCCATGATTTCGCTCGTGTTCGGGAACCAGTTTCTTGTTAGCTCTACACATGCAGAGGAAGCTGGGGGGTCTAGATCAAAGGGAGGAGAGAGATTTGTGAGGAAGACTGGTGGGTTGGAAGGTTATGAGTGCGCATGACCTTCAGCCAAAATTTTCTATTTATAGCCAAAGGTTTGTCAGGCTGCTATTAATTATCAGCGACAAAATCGACCTCGGTTTGCTCTCCCTTTTAATATCAGGTCATCAAGATAGAGAAACAATGTCGCGAAGAAGCAAATTTGCAATCAATTATAAACTAGGGTAATTCTTTGTCGTGACAAAGCACGAATTATCGCAACATAAATTTTTGATGCTCCAATTGATTTATGTCGCGACATAGAGAAATCATGTCGCGGCGTATTTTCTGATGTTCATTTGTACTTTTGTCGTGAAAAAATGGAATTATGTCACAACAAAGTTTTTCTTTGAAAAATAAAGGTTAGAACTAACCTTGTCGCGACTAAAAGCAATTATGCCGCAACAAACTTTCCTACGACTAAGATGAGGTTTGATTCAAACTCTGTTGCGACATAGAGAAATAATGTTGCGACAAAATTTGGCAATAATGTCGCGACAGAGAGAAAGCATGTCACGACATTGAACTAAAATTTTTCGAGAATTTCATCATTCACAGTTTTCAATCAAGCCACATTCAAAACAAGGTGTATTCACTCATACCTATCAGAACATACTAGTGAAAACTCATCTAATCATCAAAGAACTTCAATTCAAGTATAAACAACAAATCTCATTCTTCACCCAATATAATTCATCAAGATATTCAATAATGCATCCAAGTCATGAGCACAATAAAGCTGTTTACAATTTTCTGCTCTAAATAAAATTCACATTCCCCCAAACTTCAACTATGCATTATCATTAAAGACAAAGTGAGGGAAATGAAAATATTCCCTCAGAGCAATGTCCCGTATATTTCGCCTTGAGAAAGTGAAAGCCCCTTAATAACATCCATTTTTTAATTCAAATTTTCTTCATTGTCCCTGGAATCAAAGAAATTACAAAATAAAATTTCTAACAAAATTAAAACTAAAACTTCAAACACACCAATTTTAATAAACCAAATTAATTATGAAAATTAAAATTTTTCTTGGGTTGCCTCTCAAGAAGCTACTCAGTTTAATGTCTTTAGCTAAACATTTGCTGCGTAGTGTCTTCATTTCAGCAAAACTCTTTTCCCTTTTCAAATTCTGGATCTAAACTTCACTTATACTTTCTCCAAGATAATGCTTTAGTCTTTGACCATTGACTTTAAATTCATTTCCAGATTCAGCTTTTAGTGTTACTGCTCCAAAGGGTGTACTTATTACCACTGTGTAATGATCACTCCATCTTAACTTCAATTTCCCTGGAAATAGCTTGAGACTGGAGTTGTATAAGTGGACTTGTTCTCTTGCCTTGAATTCCCTCCTTAGAATCTTCTGATCATGCCACTTCTTTGTATTTTCTTTGTAGATTATGGCATTGTCATAAGCTTCATTTCTCAACTCTTCCAGTTGATTCATTTGGAGTAGTCTCCTTTCCTTGGCAGCTTGAAAGTCACAATTCAATTTCTTGATGACCCACATAGCTTTGTATTCCAGTTCTAACGGGAGATGACAAGGTTTTCCAAATATAATTCTGTATGGGGACATTCCAATTGGAGTTTTGTAAGTAGTTCTAAAAGCCCATAGTGCATCATCTAACTTTATAGACCAGTCTTTTCTGCTTGTGTTCACTGTTTTCCCTAGAATTTTCTTTATCTCCCTATTGGAAATTTCAACTTGCCCATTTAACTGAGGGTGATAAGCCAATCCCATCATATGATTAATTCCATACCTACTCATGAGTTTTGCAAAAACTTTATTTACAAAATGGCTTCCCTCATCACTTATGATTATTCTGGGTGCTCCAAATCTACTTAGAATATTTTTTTTTGTATAAACCCAACCACTGTGATGGCATCATTTATGGGACAAGCTATTGCTTCCACCCATTTGGATACATAATCCACAACTTGGAGAATGTATATATTTCCAAATGATGATGGGAAATGTCCCATGAAGTCTATCCCCCATACATAAACCATCTACACAACCAAGATTCCTTACAGGGGAATTTCATATCTTCTGCTTATGTTGCCCATTCTTTGACAATTATCATAATGTTTTACTCATTCAAAATAGTCTTTGAAGATAGTAGGCTAATAAAAACCTGATTGGAGAATTTTATGGGCTGTTCTATCTCTTGCAAAGTGTCCTCCATATGGTGATGCATGACATTTCTCCATAATACCACCTTGTTCTATTTCTGGAACACATCTCCTCATGATCATATCTTCTCCTCTTCTAAAAAGTAGTGGGTCATCCTAAATACAAAATCTCAGAATCGCTCCTCAATTTTCTTGCTGGTAGCTTCGAAATAAGGTGGTACAACTCACAAGCTAAGTAATTGACAATATCAAAGATACCAAAGTTGTTTGATCGATAACAAAAATACGCCATTAGAAAAATTTTCGCTATTTCGCCTCTTTCTTTTTCAAAGTAGTTTTTCCAATCTAGACAAGTGATCGCCATCACATCAGTTACCACTTTCGTCTGATCTCCATATCAAACTCTTGTAGCAGTAATACCCATCTGATTAGTCTTGGTTTAGCCTCCGTCTTTTCCATCAGATCTTTAATTGCAACATGATCAGTGTGTATTATAACATGGGACCCCAATATGTAAGGCCTGAATTTTTCACAATCAAACACCATTGCTAGCATCTCATTTTCTATGGTAGTGTAATTCTCTTGTGCCTCAATGAAGGTTTTGCTAGCATAGTATATGACCTTGAATATCTTTTCAATTCTTTGTCCCAATACAGCTCCCATTGCATAATCACTAGCATCACACATAATTTCAAAATCATTGTTCTAACCTGGTATCACCATGATGACAACTGTCACTAATCTGGATTTAATTTCATCAATGCAGATTTGCATGATTCATCAAAATCAAATTTTGCATCTTTTTCCAGCTGTTTACATAATGGTCTGGATATTTTTGAGAAGTTCTTTATGAATCTTCCGTAAAAACCAACATGTCTAAGGAAACTTCTTATCCCCTTAACTATTGTAGGTGGAAAAAAAGTTTTTATAATAGCAACTTTTGCTTGGTTTACATCCAATCCAGCTACAAAAATCTTGTGTTCCAAGACAATACCTTATGTTACCATGAAATGACATTTTTCCCAATTTAAAGCTAGATTATTGTCTTGACACCTCTTGAAATTTTTCCCAATTTTTCCCAATTTAAAGTTAGATTCCTATGTTTCTAAATTTTCCAAACAATTCTCAAAATTGGATCTATATACTAAGAAGTCATCCATAAATATTTCCATATCCTCTTCCACTAAATCAGAAAACATAGACATCATACATCTTTGAAATGTGGTAGGAGCATTACATAATCCAAAAGACATCCTTCTAAAAGCAAAGGTGTCATAAGGACATGTAAATGTAGTTTTCTCCCGATCCTCTAGGGCTATAGCAATCTAGTTATAACTAGAATATCCATCAAGAAAACAGTAATGGGAGTGCCCTGCTATCCTGTCCAGCATTTGGTAAATGAAAGGTAGAGGATAATGGTCCTTTCTGGTAGCAGTGTTTAGTTTTCTGTAGTCTGTACACACTCTCCATCATGTCACAGTTCTTGTAGGAATCAATTCATTTTTCTCATTTCTGATCACAATGAATCCTCCCTTCTTTGGAACCACATGAATTGGGCTCACCCAAGGGCTATATGAGATTGCATATATGAAGCATGCATTCAGCCATTTCAGTACTTCTTTTCTGACTACTTCTTTCATTACTGGATTCAACCTTCTCTGGTGTTCTATAGAGGTTTTAACCTTCTCCTCTAATAGGACCTTGTGCATACAGATAGAAGGACTGATTCCTTTCAAATCTTCTATAGACCAAGTTATTGCTTCCTTATATTTTCTGAGAATTTTTAGCAATTTTTGTTCTTCAAGATTAGTCAATTCAGCTGAAATGATGACTGGCTTGGCCTTTTCTGGTTGCAAGAAAGCATACTTCAATTTGTCAGGCAATTCTTTTAGAATCAATCCTTCTGAACTTGTATTTTCTTGATCAACTTTCTCTTCATAATTGCTGGATTTTTTTGTACTATTTTCTTCGACACTGAGTACTGCCTCTTTTAAATTAAAATTGGAGTTTAGAAATTCAACTTTAAGATGCTCAAGATACTGGAAATTCATCTCATTCTCATTCATTGAACTCTGAAAATTACAATCATTGATCAGTTCTGAACTGATGGGAATTTTTGTTTCTACAATCTTATAATCAGCATTAATTAATTCAGGTTGTTTCAAGCTGTGATTGAGATTGAAGTGCATTGCCTTATTTCCAACCATGAGAGCCATTTCTCCTTTCTTCACATGGATCAAAGCTGCTCCTGTTGCTAAGAAAGGTCTTCCTAATAGCAGTGGAACTTGTTTGTCTTCTTCTATATCAATAACTACAAAGTCCATTGGAAAAATGAATTTTCCTACTTTGATCAGCACGTCTTCTAGAATGCCCTTAGGATGGGCCAATGTTTTGTCTGCCGTTTGCAAGTTCATGGTTGTGGGAGTAAGCTCTCCCAAACTTAGTCTTTTAACCACAGAAAAAGGCATCAAGTTAATGTTGGCTCCAAAATAGCACAATGCTTTTCCCACATCAGCATTCCCAATTTTGCAGGGTATAGTGAAGCTCCTAGATCCTGCATTTTCTCTGGTAAATACTTGGATCACTTTGAGTTCTGCGGTCGGAGCTCAACATCATAACATGATCTTTCTCTTTGCTCAATATATTTTTCATGAATTTTGCAGTGAGGCATTTGAGTCAATGCCTGCGAGAAAGGACATTGATCTCTATCTTCTTGAACATGTTCGAAATTTGAGAGTACTCTTCAAGCTTTGCCTTCAAGTGTTCTCGAGGGAATGAACTTGAGGATTGTAAGCTTTAACTTTTCCTTTTCCCTAGATTTCTTTTTCCACTTGGGCTTTTAATGCAGATTGGCCGCTTTATCTTCTTCGAGTTTCGACCAGGCCGCTAAATTCTTCTCCAATTTTTGCATGTTTCTTTTCCTCAATGTCCTTCTTTTCAACTCTCCTCTCTTCAAGTTCTCTGCCACTTCTTAGAGTTATAGCCATGTAGTCCTTTGGATTTTTCCTGGTGTCACTTAGGAATGCATCCTTGACTACTTCCCTAAGATGGCTGTGGTTAGCCGCCATACCCGGAAGTCCCGCATTCTTCAAAGAGGCGCCAGACATTGGCCTCTGAACACAATTGTGTTTGCTTAGAATGCTGCTAGCTCAGCAAACTTTTTCTTATGTATGTTCAATAGCCTTTTATTTTCCCTATGAAAGCAAGCAACTAGTCCTCAAAGGAATTAGATCTCCTCTGCCCTTGATTTTATGCTCTCTATTCACTACCGCTATTGCTGCCATGGAAACCCAAAGAGCAGGTTATTGCTGATTCTGCCTGTGTCTTTGACCTTGTTGTGCTCCTCCGCCATATGAACAGTTCTCATGGTTCCTAAGTGCTGGTGTGTAGTGAGTAGGCAAGTAGAGATTGGGCTTGAAAGTGTAACTCTTGTTGGCACTAAGGTACTGTGCCTCCTCAACTTGGCAGGGACCCTCATGGTTTGATCCCTCTTCAGCACTCTTTCTTCTTTCTCCTTCATTTACTGTCCCCACTTTAAGTGCAGTATGCATTCTTCTCTCTATCAGTTTCCTATCTTGTCTATTAATGCATCCAATCCTTGCTTCAATGACAAACTATCTCGATTAAGCTCTATTACACTACTCCTCGCTCACGCTGCTCCATGAAGCTTTAGATGGAGCTTGTAGTTGCATCTGAAAGGTCTTCAACTCAACTACCTCGCTTCCTACATTTCTTCTTTTGAAAGCCCCCATTAAAGAGGTTACATCAATTATAATCTTTCTGCATAATTCATGGAATATGTAAGATATCCATCCAGGTCATTAAATCTATTCCATGGCTAGGGCATCTTTTGAGTAGTCTCTTGTATCTCTCCCATGCATTATAGAGACTTTCATCCCCCCCCCCCACCCACCCCTTACTTGAAGACTATAATTTCTCCTCTTCTTTCAGATGTTAGAGCTAGGGGGAAAATCTGCCTATATAAGCCTCCACCAATTTTTCCCATTTTGCCACTGATCTAACAGACAATGATTCAAACCAAGTTGCTGCCACATCTCTCAGTGAGAAGGGAAATAACTACAACCTGATCACTTCTGGTCTCACCACATTTAACTTGACTGTATTGGTCATCCTCATGAATCTTCCCATATGCTGTACTTGGTCCCTGGCGATTTGACTAGCACTGGTGCTACGCACCAGTGACTTCAAGGTTAGTTTCAACTAAAATTGCTACTATGGCAGGTCAGTCTCACAATTGTAATATCTATTCAATGTAAGACCTCCAAAAAAGTCTTCCATAGTCACTGTCTTGAGGCCCTTCAGTTTCGCTAAATAGTTTAGCCTTTCTCTTTGATTTTCCATACTTAGATTCTACACTCGTAGATTTCCTTCCTTAGATTCCCGTTGTTCTTTCTATTTCTCAGATCCAAGGGCAAAGAACTGCATCGGCGTTTTCTCGTGCATCTACTATCTTCCTGAAATAGAAACACACTGAGATCAAATGAAATATGTTGGAAACAGTTACGACAGTTTTGGCTTATAAAATATTTTTAGTAGCTGATTAAGGTACTGTAGTTAAAACTAATTTTGTGTTTTTCATTTATCCATGATAAAATAAAGAAAAATGTCAAAATTAGAAATTCTCTCTTTGGTTAGAATATTGATCTTTAAATTCATCAATCTATCCCCGGCAACGGCGACAAAAACTTATTGAAACCAGACTGTGCATACTAAGTTATGACTCTGCCACTTAAGGACTATTATCTAATCCTCGGCAACGACGCCAAAAACTTGTTGACCTTTTTTTCTTATATAGACCAGTTGACATACCAGATCATATATATAAAAATTTAAGAAACTGTTACCAAAGGACTATTATCTAATCCCCGACAACGGCACCAAAAACTTGTTGACCTTTTTTCATGAAAATATATGTTTGTTCTTTTTGTAAACTGGATTCATTAAAAAAAATTTATTGATCTTAATCACTGCAAGTGCACAAATCGTACAAGTAATAAAAGTGGATTTTCATTAAGTCCAGATATCGTTCTCACGAGGATGGATGATGAATCATAAAACCAACTACCTCAACTACTAAAGATCCTTACTATTTGAACTCTAATATTAAGATGATTAGAGTACGAATAAAATAATACTAAGTAATTTCACTAGTATACATAAAATATTAATAAGAATGGAATTGAGAGTTCAATCGAAAGGAGACAACACGAGGACATAGACCAATGAATAATTGTCAATTTCGCATCTTTTTAATCTTAAAGAACCATAAGTTGAAAGTCAATTGGCAAAGATGCATTGTGGTATGGTTTGGATTTCTCCCTTAACCATACATTTCACTAGTTAGAAATTCATGTTTCTTTCAAATCATGGTCTAATTAGTCACTTGCAATATATAACTCTTCTAAGATGTGGGTATTTTTCCTTTCGCATTTCACAACCAAATCTGACCGGAAAATTCTGCCCCTATAGATAGGATTTGCAAGCCTTCAATCCTAAGGCACCTCATCCTTCAATGCTAATGAAATTCTCCATCTCCTTGATTGGATCTTTGCCAACACGGGATCAGAATCCTTTCATCAGAAAGAGGAGAAACCTCTAAGTGATTAAATTGATACTTCATCAAACATCCTCAAACCATGAGTAAGTTAGTGATTTATCTGAGTAATCTTTTAGAGTACATTAGTTCCAAAGTATTAGTCTACCATACCCACAAAGAACTGCTCTATACCCTTAGGATTCTCCATCTTTGTGTCACGCAGACGGGCCTTTCGGAAATCGGGAGCAAAAACACAATATTTGGTTGGGGTACACGTACTAGTACTTGGAACAATTAAGCAAAATAATACTAATCAAAAAAATTCAAGAATTCTAACTACGGTGTTCTTCCAATTTGTGCAAGAAAATAAATAATCACTGATTCACTCCATTTCTAGGAGTCAACCTCATAAACCGATTCACTCATATAAGTGACTTAATAACTGATCAGAAAATTCACTAAAAAAGCAAACCTAATTAGAAATAATGAATCTGAAAATTCTTCTCCCAAACCCATTTGTATTCAAACGAAGTTATGAAAAATTTTATTAATAGATTCTAAACAAGTCAGATGATGGGTTCTCATTACTTAATCCCAAAAATCCAAAAGAAAATTAACTGAAAACTACGCGAACTAAATCTACTAAAAAAGAAACAAAAGAAAAATAAAAGAAAAATAATATGCCAAAGAGTCTCTTAATAACGGAGTCCTAGATCGCTTTAAGTCGCTTCATAGTGCCCTGGGAAACAAGGCCTATTTCTAGACTTCCAATGTCGGGTCCACTTCAAGATCAGAGGCTAGGATCCCCAAAATTTCGTCCACTCCTATCGCTCTATCGCTACATAGAAAGCCGTCTGCATTATTAGGTTACAGCCAAGCACAGAGTTTCTTTAGTCTCTATCACAAGCCACGTATATCAGGTTTTATACTGGACTGCTCTTCCCATATTTTTTCTCGATTTACGAATGGTATCTTTGAAAATAAACGCGACTTTCGTTTTGATTATAATACTCTTGTTCTCTGCTGCTGATTAGGAACAATTCTTGTGTCGTGATTACAAAAAATTTGTCGGTGAATCTCTAATTTCTTATAAACTTCTGCCTCTGGAAACTATCTCGACATAATTTTCTTTGTCGATACAAGCATTTTCTCTTCAGCTTGTCTACTCTATCGCAATAGGATTTCTTTGGTTCCTTAACAAATTCTACATGCATGTAATTTTCTCTTTATCGCTACGACTTTCTTCTCCTGGGTCCTTATCGGTTGGAGCCGCTTTGTTGCAATTGATAGGTGTCTCAAGCGCGAAGCATACTGATTCAATCTCGCTCTTCTAATTTATACCGGATCAAATCTTTCTTTGTCGCGATAGAATTCTATCATTCCGTAGCTTTTATTATCACGACAAAAATTCTGCCTTCAATTCTTCACTATGTCGTAACATGAATTTCTTTGTCACCATTTCTCTTGTATTGCTCTTCAGCTTCTTGTCACGACAGAGAATTCCTTGTCGCGACATAATTCACCTCAACCTCATGTTTCGTTTGTCGCGATAAAAATAATCTTTGTTGCGACAAAGTCTTGTTGCTCTTTGTTGTAAACTCTGAATGTTATGTTGCGACAAAGAATCTTCCTTGAGCTAGTCCCATATTGAAAACTTTGTTGCAACATAAAAACACTTGTTTCAACTTACTTGTGTTATAACCTTGATTTTGCAACAAAGCTCGCCTTTCGTCGCTACTGCAGTTCATAATCTCACCCTTTATGTTGTGGCACAAAGTAAGATTTGTTGCAACAGTTCCTTTCACATTTTCCTTGATCATTGTCACAAAGTTAAGAGTGTCACATAGCCTTTCTTCAATAATGTCTATAGAAAACTCTTATCACAAAGATTCTATTTCTCGCATTGAGCTCAACCTCGACTTTAAGCTAAAGTGTATACAGTTCTTCTAGCCTGCTTGAAATTATGTCGCAACAGAGAATGCTACATTTGCCATTTTTTTTTCTTTTTTTTTTTACTGGAATTATCTCATTTTTCAATTAAAACCTGCAAAACACAAAGTGAGTGAATATTCCATAATTTGGCATTAAAATAGATTTGAAACTGCTAAAAATATGCTAGAAAAATGAATTAAAAATAGATGAGTTTAGGACTCATCAAGCATCCATGTTAATAACAAAAAGGATAAACTAAAGACCTACACATTTGATAATCCAACAATACCTAAAATACCTAATATTCCAGATTTGTAACATACTGACGAATATGATTTGATCCAATAACTCTATCGGATCAAACTTTATTGTCTAAATTGTTAATGAGAAAACCATGAAGAAGCTGACCTTTGGCAACACAACTACCCCCCGCAACAAGTCGACGACAATCAACACAAAAAAAAACAGAGGAAAAAATAAAAGTAAACCTAGATTGATGTGGAAGAAACCCAAATATGAGGAAAGAAAACGATGAAAATTATGATTTCAGGTAAAAAGTGATAAAAAAAATCATCTATCCTTGCTAGTGAACAAAAGCCTAAACTAGATAACAAAATAAGAGACAACTATGGTTTCAAGAGGGAATGTCATTGGAGACACGACGAAATCGGAAATTTCTAGAACTTTCCAACCTTGTCCCAACCCACTTAACAAATAAATGCCACAATAAGACTAAAAATACAAGTGGATTTTTATTTGATTCTATATAAAAATTAAATAAATGAACAAATTTTAATTTTGTATAATAAAATTAAATATAAAAATATATCATTTTTGAATAATTTTCCAGAATTGAACTAGAGAGTTGATAAATAAATAGATGATAGAAAAAGGGAAGGGGAGAACCGGAGAATGGGAAAAAGTGGTTTGTCGGGTTGAGCTGGTAGGCGTTATCGCCAGACCTGTGATTCCTTCCAAATAAGAGCCCCAGGTCTTCGGCCTCCAAGCCCAAAGGCCAACGCCTAATTTGAAACGATTAGCTTCTAGTTTAGCCAGTCCAATCTCCTACCGCGCTAATGCCCTCGTTTGAGGTCGTATCTCTGGCTTTTATTTGATCCATCATTTTGCTAATTTAAACTTTATTTTCCGCATTTCAAATCGACGTAAAGTGACTTTAGCTAATTGTCAGACAAATCTCCTTCCTCCACTCCCACAAAGTGTAGATACTAATTTCAACAACCTGGGATCTACCATGGAAGAACACAAACATCATTTAATGAGAAAACACTTAGAAATTGCATACCTTTGGAATCCATGTGTCTCTTTCTGTTGATGCGAACTCCATGAAGAGCCGCAAAGAGAACCGATCTCAAGATCTCAAGATCTTCTCCCCAAACGACCCTTTGAAACCGGGGCTTTATGAGATTGCCGATCACTTTCGCAGAAAACCGATGAGAGAAATAACGTATGTGATAGAAAATGTATCCTTAGGGTTTGGGAGTGGACTTGAAGCTTCAAATATTCCTCGACCACGGGCCCTCTCACAACGGGTCATCAACTCCTTCCCCACACACCACCAAATCCCATATGATTTATTAAGAAGCCTCAATAACCTCACACTCACTGGGATCATCTTACCCAGTTTTAATTCCAATTAATGAAGCCCACTTAATGAAAACCTACATTCTCCCACTCGCGATACACTGGTTCAAAACTGCAAAAGACCTTTATATCGTCATCTAGATTTATTCTCAATAGTCATCTCATCCCATGTAAAGCTCCTAAACAATTTAATCACGCTGTAATTGTGATGTACCAATGCTGAACCCCCTTCCATGGTCAAACAGTGCTTTCTAACTTTAATGATATGGATTCAATATGGTAGTGTGTTTAAATGGACATAATACCTCATAATGAGTGATACTATGTGTTATCCATTTTGTTAGTCCATATTCTCTCTCCTTAAGTGTCACAAAAACCCAGTGTATCAATTTCAGAGAATATCCATTATGGTTCCAACGAACCTGTATATATGTTACCTTGATAGGTAACTTTACTTTCTTAATGTGTAATTAAATATGCTTATCGAGGCTAATGCTAAGAATGCCCCATAGCCTTTATTCAAGGTTTACACAATGCCTTGATATTTCAATAGCGGTATGTATCAACTCGATAAACCTACATTCACAAATACCTTATCGAATGTAAAAAGAGTTATACATCTAATTGTTACAAAATAATGTAATTGAATCTGAACCTTATTGTAGCAACTTAAACTTAATAGCTCCCACTAATTCACAAAGATTCCATGATACTCCTAAGCCCATGTTAATGACATGTCGCTCAAATACACAAGGGCTTAAGGCCTTTAGTTGGGATGGATGCAAATCATATCATCCAATATATAGTTCTGACTCGTAACGTCACCCGTTTTGAACTTTTTCCTTTATGGTCGTATTGACCCTCCATGTGTTTGCACTTTGAGACCCTGTTTAATAAACAAATACCTCAGAGTTATTACACCACAATTGTATGGGCCTATCCACAAATCAAACACTGCTAACTCCTTAATTTTAGCTTCTATTTTTCAAATTGCTTGAGTAGCTTGCCGAAAAGCATGTTACAAACTCCGCTGCATGGCAGTATGATGCAATTAATTTCTCGTTTCTCACTTTTCCATGATACTCGCACCTCCCGCTAACTTAAAGATATAATCACACACTTTTTCATCCCACAAACAAGAAGTCCGAATCAATACCCAACTAATGGGAGGGTCCCAATATGTCTGTAAATCAACATAGTCTATTCCTCTTTAAGTACCCTATAATCTTCGGCAAACAACCCAAATTTATTCTGTCCCTGGCCTGACCGATATCCATTCAGAAGTCCTGCTGCAAGGCAATATCGTGCCTTGGCGATACTGAGCATACATAATAATTCCAAGTGCACTAGCATAAGGTATATTCTTCCATTCGGGCTTTCTATATCTGAAATTATACATTGTGGATAGACTCAACTTATCACCTTTACAGATGTGAGCACCGGCTTACATAGCTTGCATGCTGAACTGGTCGAACACATCAACATGGTCTCCCGAGATAAACCCAATAGTCCTGCAAGAACGATCCCTTTGCAATCTCAATGCCAGACAAGATGCTTCACCAAGGTCCTTCATATCAAAGTTATTTTGACAACATCCGCTTGTCTCATGCAAGAGATTTCAAGGTCACCGCTTGCAAGGTGATATCATCCACATAGAGTATTAGGAAAATGAATTTCCTCCCACGGCCTTGCGGTATATACATTTGGTCTACTTTGTTCTCAGCAAAACCACATGAAGCAACAACACTATGAAACTTTAAGTACCATTGTCTAGAAAGCTTGCTTGAGACCATAAATGGGCTTTGGTCTACATACGAGTTTACACGAATCATTTGCCACAAAACCTTGGTTTGCATCATATAGACTTCTTCATTAAGGTCTCCATTCAAGAAAGGCGGTTTAACATCCATCACGGTGTAACTCCATATCAAAATAGGAGCAACTAATGCCATGATCGCTCTGAAAGAATCTTTAGAAGAAACGGAGAAAAAGTTGCTTCATAGTCTACTCCTTCTTCACGAGTGAAACCTTTGGCTGCCAGTCCTGGCTTTAAACTTCTCAATCTTTCCTTTAGAGAGTCCCTTTTAGTCTTATACACACCCATTTGCGGCGGTGGGTCATGACCCTCGGGTAATTCCAATAAGTTCCCGAACTCCATTATGCCTCATAGATTGAGATTTCATCTCTCATTGCATCTAACCACGCGATTGGTGAGGATGAAACTTGACTTCCTCATAAGTTATTGGATCGAGTCACGAACCACATTATAATGAAGTCTTGCTCTCCTATATAGACTAAATAGTCCCGCGATTAAGGTATAAATTTGATCGTCTCTCCTGAGTGGATCTCCTTCTTTGGGTAGCGTAGCCACGATGCACTTTTGAGCCTTGATGAACTTCATTAGGAGCTGTCTCATCAACAGGATCCCTAGTCTCAACGAGGTTCAAAATGGTGTGTGGGGAGTTTCCACAGTGCTCGTATGGGAGGAGATACAGTGCACCACATTACTTATCGTACTATCATCCTCGATAATTACGCGGCGGCTACTTTCTTGACCGCATCAAAGCTCAAAAGCTTGCATTTATGCAGCTGATTCACAATTCTTGTGCCTCCATTGGGATTATAGGCAAATATCCCTTTGAATGTTCGGGTAAGATACAATAACACCTAGTAGTTCTGGAGTCAACTTACTTAATGTTGGATTATATAACTTTATACAGGACATCCCATTCTTAAGATGGTTAAGCTAGGCTTCTTGATCCATAACTCAAAAGGAGTCAATGGAGCCGGCTTTCGTAGGCATACGATTCAAAATGTACAAAATTTGTTTTCAAAGCTTCACCATAGAAAACGGGTAAATTTGTCCTACTAATCATACTCCTTACCATTTCCATAAGAGTACGATTGCGCCTTCGGCTATACCATTTGCTCGGGACTCCCGGAGCATAGTAAAGCGTACCTTATCACCAAGTCCTCTAGTATTCAAGCGAAATGGCCCTTTAAGCTACATCCCGACATCGCCATGTTCCGCCATAATACTCTCTCCACCTGGTGATCTAACAACCTTTACTTGACTTTTCCCAAGTTGTTTCTCGACTTACGATCGAAAAATCTTGAATTTTCAAGAGACTGCGGACTTTTCTTTTGTCAATGCAAATAACCATATCGAGAATAGTCATCAATAAATGTGATGAAATGAAACTTCTACACAAGGTTGCCACATGGGTCCACTTATATCGATTGTGAATGACTTCCAACAAGTGGGAACTTCTGATTGCCGATTTCTTTTATCTTGGTCATTTTACCCCTACAACGGTTCACGCATATCTCTAGTCATTTTTGGAAGCCAGACGGGATATTAGTCTTTATTAGCCTTTCTCTATCATAGAATATGGCCGTCGTTATGCCATAATGTATAAGACTCATCCTTAGGTAATGGTCTTTTGAAACAACCTTTTCAGTATATAAGCCACGTATATGTTATCGGAATAAACTTAATCTATATAATCAATTGGACATATGAAATTTGACCTTATTTGAATTAAAAATATTAAATATTGTGCTCTTAATTTCAAAGAATAATCATATGAATCCAAATGATCTTTTGAAACTAAATTCTTCTAAAAGAAGGTACATAAAATGTATCTTTCAACATCAACTTAAAACGGAATCTAAAACTAAGATTACATCTCCCACGAACATGACTTGACCTTCGTTATTTCCACGGTGAGCTTTGATTCATCCTTGTTTGGCTTCCTCAGGTTTATGAATCCTGTATAGTAAATGCAACATGATTAGTTGCTCCACTATCAAGC